>OZ010741.1:24538940-24887239 GCA_963932245.1 Tachinus rufipes
AAAATTTCATTTGTGTTTGGAAGCATGCGAAACAAAAAAAAATCGACTTTTCACCTGATTTTCGAAAATTTCATTTGTGTTTGGAAGCATGCAAAACAAAAAAAAATCGACTTTTCACCCGATTTTTGAAAATTTCATTTGTGTTTGGAAGCATGCGAAACGAAAAAAAATCGACTTTTCACCCGATTTTCGAAAATTTCATTTGTGTTTGGAAGCATGCGAAACGAAAAAAAAAATCGACTTTTCACCCGATTTTCGAAAATTTCATTTGTGTTTGGAAGCATGCGAAACAAAAAAAAATCGACTTTTCACCTGATTTTCGAAAATTTCATTTGTGTTTCAAAGCATGTGAAACGCGTAAAAAACGAAAAAAAAATCGACTTTTCACCCGATTTTCGAAAATTTCATTTGTGTTTGGAAGCATGCGAAACGAAAAAAAATCGACTTTTCACCTGATTTTGGAAAATTTCATTTGTGTTTGGAAGCATGCGAAACGAAAAAAAAAATCGACTTTTCACCCGATTTTCGAAAATTTCATTTGTGTTTGGAAGCATGTGAAACGCGTAAAAAACAAAAAAAAAATCGACTTTTCACCCGATTTTCGAAAATTTCATTTGTGTTTGGAAGCATGCGAAACGAAAAAGAAAATCGACTTTTCACCCGATTTTCGAAAATTTCATTTGTGTTTGGAAGCATGCGATACAAAAAAAAATCGACTTTTCACCCGATTTTCGAAAATTTCATTTGTGTTTCAAAGCATGTAAAACGAAAAAAAAATCGACTTTTCACCCGATTTTCGAAAATTTCATTTGTGTTTGGAAGCATGCGAAACGAAAAAAAAAATCGACTTTTCACCCGATTTTCGAAAATTTGATTTGTGTTTGGAAGCATGTGAAACGCGTAAAAAACGAAAAAAAATCGACTTTTCACCCGATTTTCGAAAATTTCATTTGTGTTTGGAAGCATGTGAAACGCGTAAAAAACGAAAAAAAATCGACTTTTCACCCGATTTTCGAAAATTTCATTTGTGTTTGGAAGCATGCGAAACAAAAAAAAAATCGACTTTTCACCCGATTTTCGAAAATTTCATTTGTGTTTGGAAGCATGCGAAACGAAAAAAAAATCGACTTTTCACCCAATTTTCGAAAATTTCATTTGTGTTTGAAAGCATGTGAAACGCGTAAAAAACAAAAAAAAATCGACTTTTTACCCGATTTTCGAAAATTTCATTTGTGTTTCAAAGCATGTGAAACGAAAAAAAAATCGACTTTTCACCCGATATTCGAAAATTTCATTTGTGTTTGGAAGCATGTGAAACGCGTAAAAAACGAAAAAAAATCGACTTTTCACCCGATTTTCGAAAATTTCATTTGTGTTTGAAAGCATGCGAAACAAAAAAAAATCGACTTTTCACCCGATTTTCGAAAATTTCATTTGTGTTTCAAAGCATGTGAAACGCGTAAAAAACGAAAAAAAAATCGACTTTTCACCCGATTTTCGAAAATTTCATTTGTGTTTGGAAGCATGCGAAACGAAAAAAAAAAATCGACTTTTCACCCGACTTTCGAAAATTTCATTTGTGTTTCAAAGCATGTGAAACGCGTAAAAAACGAAAAAAAAATCGACTTTTCACCCGATTTTCGAAAATTTCATTTGTGTTTGGAAGCATGCGAAACGAAAAAAAAAATCGACTTTTCACCAGATTTTCGAAAATTTCATTTGTGTTTCAAAGCATGTGAAACGCGTAAAAAACGAAAAAAAAAATCGACTTTTCACCCGATTTTCGAAAATTTCATTTGTGTTTGGAAGCATGTGAAACGAAAAAAAAATCGACTTTTCAACCGATTTTCGAAAATTTCATTTGTGTTTGGAAGCATGTGAAACGCGTAAAAAACAAAAAAAAATCGACTTTTCACCCGATTTTCGAAAATTTCATTTGTGTTTGGAAGCATGCGAAACGAAAAAAAAAATCGACTTTTCACCCGATTTTCGAAAATTTCATTTGTGTTTGGAAGCATGCGAAACAAAAAAAAATCGACTTTTCACCCGATTTTCAAAAATTTCATTTGTGTTTCAAAGCATGTGAAACGCGTAAAAAACGAAAAAAAAATCGACTTTTCACCCGATTTTCGAAAATTTCATTTGTGTTTGGAAGCATGCGAAACAAAAAAAAATCGACTTTTCACCCAATTTTCGAAAATTTCATTTGTGTTTCAAAGCATGTGAAACGCGTAAAAAACGAAAAAAAAATCGACTTTTCACCCGATTTTCAAAAAATTCATTTGTGTTTCAAAGCATGTGAAACGCGTAAAAAACGAAAAAAAAAATCGACTATTCACCCGATTTTCGAAAATTTCATTTGTGTTTGGAAGCATGCGAAACAAAAAAAATCGACTTTTCACCCGATTTTCGAAAATTTCATTTGTGTTTGGAAGCATGCGAAACGAAAAAAAAATCGACTTTTCACCCGATTTTCGAAAATTTCATTTGTGTTTGAAAGCATGTGAAACGCGTAAAAAACAAAAAAAAATCGACTTTTCACCCGATTTTCGAAAATTTCATTTGTGTTTGGAAGCATGCGAAACGAAAAAAAAAATCGACTTTTCACCCGATTTTCGAAAATTTCATTTGTGTTTGGAAGCATGCGAAACAAAAAAAAATCGACTTTTCACCCGATTTTCGAAAATTTCATTTGTGTTTCAAAGCATGTGAAACGAAAAAAAAATCGACATTTCACCCGATTTTCGAAAATTTCATTTGTGTTTGGAAGCATGCGAAACAAAAAAAAATCGACTTTTCACCCGATTTTCGAAAATTTCATTTGTGTTTGGAAGCATGCGAAACAAAAAAAAATCGACTTTTCACCCGATTTTCGAAAATTTCATTTGTGTTTCAAAGCATGTGAAACGCGTAAAAAACGAAAAAAAAATCGACTTTTCACCCGATTTTCGAAAATTTCATTTGTGTTTGGAAGCATGCGAAACGAAAAAAAAAAATCGACTTTTCACCCGACTTTCGAAAATTTCATTTGTGTTTCAAAGCATGTGAAACGCGTAAAAAACGAAAAAAAAATCGACTTTTCACCCGATTTTCGAAAATTTCATTTGTGTTTGGAAGCATGCGAAACGAAAAAAAAAATCGACTTTTCACCAGATTTTCGAAAATTTCATTTGTGTTTCAAAGCATGTGAAACGCGTAAAAAACGAAAAAAAAATCGACTTTTCACCCGATTTTCGAAAATTTCATTTGTGTTTCAAAGCATGTGAAACGCGTAAAAAACGAAAAAAAAAATCGACTTTTCACCCGATTTTCGAAAATTTCATTTGTGTTTGGAAGCATGTGAAACGAAAAAAAAATCGACTTTTCAACCGCTTTTCGAAAATTTCATTTGTGTTTGGAAGCATGCGAAACGAAAAAAAAAATCGACTTTTCACCCGATTTTCGAAAATTTCATTTGTGTTTGGAAGCATGCGAAACGAAAAAAAAATCGACTTTTCACCCGATTTTCGAAAATTTCATTTGTGTTTGGAAGCATGCGAAACGAAAAAAAAAATCGACTTTTCAACCGATTTTCGAAAATTTCATTTGTGTTTGGAAGCATGCGAAACAAAAAAAAATCGACTTTTCACCCGATTTTCGAAAATTTCATTTGTGTTTCAAAGCATGTGAAACGCGTAAAAAACGAAAAAAAAATCGACTTTTCACCCGATTTTCGAAAATTTCATTTGTGTTTGGAAGCATGCAAAACAAAAAAAAATCGACTTTTCACCCGATTTTCGAAAATTTCATTTGTGTTTCAAAGCATGTGAAACGCGTAAAAAACGAAAAAAAAATCGACTTTTCACCCGATTTTCGAAAATTTCATTTGTGTTTCAAAGCATGTGAAACGCGCAAAAAACGAAAAAAAAAATCGACTTTTCACCCGATTTTCGAAAATTTCATTTGTGTTTGGAAGCATGCGAAACAAAAAAAAATCGACTTTTCACCCGATTTTCGAAAATTTCATTTGTGTTTCAAAGCATGTGAAACGCGTAAAAAACGAAAAAAAAAATCGACTTTTCACCCGATTTTCGAAAATTTCATTTGTGTTTGGAAGCATGTGAAACGCGTAAAAAACAAAAAAAAATCGACTTTTCACCCGATTTTCGAAAATTTCATTTGTGTTTGGAAGCATGCGAAACGAAAAAAAAATCGACTTTTCACCCGATTTTCGAAAATTTCATTTGTGTTTGGAAGCATGCGAAACAAAAAAAAATCGACTTTTCACCCGATTTTCGAAAATTTCATTTGTGTTTGGAAGCATGTGAAACGAAAAAAAAATCGACTTTTCAACCGATTTTCGAAAATTTCATTTGTGTTTGGAAGCATGCGAAACGAAAAAAACATCGACTTTTCAACCGATTTTCGAAAATTTCATTTGTGTTTGGAAGCATGTGAAACGCGTAAAAAACAAAAAAAAATCGACTTTTCACCCGATTTTCGAAAATATCATTTGTGTTTTGAAGCATGCGAAACGAAAAAAAAAATCGACTTTTCACCCGATTTTCGAAAATTTCATTTGTGTTTGGAAGCATGTGAAACGCGTAAAAAACGAAAAAAAAATTGACTTTTCACCCGATTTTCGAAAATTTTATTTGTGTTTGGAAGAATGCGAAACGAAAAAAAATAGACTTTTCACCCGATTTTCGAAAATTTCATTTGTGTTTGGAAGCATGCGAAACGAAAAAAAAATCGACTTTTCACCCGATTTTCGAAAATTTCATTTGTGTTTCAAAGCATGTGAAACGCGTAAAAAACGAAAAAAAAATCGACTTTTCACCCGATTTTCGAAAATTTCATTTGTGTTTGGAAGCATGCGAAACAAAAAAAAAATCGACTTTTCACCCGATTTTCAAAAATTTCATTTGTTTGGAAGCATGCGAAACAAAAAAAAATCGACTTTTCACCCGATTTTCGAAAGATTCATTTGTGTTTCAAAGCATGTGAAACGAAAAAAAAATCGACTTTTTACCCGATTTTCGAAAATTTCATTTGTGTTTGGAAGCATGTGAAACGAAAAAAAAATCGATTTTTCACCCGATTTTCGAAAATTTCATTTGTGTTTGGAAGCATGCGAAACGAAAAAAAAATCGACTTTTCACCCGATTTTCGAAAATTTCATTTGTGTTTGGAAGCATGCGAAACGAAAAAAAAATCGACTTTTCAACCGATTTTCGAAAATTTCATTTGTGTTTGGAAGCATGCGAAACGAAAAAAAAATCGACTTTTCACCCGATTTTCGAAAATTTCATTTGTGTTTGGAAGCATGCGAAACGAAAAAAAAATCGACTTTTCAACCGATTTTCGAAAATTTCATTTGTGTTTGGAAGCATGCGAAACAAAAAAAAATCGACTTTTCACCCGATTTTCGAAAATTTCATTTGTGTTTCAAAGCATGTGAAACGCGTAAAAAACGAAAAAAAAATCGACTTTTCACCCGATTTTCGAAAATTTCATTTGTGTTTGGAAGCATGCGAAACAAAAAAAAATCGACTTTTCACCCGATTTTCGAAAATTTCATTTGTGTTTGGAAGCATGTGAAACGCGTAAAAAACGAAAAAAAATCGACTTTTTACCCGATTTTCGAAAATTTCATTTGTGTTTCAAAGCATGTGAAACGAAAAAAAAATCGACTTTTCAACCGATTTTCGAAACCTTCATTTGTGTTTGGAAGCATGCGAAACGAAAAAAAATCGACTTTTCACCCGATTTTCGAAAATTTCATTTGTATTTGGAAGCATGCGAAACGAAAAAAAAAATCGACTTTTCACCCGATTTTCGAAAATTTCATTTGTGTTTGGAAGCATGCGAAACGAAAAAAAAATCGTCTTTTCACCCGATTTTCGAAAATTTCATTTGTGTTTCAAAGCATGTGAAACGCGTAAAAAACGAAAAAAAAAATCGACTTTTCACCCGATTTTCGAAAATTTCATTTGTGTTTGGAAGCATGTGAAACGCGTAAAAAACAGAAAAAAAATCGACTTCTCACCCGATTTTCGAAAATTTCATTTGTGTTTGGAAGCATGCGAAACGAAAAAAAAATCGACTTTTCACCCGATTTTCGAAAATTTCATTTGTATTTGGAAGCATGCAAAACGAAAAAAAAATCGACTTTTCACCCGATTTTCGAAAATTTCATTTGTGTTTGGAAGCATGTGAAACGAAAAAAAAATCGACTTTTCAACCGATTTTCGAAAATTTCATTTGTGTTTGGAAGCATGTGAAACACGTAAAAAACAAAAAAAAAATCGACTTTTCATCCGATTTTCGAAAATTTCATTTGTGTTTGGAAGCATGCGAAACGAAAAAAAAAATCGACTTTTCACCCGATTTTCGAAAATTTCATTTGTGTTTGGGAGCATGCAAAACAAAAAAAAATCGACTTTTCACCCTATTTTCGAAAATTTCATTTGTGTTTGGAAGCATGCGAAACGAAAAAAAAAATCGACTTTTCACCCGATTTTCGAAAATTTCATTTGTGTTTGGAAGCATGCGAAACGAAAAAAAAATCGACTTTTCAACCGATTTTCGAAAATTTCATTTGTGTTTGGAAGCATGTGAAACTCGTAAAAAACAAAAAAAAATCGACTTTTCACCCGATTTTCGAAAATTTCATTTGTGTTTGGAAGCATGCGAAACGAAAAAAAAATTGACTTTTCACCCGATTTTCGAAAATTTCATTGGTGTTTGGAAGCATGCGAAACAAAAAAAAATCGACTTTTCACCCGATTTTCGAAAATTTCATTTGTGTTTGGAAGCATGTGAAACGAAAAAAAAATCGACGTTTCAACCGATTTTCAAAAATTTCATTTGTGTTTGGAAGCATGCGAAACGAAAAAAAAATCGACTTTTCAACCGATTTTCGAAAATTTCATTTGTGTTTGGAAGCATGTGAAACGCGTAAAAAACAAAAAAAAATCGACTTTTCACCCGATTTTTGAAAATTTCATTTGTGTTTGGAAGCATGCGAAACGAAAAAAAAAATCGACTTTTCACCCGATTTTCGAAAATTTCATTTGTGTTTGGAAGCATGCGAAACGAAAAAAAAAATCGACTTTTCACCCGATTTTCGAAAATTTCATTTGTGTTTGGAAGCATGCAAAACAAAAAAAAATCGACTTTTCACCCGATTTTCGAAAATTTCATTTGTGTTTGGAAGCATGTGAAACGCGTAAAAAACAAAAAAAAATCGACTTTTCACCCGATTTTTGAAAATTTCATTTGTGTTTGGAAGCATGCGAAACGAAAAAAAAAATCGACTTTTCACCCGATTTTCAAAAATTTCATTTGTGTTTGGAAGCATGCGAAACGAAAAAAAAATCGACTTTTCAACCGATTTTCGAAAATTTCATTTGTGTTTGGAAGCATGTGAAACGCGTAAAAAACAAAAAAAAATCGACTTTTCACCCGATTTTTGAAAATTTCATTTGTGTTTGGAAGCATGCGAAACGAAAAAAAAAATCGACTTTTCACCCGATTTTCGAAAATTTCATTTGTGTTTGGAAGCATGCGAAACAAAAAAAAATCGACTTTTCACCTGATTTTCGAAAATTTCATTTGTGTTTGGAAGCATGCAAAACAAAAAAAAATCGACTTTTCACCCGATTTTTGAAAATTTCATTTGTGTTTGGAAGCATGCGAAACGAAAAAAAAATCGACTTTTCACCCGATTTTCGAAAATTTCATTTGTGTTTGGAAGCATGCGAAACGAAAAAAAAATTGACTTTTTACCCGATTTTCGAAAATTTCATTTGTGTTTGGAAGCATGCGAAACAAAAAAAAATCGACTTTTCACCCGATTTTCGAAAATTTCATTTGTGTTTCAAAGCATGTGAAACGCGTAAAAAACGAAAAAAAAATCGACTTTACACCCGATTTTCGAAAATTTCATTTGTGTTTGGAAGCATGCGAAACAAAAAAAAATCGACTTTTCACCTGATTTTCGAAAATTTCATTTGAGTTTCAAAGCATGTGAAACGCGTAAAAAACGAAAAAAAAATCGACTTTTCACCCGATTTTCGAAAATTTCATTTGTGTTTGGAAGCATGCGAAACGAAAAAAAATCGACTTTTCACCCGATTTTCGAAAATTTCATTTGTGTTTGGAAGCATGCGAAACGAAAAAAAAATCGACTTTTCACCCGATTTTCGAAAATTTCATTTGTGTTTGGAAGCATGTGAAACGCGTAAAAAACGAAAAAAAATCGACTTTTCACCCGATTTTCGAAAATTTCATTTGTGTTTGGAAGCATGCGAAACAAAAAAAAATCGACTTTTCACCCGATTTTCGAAAATTTCATTTGTGTTTGGAAGCATGTGAAACGAAAAAAAAATCGACTTTTCAACCGATTTTCGAAAATTTCATTTGTGTTTGGAAGCATGCGAAACGAAAAAAAAAATCGACTTTTCACCCGATTTTCGAAAATTTCATTTGTGTTTGGAAGCATGTGAAACGAAAAAAAAATCGACGTTTCAACCGATTTTCGAAAATTTCATTTGTGTTTGGAAGCATGCGAAACGAAAAAAAAAATCGACTTTTCAACCGATTTTCGAAAATTTCATTTGTGTTTCAAAGCATGTGAAACGCGTAAAAAACGAAAAAAAAATCGACTTTTCACCCGATTTTCGAAAATTTCATTTGTGTTTGGAAGCATGCGAAACAAAAAAAAATCGACTTTTCACCTGATTTTCGAAAATTTCATTTGTGTTTGGAAGCATGCAAAACAAAAAAAAATCGACTTTTCACCCGATTTTTGAAAATTTCATTTGTGTTTGGAAGCATGCGAAACGAAAAAAAAATCGACTTTTCACCCGATTTTCGAAAATTTCATTTGTGTTTGGAAGCATGCGAAACGAAAAAAAAAATCGACTTTTCACCCGATTTTCGAAAATTTCATTTGTGTTTGGAAGCATGCGAAACAAAAAAAAATCGACTTTTCACCTGATTTTCGAAAATTTCATTTGTGTTTGGAAGCATGCAAAACAAAAAAAAATCGACTTTTCACCCGATTTTTGAAAATTTCATTTGTGTTTGGAAGCATGCGAAACGAAAAAAAAATCGACTTTTCACCCGATTTTCGAAAATTTCATTTGTGTTTGGAAGCATGCGAAACGAAAAAAAATCGACTTTTCACCTGATTTTCGAAAATTTCATTTGTGTTTGGAAGCATGCGAAACGAAAAAAAAAATCGACTTTTCACCCGATTTTCGAAAATTTCATTTGTGTTTGGAAGCATGTGAAACGCGTAAAAAACGAAAAAAAATCGACTTTTCACCCGATTTTCGAAAAATTCATTTGTGTTTGGAAGCATGCGAAACAAAAAAAATCGACTTTTCACCCGATTTTCAAAAATTTCATTTGTGTTTTTAAGCATGTGAAACGCGTAAAAAACGAAAAAAAAAATCGACTTTTCACCCGATTTTCGAAAATTTCATTTGTGTTTGGAAGCATGTGAAACGCGTAAAAAACAAAAAAAAATCGACTTTTCACCCGAGTTTCGAAAATTTCATTTGTGTTTGGAAGCATGCGAAACGAAAAAAAAAATCGACTTTTCACCCGATTTTCGAAAATTTCATTTGTGTTTGGAAGCATGCGATACAAAAAAAAATCGACTTTTCACCCGATTTTCGAAAATTTCATTTGTGTTTCAAAGCATGTGAAACGAAAAAAAAATCGACTTTTCACCCGATTTTCGAAAATTTCATTTGTGTTTGGAAGCATGCGAAACGAAAAAAAAAAATCGACTTTTCACCCGATTTTCGAAAATTTGATTTGTGTTTGGAAGCATGTGAAACGCGTAAAAAACGAAAAAAAATCGACTTTTCACCCGATTTTCGAAAATTTCATTTGTGTTTGGAAGCATGTGAAACGCGTAAAAAACGAAAAAATATCGACTTTTCACCCGATTTTCGAAAATTTCATTTGTGTTTGGAAGCATGCGAAACAAAAAAAAAATCGACTTTTCACCCGATTTTCGAAAATTTCATTTGTGTTTGGAAGCATGCGAAACGAAAAAAAAAATCGATTTTTCACCAGATTTTCGAAAATTTCATTTGTGTTTGGAAGCATGCGAAACAAAAAAAAAATCGACTTTTCACCCGATTTTCGAAAATTTCATTTGTGTTTGGAAGCATGCGAAACAAAAAAAAAATCGACTTTTCACCCGATTTTCGAAAATTTCATTTGTGTTTGGAAGCATGCGAAACAAAAAAAAATCGATTTTTCACCAGATTTTCGAAAATTTCATTTGTATTTCAAAGCATGTGAAACGCGTAAAAAACGAAAAAAAAAATCGACTTTTCACCCGATTTTCGAAAATTTCATTTGTGTTTGGAAGCATGTGAAACGAAAAAAAAATCGACTTTTCAACCGATTTTCGAAAATTTCATTTGTGTTTGGAAGCATGTGAAACGCGTAAAAAACAAAAAAAAATCGACTTTTCACCCGATTTTCGAAAATTTCATTTGTGTTTGGAAGCATGCGAAACGAAAAAAAAAATCGACTTTTCACCCGATTTTCGAAAATTTCATTTGTGTTTGGAAGCATGCGAAACAAAAAAAAATCGACTTTTCACCCGATTTTCGAAAATTTCATTTGTGTTTCAAAGCATGTGAAACGCGTAAAAAACGAAAAAAAAATCGACTTTTCACCCGATTTTCGAAAATTTTATTTGTGTTTGGAAGCATGCGAAACAAAAAAAATTCGACTTTTCACCCAATTTTCGAAAATTTCATTTGTGTTTCAAAGCATGTGAAACGCGTAAAAAACGAAAAAAAAATCGACTTTTCACCCGATTTTCGAAAAATTCATTTGTGTTTCAAAGCATGTGAAACGCGTAAAAAACGAAAAAAAAATCGACTTTTCACCCGATTTTCGAAAATTTCATTTGTGTTTGGAAGCATGCGAAACAAAAAAAAATCGACTTTTCACCCGATTTTCGAAAATTTCATTTGTGTTTGGAAGCATGCGAAACAAAAAAAAATCGACTTTTCACCCGATTTTCGAAAATTTCATTTGTGTTTCAAAGCATGTGAAACGAAAAAAAAATCGACATTTCACCCGATTTTCGAAAATTTCATTTGTGTTTGGAAGCATGTGAAACGCGTAAAAAACGAAAAAAAAATCGACTTTTCACCCGATTTTCGAAAATTTCATTTGTGTTTGGAAGCATGCAAAACGAAATAAAAAATCGACTTTTCACCCGATTTTCGAAAATTTCATTTGTGTTTGGAAGCATGTGAAACGCGTAAAAAACGAAAAAAAATCGACTTTTCACCCGATTTTCGAAAATTTCATTTGTGTTTGGAAGCATGCGAAACGAAAAAAAAATCGACTTTTCACCTGATTTTCGAATATTTCATTTGTTTTTGGAAGCATGCGAAACGAAAAAAAATCGACTTTTCACCCGATTTTCGAAAATTTCATTTGTGTTTGGAAGCATGCGAAACAAAAAAAAATCGACTTTTCACCCGATTTTCGAAAATTTCATTTGTGTTTGGAAGCAAGCGAAACAAAAAAAAATCGACTTTTCACCCGATTTTCGAAAATTTCATTTGTGTTTCAAAGCATGTGAAACGCGTAAAAAACGAAAAAAAAATCGACTTTTCACCCGATTTTCGAAAATTTCATTTGTGTTTGGAAGCATGCGAAAAGAAAAAAAAAATCGACTTTTCACCCGACTTTCGAAAATTTCATTTGTGTTTCAAAGCATGTGAAACGCGTAAAAAACGAAAAAAAAAATCGACTTTTCACCCGATTTTCGAAAATTTCATTTGTGTTTGGAAGCATGTGAAACGAAAAAAAAATCGATTTTTCAACCGATTTTCGAAAATTTCATTTGTGTTTGGAAGCATGTGAAACGCGTAAAAAACAAAAAAAAATCGACTTTTCACCCGATTTTCGAAAATTTCATTTGTGTTTGGAAGCATGCGAAACGAAAAAAAAAATCGACTTTTCACCCGATTTTCGAAAATTTCATTTGTGTTTCAAAGCATGTGAAACGCGTAAAAAACGAAAAAAAAATCGACTTTTCACCCGATTTTCGAAAATTTCATTTGTGTTTCAAAGCATGTGAAACGCGTAAAAAACGAAAAAAAAAATCGACTTTTCACCCGATTTTCGAAAATTTCATTTGTGTTTGGAAGCATGTGAAACGCGTAAAAAACAAAAAAAAATCGACTTTTCACCCGATTTTCGAAAATTTCATTTGTGTTTGGAAGCATGCGAAACGAAAAAAAAATCGACTTTTCACCCGATTTTCGAAAATTTCATTTGTGTTTGGAAGCATGCGAAACGAAAAAAAAATCGACTTTTCACCCGATTTTCGAAAATTTCATTTGTGTTTGGAAGCATGCGAAACGAAAAAAACATCGACTTTTCAACCGATTTTCGAAAATTTCATTTGTGTTTGGAAGCATGTGAAACGCGTAAAAAACAAAAAAAAAATCGACTTTTCACCCGATTTTCGAAAATATCATTTGTGTTTTGAAGCATGCGAAACGAAAAAAAAAATCGACTTTTCACCCGATTTTCGAAAATTTCATTTGTGTTTGGGAGCAAGCGAAACAAAAAAAAATCGACTTTTCACCCGATTTTCGAAAATTTCATTTGTGTTTGGAAGCATGCGAAACGAAAAAAAAAATCGACTTTTCACCCGAATTTCGAAAATTTCATTTGTGTTTGGAAGCATGTGAAACGCGTAAAAAACGAAAAAAAAATCGACTTTTCACCCGATTTTCGAAAATTTTATTTGTGTTTGGAAGAATGCGAAACGAAAAAAAATAGACTTTTCACCCGATTTTCGAAAATTTCATTTGTGTTTGGAAGCATGCGAAACGAAAAAAAAATCGACTTTTCACCCGATTTTCGAAAATTTCATTTGTGTTTCAAAGCATGTGAAACGCGTAAAAAACGAAAAAAAAATCGACTTTTCACCCGATTTTCGAAAATTTCATTTGTGTTTGGAAGCATGCGAAACAAAAAAAAAATCGACTTTTCACCCGATTTTCGAAAATTTCATTTGTTTGGAAGCATGCGAAACAAAAAAAAATCGACTTTTCACCCGATTTTCGAAAGATTCATTTGTGTTTCAAAGCATGTGAAACGAAAAAAAAATCGACTTTTTACCCGATTTTCGAAAATTTCATTTGTGTTTGGAAGCATGTGAAACGAAAAAAAAATCGATTTTTCACCCGATTTTCGAAAATTTCATTTGTGTTTGGAAGCATGTGAAACGCGTAAAAAACGAAAAAAAATCGACTTTTTACCCGATTTTCGAAAATTTCATTTGTGTTTCAAAGCATGTGAAACGAAAAAAAAATCGACTTTTTAACCGATTTTCGAAAATTTCATTTGTGTTTGGAAGCATGCGAAACGAAAAACAAATCGACTTTTCACCCGATTTTCGAAAATTTCATTTGTGTTTGGAAGCATGCGAAACAAAAAAAAATCGACTTTTCACCCGATTTTCGAAAATTTCACTTGTGTTTGGAAGCATGTGAAACGAAAAAAAAAATCGACTTTTCAACCGATTTTCGAAAATTTCTTTTGTGTTTGGAAGCATGCGAAACGAAAAAAAAAATCGACTTTTCACCCGATTTTCGAAAATTTCATTTGTGTTTGGAAGCATGCGAAACGAAAAAAAAATCGACTTTTCACCCGATTTTCGAAAATTTCATTTGTGTTTGGAAGCATGCGAAACGAAAAAAAAATCGACTTTTCAACCGATTTTCGAAAATTTCATTTGTGTTTGGAAGCATGCGAAACAAAAAAAAATCGACTTTTCACCCGATTTTCGAAAATTTCATTTGTGTTTGGAAGCATGCGAAACAAAAAAAAATCGACTTTTCACCCGATTTTCGAAAATTTCATTTGTGTTTCAAAGCATGTGAAACGAAAAAAAAATCGACTTTTCAACCGATTTTCGAAACCTTCATTTGTGTTTGGAAGCATGCGAAACGAAAAAAAATCGACTTTTCACCCGATTTTCGAAAATTTCATTTGTATTTGGAAGCATGCGAAACGAAAAAAAAAATCGACTTTTCACCCGATTTTCGAAAATTTCATTTGTGTTTGGAAGCATGCGAAACGAAAAAAAAATCGTCTTTTCACCCGATTTTCGAAAATTTCATTTGTGTTTCAAAGCATGTGAAACGCGTAAAAAACGAAAAAAAAAATCGACTTTTCACCCGATTTTCGAAAATTTCATTTGTGTTTGGAAGCATGTGAAACGCGTAAAAAACAGAAAAAAAATCGACTTCTCACCCGATTTTCGAAAATTTCATTTGTGTTTGGAAGCATGCGAAACGAAAAAAAAATCGACTTTTCACCCGATTTTCGAAAATTTCATTTGTGTTTGGAAGCATGCGAAACAAAAAAAAATCGACTTTTCACCCGATTTTCGAAAATTTCATTTGTGTTTGGAAGCATGTGAAACGAAAAAAAAATCGACGTTTCAACCGATTTTCGAAAATTTCATTTGTGTTTGGAAGCATGCGAAACGAAAAAAAAATCGACTTTTCAACCGATTTTCGAAAAATTCATTTGTGTTTGGAAGCATGTGAAACGCGTAAAAAACAAAAAAAAATCGACTTTTCACCCGATTTTTGAAAATTTCATTTGTGTTTGGAAGCATGCGAAACGAAAATAAAAATCGACTTTTCACCCGATTTTCGAAAATTTCATTTGTGTTTGGAAGCATGCGAAACGAAAAAAAAATCGACTTTTCACCCGATTTTCGAAAATTTCATTTGTGTTTGGAAGCATGCGAAACAAAAAAAAATCGACTTTTCACCCGATTTTCGAAAATTTCATTTGTGTTTGGAAGCATGCGAAACAAAAAAAAATCGACTTTTCACCCGATTTTCGAAAATTTCATTTGTGTTTGGAAGCATGTGAAACGAAAAAAAAATCGACGTTTCAACCGATTTTCGAAAATTTCATTTGTGTTTGGAAGCATGCGAAACGAAAAAAAAATCGACTTTTCAACCGATTTTCGAAAATTTCATTTGTGTTTGGAAGCATGTGAAACGCGTAAAAAACAAAAAAAAATCGACTTTTCACCCGATTTTTGAAAATTTCATTTGTGTTTGGAAGCATGCGAAACGAAAAAAAAAATCGACTTTTCACCCGATTTTCGAAAATTTCATTTGTGTTTGGAAACATGCGAAACGAAAAAAAAAATCGACTTTTCACCAGATTTTCGAAAATTTCATTTGTGTTTGGAAGCATGCGAAACGAAAAAAAAAATCGACTTTTCACCCGATTTTCGAAAATTTCATTTGTGTTTGGAAGCATGCAAAACAAAAAAAAATCGACTTTTCACCCGATTTTCGAAAATTTCATTTGTGTTTTAAAGCATGTGAAACGCGTAAAAAACGAAAAAAAAATCGACTTTTCACCCGATTTTCGAAAATTTCATTTGTGTTTGGAAGCATGCGAAACGAAAAAAAAAATCGACTTTTCACCCGATTTTCGAAAATTTCATTTGTGTTTGGAAGCATGTGAAACGCGTAAAAAACGAAAAAAAATCGACTTTTCACCCGATTTTCGAAAATTTCATTTGTGTTTGGAAGCATGAGAAACAAAAAAAAAATCGACTTTTCACCCGATTTTCGAAAATTTCATTTGTGTTTGGAAGCATGCGAAACGAAAAAAAAAATCGACTTTTCACCCGATTTTCGAAAATTTCATTTGTGTTTGGAAGCATGTGAAACGAAAAAAAAATCGACGTTTCAACCGATTTTCGAAAATTTCATTTGTGTTTGGAAGCATGCGAAACGAAAAAAAAAATCGACTTTTCACCCGATTTTCGAAAATTTCATTTGTGTTTGGAAGCATGCGAATCGAAAAAAAAATCGACTTTTCACCCGATATTCGAAAATTTCATTTGTGTTTGGAAGCATGTGAAACGCGTAAAAAACAAAAAAAATCGACTTTTCACCCGATTTTCGAAAATTTCATTTGTGTTTGAAAGCATGCAAAACGAAAAAAAAAATCGACTTTTCACCCGATTTTCGAAAATTTCATTTGTGTTTGGAAGCATGCGAAACGAAAAAAAATCGACTTTTCACCCGATTTTCGAAAATTTCATTTGTGTTTGGAAGCATGCGAAACGAAAAAAAAAATCGACTTTTCACCCGATTTTCGAAAATTTCATTTGTGTTTGGAAGCATGTGAAACGCGTAAAAAACGAAAAAAAATCGACTTTTCACCCGATTTTCGAAAATTTCATTTGTGTTTGGAAGCATGCGAAACAAAAAAAAAATCGACTTTTCACCCGATTTTCGAAAATTTCATTTGTGTTTGGAAGCATGCGAAACGAAAAAAAAAATCGACTTTTCACCCGATTTTCGAAAATTTCATTTGTGTTTGGAAGCATGTGAAACGCGTAAAAAACGAAAAAAAATCGACTTTTCACCCGATTTTTGAAAATTTCATTTGTGTTTGGGAGCATGCGAAACAAAAAAAAATCGACTTTTCACCCGATTTTCGAAAATTTCAATTGTGTTTAGAAGCATGCGAAACGAAAAAAAAAATCGACTTTTCACCCGATTTTCGAAAATTTCATTTGTGTTTGGAAGCATGTGAAACGAA
The DNA here is from genome assembly GCA_963932245.1 of Tachinus rufipes. Lineage (NCBI taxonomy): Eukaryota > Metazoa > Arthropoda > Insecta > Coleoptera > Staphylinidae > Tachinus > Tachinus rufipes. The sequence continues at coordinate 24,555,573 of OZ010741.1, forward strand.
AAAAAAATCGACTTTTCAACCGATTTTCGAAAATTTCATTTGTGTTTGGAAGCATGCGAAACGAAAAAAAAAATCGACTTTTCACCCGATTTTCGAAAATTTCATTTGTGTTTGGAAGCATGCGAAACAAAAAAAAAATCGACTTTTCACCCGATTTTCGAAAATTTCATTTGTGTTTGGAAGCATGTGAAACGAAAAAAAAATCGACGTTTCAACCGATTTTCGAAAATTTCATTTGTGTTTGGAAGCATGCGAAACGAAAAAAAAAATCGACTTTTCACCCGATTTTCGAAAATTTCATTTGTGTTTGGAAGCATGCGAATCGAAAAAAAAATCGACTTTTCACCCGATTTTCGAAAATTTCATTTGTGTTTGGAAGCATGCGAAACGAAAAAAAAAATCGACTTTTCACCCGATTTTCGAAAATTTCATTTGTGTTTGGAAGCATGCAAAACAAAAAAAAATCGACTTTTCACCCGATTTTCGAAAATTTCATTTGTGTTTCAAAGCATGTGAAACGCGTAAAAAACGAAAAAAAAATCGACTTTTCACCCGATTTTCGAAAATTTCATTTGTGTTTGGAAGCATGCGAAACGAAAAAAAAATCGACTTTTCACCCGATTTTCGAAAATTTCATTTGTGTTTGGAAGCATGTGAAACGAAAAAAAAAAATCGACTTTTCAACCGATTTTCGAAAATTTCATTTGTGTTTGGAAGCATGTGAAACGCGTAAAAAACAAAAAAAAATCGACTTTTCACCCGATTTTTGAAAATTTCATTTGTGTTTGGAAGCATGCGAAACGAAAAAAAAAATCGACTTTTCACCCGATTTTCGAAAATTTCATTTGTGTTTGGAAGCATGCGAAACAAAAAAAAATCGACTTTTCACCCGATTTTCGAAAATTTCATTTGTGTTTCAAAGCATGTGAAACGCGTAAAAAACGAAAAAAAATCGACTTTTCACCCGATTTTCGAAAATTTCATTACTGTTTGGAAGCATGCGAAACAAAAAAAAAATCGACTTTTCACCCGATTTTCGAAAATTTCATTTGTGTTTGGAAGCATGCGAAACGAAAAAAAAATCGACTTTTCACCCGATTTTCGAAAATTTCATTTGTGTTTGGAAGCATGTGAAACGCGTAAAAAACGAAAAAAAATCGACTTTTCACCCGATTTTTGAAAATTTCATTTGTGTTTGGGAGAATGCGAAACAAAAAAAAATCGACTTTTCACCCGATTTTCGAAAATTTCAATTGTGTTTGGAAGCATGCGAAACGAAAAAAAAAATCGACTTTTCACCCGATTTTCGAAAATTTCATTTGTGTTTGGAAGCATGTGAAACGAAAAAAAAATCGACTTTTCAACCGATTTTCGAAAATTTCATTTGTGTTTGGAAGCATGCGAAACGAAAAAAAAAATCGACTTTACACCCGATTTTCGAAAATTTCATTTGTGTTTGGAAGCATGCGAAACAAAAAAAAAATCGACTTTTCACCCGATTTTCGAAAATTTCATTTGTGTTTGAAACAAAAAAAAATCGACTTTTCACCCGAATTTCGAAAATTTCATTTGTGTTTGGAAGCATGTGAAACGAAAAAAAAATCGACGTTTCAACCGATTTTCGAAAATTTCATTTGTGTTTGGAAGCATGCGAAACGAAAAAAAAAATCGACTTTTCACCCGATTTTCGAAAATTTCATTTGTGTTTGGAAGCATGCGAATCGAAAAAAAAATCGACTTTTCACCCGATTTTCGAAAATTTCATTTGTGTTTGGAAGCATGTGAAACGAAAAAAAAATCGACTTTTCAACCGATTTTCGAAAATTTCATTTGTGTTTGGAAGCATGTGAAACGCGTAAAAAACAAAAAAAAATCGACTTTTCACCCGATTTTTGAAAATTTCATTTGTGTTTAGAAGCATGCGAAACGAAAAAAAAAATCGACTTTTCACCCGATTTTCGAAAATTTCATTTGTGTTTGGAAGCATGCGATACAAAAAAAAATCGACTTTTCACCCGATTTTCGAAAATTTCATTTGTGTTTCAAAGCATGTGAAACGAAAAAAAAATCGACTTTTCACCCGATTTTCGAAAATTTCATTTGTGTTTGGAAGCATGCGAAACAAAAAAAAAATCGACTTTTTACCCGATTTTCGAAAATTTCATTTGTGTTTGGAAGCATGTGAAACAAAAAAAAAATCGACTTTTCAACCGATTTTCGAAAATTTCATTTGTGTTTGGAAGCATGTGAAACGCGTAAAAAACAAAAAAAAATCGACTTTTCACCCGATTTTCGAAAATTTCATTTGTGTTTGGAAGCATGCGAAACGAAAAAAAAAATCGACTTTTCACCCGATTTTCGAAAATTTCATTTGTGTTTGGAAGCATGTAAAACGCGTAAAAAACGAAAAAAAAATCGACTTTTCACCCGATTTTCGAAAATTTCATTTGTGTTTGGAAGCATGCGAAACAAAAAAAAATCGACTTTTCACCCGATTTTCGAAAATTTCATTTGTGTTTGGAAGCATGTGAAACGCGTAAAAAACAAAGAAAAATCGACTTTTCACCCGATTTTCGAAAATTTCATTTGTGTTTCAAAGCATGTGAAACGCGTAAAAAACGAAAAAAAAAATCGACTTTTCACCCGATTTTCGAAAATTTCATTTGTGTTTGGAAGCATGTGAAACGAAAAAAAAATCGACTTTTCAACCGATTTTCGAAAATTTCATTTGTGTTTGGAAGCATGTGAAACGCGTAAAAAACAAAAAAAAATCGACTTTTCACCCGATTTTCGAAAATTTCATTTGTGTTTGGAAGCATGCGAAACAAAAAAAAAATGGACTTTTCACCCGATTTTCGAAAATTTCATTTGTGTTTCAAAGCATGTGAAACGCGTAAAAAACGAAAAAAAAATCGACTTTTCACCCGATTTTCGAAAATTTCATTTGTGTTTGGAAGCATGCGAAACAAAAAAAAATCGACTTTTCACCCGATTTTCGAAAATTTCATTTGTGTTTCAAAGCATGTGAAACGCGTAAAAAACGAAAAAAAAAATCGACTTTTCACCCGATTTTCGAAAATTTCATTTGTGTTTCAAAGCATGTGAAACGCGTAAAAAACGAAAAAAAAAATCGACTTTTCACCCGATTTTCGAAAATTTCATTTGTGTTTGGAAGCATGCGAAACGAAAAAAAAATCGACTTTTCACCCGATTTTCGAAAATTTCATTTGTGTTTGGAAGCATGTGAAACGAAAAAAAAATCGACTTTTCAACCGATTTTCGAAAATTTCATTTGTGTTTGGAAGCATGTGAAACGCGTAAAAAACAAAAAAAAATCGACTTTTCACCCGATTTTTGAAAATTTCATTTGTGTTTGGAAGCATGCGAAACGAAAAAAAAAATCGACTTTTCACCCGATTTTCGAAAATTTCATTTTGTGTTTGGAAGCATGCGAAACAAAAAAAAATCGACTTTTCACCCGATTTTCGAAAATTTCATTTGTGTTTCAAAGCATGTGAAACGCGTAAAAAACGAAAAAAAATCGACTTTTCACCCGATTTTCGAAAATTTCATTTGTGTTTGGAAGCATGCGAAACAAAAAAAAAATCGACTTTTCACCCGATTTTCGAAAATTTCATTTGTGTTTGGAAGCATGCGAAACGAAAAAAAATCGACTTTTCACCCGATTTTCGAAAATTTCATTTGTGTTTGGAAGCATGTGAAACGCGTAAAAAACGAAAAAAAATCGACTTTTCACCCGATTTTTGAAAATTTCATTTGTGTTTGGGAGAATGCGAAACAAAAAAAAATCGACTTTTCACCCGATTTTCGAAAATTTCAATTGTGTTTGGAAGCATGCGAAACGAAAAAAAAAATCGACTTTTCACCCGATTTTCGAAAATTTCATTTGTGTTTGGAAGCATGTGAAACGAAAAAAAAAATCGACTTTTCAACCGATTTTCGAAAATTTCATTTGTGTTTGGAAGCATGCGAAACGAAAAAAAAAATCGACTTTTCACCCGATTTTCGAAAATTTCATTTGTGTTTGGAAGCATGCGAAACAAAAAAAAAATCGACTTTTCACCCGATTTTCGAAAATTTCATTTGTGTTTGGAAGCATGCGAAACAAAAAAAAATCGACTTTTCACCCGAATTTCGAAAATTTCATTTGTGTTTGGAAGCATGTGAAACGAGAAAAAAATCGACGTTTCAACCGATTTTCGAAAATTTCATTTGTGTTTGGAAGCATGCGAAACGAAAAAAAAAATCGACTTTTCACCCGATTTTCGAAAATTTCATTTGTGTTTGGAAGCATGCGAATCGAAAAAAAAATCGACTTTTCACCCGATTTTCGAAAATTTCATTTGTGTTTGGAAGCATGTGAAACGAAAAAAAAATCGACTTTTCAACCGATTTTCGAAAATTTCATTTGTGTTTGGAAGCATGTGAAACGCGTAAAAAACAAAAAAAAATCGACTTTTCACCCGATTTTTGAAAATTTCATTTGTGTTTAGAAGCATGCGAAACGAAAAAAAAAATCGACTTTTCACCCGATTTTCGAAAATTTCATTTGTGTTTGGAAGCATGCGATACAAAAAAAAATCGACTTTTCACCCGATTTTCGAAAATTTCATTTGTGTTTCAAAGCATGTGAAACGAAAAAAAAATCGACTTTTCACCCGATTTTCGAAAATTTCATTTGTGTTTGGAAGCATGCGAAACAAAAAAAAATCGACTTTTCACCCGATTTTCGAAAATTTCATTTGTGTTTGGAAGCATGTGAAACGAAAAAAAAATCGACTTTTCAACCGATTTTCGAAAATTTCATTTGTGTTTGGAAGCATGTGAAACGCGTAAAAAACAAAAAAAAATCGACTTTTCACCCGATTTTCGAAAATTTCATTTGTGTTTGGAAGCATGCGAAACGAAAAAAAAATCGACTTTTCACCCGATTTTCGAAAATTTCATTTGTGTTTGGAAGCATGTAAAACGCGTAAAAAACGAAAAAAAAAATCGACTTTTCACCCGATTTTCGAAAATTTCATTTGTGTTTGGAAGCATGCGAAACAAAAAAAAATCGACTTTTCACCCGATATTCGAAAATTTCATTTGTGTTTGGAAGCATGTGAAACGCGTAAAAAAACGAAAAAAAATCGACTTTTCACCCGATTTTCGAAAATTTCATTTGTGTTTGGAAGCATGCAAAACGAAAAAAAAAATCGACTTTTCACCCGATTTTCGAAAATTTCATTTGTGTTTGGAAGCATGCGAAACAAAAAAAAATCGACTTTTCACCCGATTTTCGAAAATTTCATTTGTGTTTGGAAGCATGTGAAACGCGTAAAAAACAAAAAAAAATCGACTTTTCACCCGATTTTCGAAAATTTCATTTGTGTTTGGAAGCATGCGAAACGAAAAAAAAAATCGACTTTTCACCCGATTTTCGAAAATTTCATTTGTGTTTGGAAGCATGCGAAACAAAAAAAAATCGACTTTTCACCCGATTTTCGAAAATTTCATTTGTGTTTCAAAGCATGTGAAACGCGTAAAAAACGAAAAAAAAAATCGACTTTTCACCCGATTTTCGAAAATTTCATTTGTGTTTGGAAGCATGTGAAACGAAAAAAAAATCGACTTTTCAACCGATTTTCGAAAATTTCATTTGTGTTTGGAAGCATGTGAAACGCGTAAAAAACAAAAAAAAATCGACTTTTCACCCGATTTTCGAAAATTTCATTTGTGTTTGGAAGCATGCGAAACAAAAAAAAAATGGACTTTTCACCCGATTTTCGAAAATTTCATTTGTGTTTCAAAGCATGTGAAACGCGTAAAAAACGAAAAAAAAATCGACTTTTCACCCGATTTTCGAAAATTTCATTTGTGTTTGGAAGCATGCGAAACAAAAAAAAATCGACTTTTCACCCGATTTTCGAAAATTTCATTTGTGTTTCAAAGCATGTGAAACGCGTAAAAAACGAAAAAAAAAATCGACTTTTCACCCGATTTTCGAAAATTTCATTTGTGTTTCAAAGCATGTGAAACGCGTAAAAAACGAAAAAAAAATCGACTTTTCACCCGATTTTCGAAAATTTCATTTGTGTTTGGAAGCATGTGAAACGCGTAAAAAACGAAAAAAAATCGACTTTTCACCCGATTTTCGAAAATTTCATTTGTGTTTGGAAGCATGCAAAACGAAAAAAAAAATCGACTTTTCACCCGATTTTCGAAAATTTCATTTGTGTTTGGAAGCATGCGAAACAAAAAGAAATCGACTTTTCACCCGATTTTCGAAAATTTCATTTGTGTTTGGAAGCATGTGAAACGCGTAAAAAAACAAAAAAAAATCGACTTTTCACCCGATTTTCGAAAATTTCATTTGTGTTTGGAAGCATGTGAAACGCGTAAAAAACGAAAAAAAATCGACTTTTTACCCGATTTTCGAAAATTTCATTTGTGTTTGGAAGCATGCGAAACAAAAAAAAAAATCGACTTTTCACCCGATTTTCGAAAATTTCATTTGTGTTTGAAAGCATGTGAAACGCGTAAAAAACAAAAAAAAATCGACTTTTCACCCGATTTTCGAAAATTTCATTTGTGTTTGGAAGCATGCGAAACAAAAAAAAATCGACTTTTCACCCGATTTTCGAAAATTTCATTTGTGTTTGGAAGCATGTGAAACGCGTAAAAAAACAAAAAAAAATCGACTTTTCACCCGATTTTCGAAAATTTCATTTGTGTTTGGAAGCATGCGAAACGAAAAAAAAAATCGACTTTTCACCCGATTTTCGAAAATTTCATTTGTGTTTGGAAGCATGCGAAACGAAAAAAAAATCGACTTTTCACCCGATTTTCGAAAATTTCATTTGTGTTTGGAAGCATGTGAAACGCGTAAAAAACGAAAAAAAATAGACTTTTTACCCGATTTTCGAAAATTTCATTTGTGTTTGGAAGCATGCGAAACAAAAAAAAAATCGACTTTTCACCCGATTTTCGAAAATTTCATTTGTGTTTGGAAGCATGCGAAACGAAAAAAAAATCGACTTTTCACCCGATTTTCGAAAATTTCATTTGTGTTTGGAAGCATGTGAAACGCGTAAAAAACAAAAAAAAATCGACTTTTCACCCGATTTTCGAAAATTTCATTTGTGTTTGGGAGCATGCGAAACAAAAAAAAATCGACTTTTCACCCGATTTTCGAAAATTTCAATTGTGTTTGGAAGCATGCGAAACGAAAAAAAAAATCGATTTTTCACCCGATTTTCGAAAATTTCATTTGTGTTTGGAAGCATGCGAAACGAAAAAAAAATCGACTTTTCAACCGATTTTCGAAAATTTCATTTGTGTTTGGAAGCATGTGAAACGCGTAAAAAACGAAAAAAAATCGACTTTTCACCCGATTTTCGAAAATTTCATTTGTGTTTGGGAGCATGCGAAACAAAAAAAAATCGACTTTTCACCCGATTTTCGAAAATTTCAATTGTGTTTGGAAGCATGCGAAACGAAAAAAAAAATCGATTTTTCACCCGATTTTCGAAAATTTCATTTGTGTTTGGAAGCATGTGAAACAAAAAAAAATCGACTTTTCACCCGATTTTCGAAAATTTCATTTGTGTTTGGAAGCATGCGAAACAAAAAAAAATCGACTTTTCACCCGATTTTCGAAAATTTCATTTGTGTTTGGAAGCATGTGAAACGCGTAAAAAAACAAAAAAAAATCGACTTTTCACCCGATTTTCGAAAATTTCATTTGTGTTTGGAAGCATGCGAAACGAAAAAAAAAATCGACTTTTCACCCGATTTTCGAAAATTTCATTTGTGTTTGGAAGCATGCGAAACGAAAAAAAAATCGACTTTTCACCCGATTTTCGAAAATTTCATTTGTGTTTGGAAGCATGTGAAACGCGTAAAAAACGAAAAAAAATCGACTTTTTACCCGATTTTCGAAAATTTCATTTGTGTTTGGAAGCATGCGAAACAAAAAAAAAATCGACTTTTCACCCGATTTTCGAAAATTTCATTTGTGTTTGGAAGCATGCGAAACGAAAAAAAAATCGACTTTTCACCCGATTTTCGAAAATTTCATTTGTGTTTGGAAGCATGTGAAACGCGTAAAAAACGAAAAAAAATCGACTTTTCACCCGATTTTCGAAAATTTCATTTGTGTTTGGGAGCATGCGAAACAAAAAAAAATCGACTTTTCACCCAATTTTCGAAAATTTCATTTGTGTTTGGAAGCATGCGAAACAAAAAAAAATCGACTTTTCACCCGATATTCGAAAATTTCATTTGTGTTTGGAAGCATGTGAAACGCGTAAAAAACGAAAAAAAATCGACTTTTCACCCGATATTCGAAAATTTCATTTGTGTTTGGAAGCATGCAAAACGAAAAAAAAAATCGACTTTTCACCCGATTTTCGAAAATTTCATTTGTGTTTGGAAGCATGCGAAACGAAAAAGAAAATCGACTTTTCACCCGATTTTCGAAAATTTCATTTGTGTTTGGAAGCATGTGAAACGCGTAAAAAACGAAAAAAAATCGACTTTTCACCCGATTTTTGAAAATTTCATTTGTGTTTGGGAGCATGCGAAACAAAAAAAAATCGACTTTTCACCCGATTTTCGAAAATTTCAATTGTGTTTAGAAGCATGCGAAACGAAAAAAAAAATCGACTTTTCACCCGATTTTCGAAAATTTCATTTGTGTTTGGAAGCATGTGAAACGAAAAAAAAATCGACTTTTCAACCGATTTTCGAAAATTTCATTTGTGTTTGGAAGCATGCGAAACGAAAAAAAAAATCGACTTTTCACCCGATTTTCGAAAATTTCATTTGTGTTTGGAAGCATGCGAAACAAAAAAAAAATCGACTTTTCACCCGATTTTCGAAAATTTCATTTGTGTTTGGAAGCATGCGAAACAAAAAAAAAATCGACTTTTCACCCGAATTTCGAAAATTTCATTTGTGTTTGGAAGCCATGTGAAACGAAAAAAAAATCGACGTTTCAACCGATTTTCGAAAATTTCATTTGTGTTTGGAAGCATGCGAAACGAAAAAAAAATCGACTTTTCACCCGATTTTCGAAAATTTCATTTGTGTTTGGAAGCATGCGAATCGAAAAAAAATCGACTTTTCACCCGATTTTCGAAAATTTCATTTGTGTTTGGAAGCATGTGAAACGAAAAAAAAAATCGACTTTTCAACCGATTTTCGAAAATTTCATTTGTGTTTGGAAGCATGTGAAACGCGTAAAAAACAAAAAAAAATCGACTTTTCACCCGATTTTTGAAAATTTCATTTGTGTTTGGAAGCATGCGAAACAAAAAAAATCGACTTTTCACCCGATTTTCGAAAATTTCATTTGTGTTTGGAAGCATGTGAAACGCGTAAAAAAACAAAAAAAAATCGACTTTTCACCCGATTTTCGAAAATTTCATTTGTGTTTGGAAGCATGTGAAACGCGTAAAAAATGAAAAAAAATCGACTTTTTACCCGATTTTCGAAAATTTCATTTGTGTTTGGAAGCATGCGAAACAAAAAAAAAATCGACTTTTCACCCGATTTTCGAAAATTTCATTTGTGTTTGAAAGCATGTGAAACGCGTAAAAAACAAAAAAAAATCGACTTTTCACCCGATTTTCGAAAATTTCATTTGTGTTTGGAAGCATGCGAAACAAAAAAAAATCGACTTTTCACCCGATTTTCGAAAATTTCATTTGTGTTTGGAAGCATGTGAAACGCGTAAAAAAACAAAAAAAAATCGACTTTTCACCCGATTTTCGAAAATTTCATTTGTGTTTGGAAGCATGCGAAACGAAAAAAAAAATCGACTTTTCACCCGATTTTCGAAAATTTCATTTGTGTTTGGAAGCATGCGAAACGAAAAAAAAATCGACTTTTCACCCGATTTTCGAAAATTTCATTTGTGTTTGGAAGCATGTGAAACGCGTAAAAAACGAAAAAAAATCGACTTTTTACCCGATTTTCGAAAATTTCATTTGTGTTTGGAAGCATGCGAAACAAAAAAAAAATCGACTTTTCACCCGATTTTCGAAAATTTCATTTGTGTTTGGAAGCATGCGAAACGAAAAAAAAATCGACTTTTCACCCGATTTTCGAAAATTTCATTTGTGTTTGGAAGCATGTGAAACGCGTAAAAAAACAAAAAAAAATCGACTTTTCACCCGATTTTCGAAAATTTCATTTGTGTTTGGAAGCATGCGAAACGAAAAAAAAAATCGACTTTTTACCCGATTTTCGAAAATTTCATTTGTGTTTGGAAGCATGCGAAACGAAAAAAAAATCGACTTTTCACCCGATTTTCGAAAATTTCATTTGTGTTTGGAAGCATGTGAAACGCGTAAAAAACGAAAAAAATCGACTTTTTACCCGATTTTCGAAAATTTCATTTGTGTTTGGAAGCATGCGAAACAAAAAAAAAATCGACTTTTCACCCGATTTTCGAAAATTTCATTTGTGTTTTGGAAGCATGCGAAACGAAAAAAAAATCGACTTTTCACCCGATTTTCGAAAATTTCATTTGTGTTTGGAAGCATGTGAAACGCGTAAAAACGAAAAAAAATCGACTTTTCACCCGATTTTCGAAAATTTCATTTGTGTTTGGGAGCATGCGAAACAAAAAAAAATCGACTTTTCACCCGATTTTCGAAAATTTCATTTGTGTTTGGAAGCATGCGAAACAAAAAAAAATCGACTTTTCACCCGATATTCGAAAATTTCATTTGTGTTTGGAAGCATGTGAAACGCGTAAAAAACGAAAAAAAATCGACTTTTCACCCGATTTTCGAAAATTTCATTTGTGTTTGGAAGCATGCGAAACAAAAAAAAAATCGACTTTTCACCCGATTTTCGAAAATTTCATTTGTGTTTGGAAGCATGCGAAACAAAAAAAAATCGACTTTTCACCCGATTTTCGAAAATTTCATTTGTGTTTGGAAGCATGTGAAACGAAAAAAAAAATCGACGTTTCAACCGATTTTCAAAAATTTCATTTGTGTTTGGAAGCATGTGAAACGAAAAAAAATCGACTTTTCAACCGATTTTCGAAAATTTCATTTGTGTTTGGAAGCATGTGAAACGCGTAAAAAACAAAAAAAAATCGACTTTTCACCCGATTTTCGAAAATTTCATTTGTGTTTGGAAGCATGTGAAACGAAAAAAAAAATCGACTTTTCAACCGATTTTCGAAATTTCATTTGTGTTTGGAAGCATGCGAAACGAAAAAAAAATCGACTTTTCACCCGATTTTCGAAAATTTCATTTGTGTTTCAAAGCATGTGAAACGCGTAAAAAACGAAAAAAAAATCGACTTTTCACCCGATTTTCGAAAATTTCATTTGTGTTTGGAAGCATGTGAAACGCGTAAAAAACGAAAAAAAATCGACTTTTCACCCGATTTTCGAAAATTTCATTTGTGTTTTTAATGCATGCAAAACGAAAAAAAAAATCGACTTTTCACCCGATTTTCGAAAATTTCATTTGTGTTTGGAAGCATGCGAAACGAAAAAAAATCGACTTTTCACCCGATTTTTGAAAATTTCATTTGTGTTTGGAAGCATGCGAAACAAAAAAAAATCGACTTTTCACCCGATTTTCGAAAATTTCATTTGTGTTTCAAAGCATGTGAAACGCGTAAAAAACGAAAAAAAATCGTCTTTTCACCCGATTTTCGAAAATTTCATTTGGTGTTTGGAAGCATGCAAAACGAAAAAAAAAATCGACTTTTCACCCGATTTTCGAAAATTTCATTTGTGTTTCAAAGCATGTGAAACGCGTAAAAAACGAAAAAAAAATCGACTTTTCACCCGATTTTCGAAAATTTCATTTGTGTTTCAAAGCATGTGAAACGCGTAAAAACGAAAAAAAAATCGACTTTTCACCCGATTTTCGAAAATTTCATTTGTGTTTGGAAGCATGTGAAACGCGTAAAAAACGAAAAAAAATCGACTTTTTACCCGATTTTCGAAAATTTCATTTGTGTTTGGAAGCATGTAAAACGCGTAAAAAACAAAAAAAAATCGACTTTTCACCCGATTTTCGAAAATTTCATTTGTTTGGAAGCATGCGAAACGAAAAAAAAAATCGACTTTTCACCCGATTTTCGAAAATTTCATTTGTGTTTGGAAGCATGCGAAACAAAAAAAAATCGACTTTTCACCCGATTTTCGAAAATTTCATTTGTGTTTCAAAGCATGTGAAACGCGTAAAAAACGAAAAAAAAATCGACTTTTCACCCGATTTTCGAAAATTTCATTTGTGTTTGGAAGCATGTGAAACGAAAAAAAAATCGACTTTTCAACCGATTTTCGAAAATTTCATTTGTGTTTGGAAGCATGTGAAACAAAAAAAAATCGACTTTTCACCCGATTTTCGAAAATTTCATTTGTGTTTGGAAGCATGTGAAACAAAAAAAAATCGACTTTTCAACCGATTTTCGAAAATTTCATTTGTGTTTGGAAGCATGTGAAAGGCGTAAAAAACAAAAAAAAATCGACTTTTCACCCGATTTTCGAAAATTTCATTTGTGTTTGGAAGCATGCGAAACGAAAAAAAAAATCGACTTTTCACCCGATTTTCGAAAATTTCATTTGTGTTTGGAAGCATGCGAAACAAAAAAAAATCGACTTTTCACCCGATTTTCGAAAATTTCATTTGTGTTTCAAAGCATGTGAAACGAAAAAAAAATCGACTTTTCACCCGATTTTCGAAAATTTCATTTGTGTTTGGAAGCATGTAAAACGAAAAAAAATCGACTTTTCACCCGATTTTCGAAAATTTCATTTGTGTTTGGAAGCATGTGAAACGCGTAAAAAACAAAAAAAAATCGACTTTTCACCCGATTTTCGAAAATTTCATTTGTGTTTGGAAGCATGTGAAACGCGTAAAAAACGAAAAAAAATCGACTTTTCACCCGATTTTCGAAAATTTCATTTGTGTTTGGAAGCATGCGAAACAAAAAAAAAAACAGACTTTTCACCTGCCTGATTTTCGAAATATTCATTTCTGCTTCAAAGCATGTGAAACGCGTAAAAAACGAAAAAAAAAAACGACTTTTTACCCGATTTTCGAAAATTTCATTTGTGTTTGGAAGCATGCGAAACGAAAAAAAATCGACTTTTCACTCGATTTTCGAAAATTTCATTTGTGTTTGGAAGCATGCGATACAAAAAAAATCGACTTTTCACCCGATTTTCGAAAATTTCATTTGTGTTTCAAAGCATGTGAAACAAAAAAAAAATCGACTTTTCACCCGATTTTCGAAAATTTCATTTGTGTTTGGAAGCATGCGAAACAAAAAAAAAATCGACTTTTCACCCGATTTTCGAAAATTTCATTTGTGTTTCAAAGCATGTGAAACAAAAAAAAAATCGACTTTTCACCCGATTTTCGAAAATTTCATTTGTGTTTGGAAGCATGTGAAACAAAAAAAAAATCGACTTTTCACCCGATTTTCGAAAATTTCATTTGTGTTTGGAAGCATGTGAAACGAAAAAAAAATCGACTTTTCAACCGATTTTCGAAAATTTCATTTGTGTTTGGAAGCATGTGAAACGCGTAAAAAACAAAAAAAAATCGACTTTTCACCCGATTTTCGAAAATTTCATTTGTGTTTGGAAGCATGCGAAACGAAAAAAAAATCGACTTTTCACCCGATTTTCGAAAATTTCATTTGTGTTTGGAAGCATGTAAAACGAAAAAAAATCGACTTTTCAACCGATTTTCGAAAATTTCATTTGTGTTTGGAAGCATGTGAAACGCGTAAAAAACAAAAAAAAATCGACTTTTTACCCGATTTTCGAAAATTTCATTTGTGTTTGGAAGCATGCGAAACGAAAAAAAAATCGACTTTTCACCCGATTTTCGAAAATTTCATTTGTGTTTGGAAGCATGTGAAACGCGTAAAAAACAAAAAAAAATCGACTTTTCACCCGATTTTCGAAAATTTCATTTGTGTTTCAAAGCATGTGAAACGAAAAAAAAATCGACTTTTCACCCGATTTTCGAAAATTTCATTTGTGTTTGGAAGCATGTGAAACGCGTAAAAACGAAAAAAAATCGACTTTTCACCCGATTTTCGAAAATTTCATTTGTGTTTGGAAGCATGCAAAACGAAAAAATAAATCGACTTTTCACCCGATTTTCGAAAATTTCATTTGTGTTTGGAAGCATGCGAAACGAAAAAAAAATCGACTTTTCACCCGATTTTCGAAAATTTCATTTGTGTTTGGATGCATGTGAAACGCGTAAAAAACAAAAAAAAATCGACTTTTCACCCGATTTTCGAAAATTTCATTTGTGTTTCAAAGCATGTGAAACGAAAAAAAAATCGACTTTTCACCCGATTTTCGAAAATTTCATTTGTGTTTGGAAGCATGCGAAACAAAAAAAAAATCGACTTTTCACCCGATTTTCGAAAATTTCATTTGTGTTTGGAAACGAAAAAAAAATCGACTTTTCAACCGATTTTCGAAAATTTCATTTGTGTTTGGAAGCATGTGAAACGCGTAAAAAACAAAAAAAAATCGACTTTTCACCCGATTTTCGAAAATTTCATTTGTGTTTGGAAGCATGCGAAACAAAAAAAAATGGACTTTTCACCCGATTTTCGAAAATTTCATTTGTGTTTCAAAGCATGTGAAACGCGTAAAAAACGAAAAAAAAATCGACTTTTCACCCGATTTTCGAAAATTTCATTTGTGTTTGGAAGCATGCGAAACAAAAAAAAATCGATTTTTCACCCGATTTTCGAAAATTTCATTTGTGTTTCAAAGCATGTGAAACGCGTAAAAAACGAAAAAAAAAATCGACTTTTCACCCGATTTTCGAAAATTTCATTTGTGTTTCAAAGCATGTGAAACGCGTAAAAAACGAAAAAAAAATCGACTTTTCACCCGATTTTCGAAAATTTCATTTGTGTTTGGAAGCATGCGAAACAAAAAAAAATCGACTTTTCACCCGATATTCGAAAATTTCATTTGTGTTTGGAAGCATGCGAAACAAAAAAAAATCGACTTTTCACCCGATTTTCGAAAATTTCATTTGTGTTTCAAAGCATGTGAAACGAAAAAAAAATCGACTTTTCACCCGATTTTCGAAAATTTCATTTGTGTTTGGAAGCATGTGAAACACGTAAAAAACGAAAAAAAATCGACTTTTCACCCGATTTTCGAAAATTTCATTTGTGTTTGGAAGCATGCAAAACGAAAAAAAAAAAATCGACTTTTCACCCGATTTTAGAAAATTTCATTTGTGTTTCAAAGCATGTGAAACGCGTAAAAAACGAAAAAAAAATCGACTTTTCACCCGATTTTCGAAAATTTCATTTGTGTTTGGAAGCATGTGAAACGCGTAAAAAACGAAAAAAAATCGACTTTTCACCCGATTTTCGAAAATTTCATTTGTGTTTGGAAGCATGCGAAACAAAAAAAAATCGACTTTTCACCCGATCTTCGAAAATTTCATTTGTGTTTGGAAGCATGTGAAACGCGTAAAAAACAAAAAAAAATCGACTTTTCACCCGATTTTCGAAAATTTCATTTGTGTTTGGAAGCATGCGAAACGAAAAAAAAAATCGACTTTTCACCCGATTTTCGAAAATTTCATTTGTGTTTGGAAGCATGCGAAACAAAAAAAAATCGACTTTTCACCCGATTTTCGAAAATTTCATTTGTGTTTCAAAGCATGTGAAACGCGTAAAAAACGAAAAAAAAAATCGACTTTTCACCCGATTTTCGAAAATTTCATTTGTGTTTGGAAGCATGCAAAACAAAAAAAAAATCGACTTTTCACCTGATTTTCGAAAATTTCATTTGTGTTTGGAAGCATGCGAAACAAAAAAAAATCGACTTTTCACCCGATCTTCGAAAATTTCATTTGTGTTTGGAAGCATGTGAAACGCGTAAAAAACAAAAAAAAATCGACTTTTCACCCGATTTTCGAAAATTTCATTTGTGTTTGGAAGCATGCGAAACGAAAAAAAAAATCGACTTTTCACCCGATTTTCGAAAATTTCATTTGTGTTTGGAAGCATGCGAAACAAAAAAAAATCGACTTTTCACCCGATTTTCGAAAATTTCATTTGTGTTTCAAAGCATGTGAAACGCGTAAAAAACGAAAAAAAAAATCGACTTTTCACCCGATTTTCGAAAATTTCATTTGTGTTTCAAAGCATGTGAAACGCGTAAAAAACGAAAAAAAAATCGACTTTTCACCCGATTTTCGAAAATTTCATTTGTGTTTGGAAGCATGTGAAACGCGTAAAAAACAAAAAAAAATCGACTTTTCACCCGATTTTCGAAAATTTCATTTGTGTTTGGAAGCATGCGAAACGAAAAAAAAAATCGACTTTTCACCCGATTTTCGAAAATTTCATTTGTGTTTGGAAGCATGTGAAACGCGTAAAAAACAAAAAAAAATCGACTTTTCACCCGATTTTCGAAAATTTCATTTGTGTTTGGAAGCATGCGAAACAAAAAAAAATCGACTTTTCACCCGATTTTCGAAAATTTCATTTGTGTTTCAAAGCATGTGAAACGCGTAAAAAACGAAAAAAAAATTGACTTTTCACCCGATTTTCGAAAATTTCATTTGTGTTTGGAAGCATGTGAAACGAAAAAGAAATCGACTTTTCAACCGATTTTCGAAAATTTTATTTGTGTTTGGAAGCATGTGAAACGCGTAAAAAACAAAAAAAAATCGACTTTTCACCCGATTTTCGAAAATTTCATTTGTGTTTGGAAGCATGCGAAACAAAAAAAAATCGACTTTTCACCCGATTTTCGAAAATTTCATTTGTGTTTCAAAGCATGTGAAACGAAAAAAAAATCGACTTTTCACCCGATTTTCGAAAATTTCATTTGTGTTTGGAAGCATGCGAAACGAAAAAAAAATCGACTTTTCACCCGATTTTCGAAAATTTCATTTGTGTTTGGAAGCATGCGAAACGAAAAAAAAAATCGACTTTTCACCCGATTTTCGAAAACTTCATTTGTGTTTGGAAGCATGTGAAACGCGTAAAAAACGAAAAAAAATCGACTTTTTACCCGATTTTCGAAAATTTCATTTGTGTTTGGAAGCATGCGAAACGAAAAAAAAAATCGACTTTTCACCCGATTTTCGAAAATTTCATTTGTGTTTGGAAGCATGTGAAACGCGTAAAAAACGAAAAAAAAATCGACTTTTCACCCGATATTCGAAAATTTCATTTGTGTTTGGAAGCATGCGAAAAATCGACTTTTCAACCGATTTTCGAAAATTTCATTTGTGTTTGGAAGCATGTGAAACGCGTAAAAAACAAAAAAAAATCGACTTTTCACCCGATTTTCGAAAATTTCATTTGTGTTTGGAAGCATGCGAAACAAAAAAAAATGGACTTTTCACCCGATTTTCGAAAATTTCATTTGTGTTTCAAAGCATGTGAAACGCGTAAAAAACGAAAAAAAAAATCGACTTTTCACCCGATTTTCGAAAATTTCATTTGTGTTTCAAAGCATGTGAAACGCGTAAAAAACGAAAAAAAAATCGACTTTTCACCCGATTTTCGAAAATTTCATTTGTGTTTGGAAACGAAAAAAAAATCGACTTTTCAACCGATTTTCGAAAATTTCATTTGTGTTTGGAAGCATGTGAAACGCGTAAAAAACAAAAAAAAATCGACTTTTCACCCGATTTTCGAAAATTTCATTTGTGTTTGGAAGCATGCGAAACAAAAAAAAATGGACTTTTCACCCGATTTTCGAAAATTTCATTTGTGTTTCAAAGCATGTGAAACGCGTAAAAAACGAAAAAAAAAATCGACTTTTCACCCGATTTTCGAAAATTTCATTTGTGTTTCAAAGCATGTGAAACGCGTAAAAAACGAAAAAAAAATCGACTTTTCACCCGATTTTCGAAAATTTCATTTGTGTTTGGAAGCATGTGAAACGCGTAAAAAACGAAAAAAAATCGACTTTTCACCCGATTTTCGAAAATTTCATTTGTGTTTGGAAGCATGCAAAACGAAAAAAAAAATCGACTTTTCACCCGATTTTCGAAAATTTCATTTGTGTTTGGAAGCATGCGAAACAAAAAAAAATCGACTTTTCACCCGATATTCGAAAATTTCATTTGTGTTTGGAAGCATGTGAAACGCGTAAAAAACAAAAAAAAAATCGACTTTTCACCCGATTTTCGAAAATTTCATTTGTGTTTGGAAGCATGTGAAACGAAAAAAAAATCGACTTTTCAACCGATTTTCGAAAATTTCATTTGTGTTTGGAAGCATGTGAAACGCGTAAAAAACAAAAAAAAATCGACTTTTCACCCGATTTTCGAAAATTTCATTTGTGTTTGGAAGCATGTGAAACGCGTAAAAAACGAAAAAAAATCGACTTTTCACCCGATTTTCGAAAATTTCATTTGTGTTTGGAAGCATGTGAAACGCGTAAAAAACGAAAAAAAATCGACTTTTCACCCGATATTCGAAAATTTCATTTGTGTTTGGAAGCATGCGAAACAAAAAAAAATCGACTTTTCACCCGATTTTCGAAAATTTCATTTGTGTTTGGAAGCATGTGAAACACGTAAAAAACGAAAAAAAATCGACTTTTCACCCGATTTTCGAAAATTTCATTTGTGTTTGGAAGCATGTGAAACGCGTAAAGAACGAAAAAAAATCGACTTTTCACCCGATATTCGAAAATTTCATTTGTGTTTGGAAGCATGCGAAACAAAAAAAAATCGACTTTTCACCCGATTTTCGAAAATTTCATTTGTGTTTGGAAGCATGTGAAACACGTAAAAAACGAAAAAAAATCGACTTTTCACCCGATTTTCGAAAATTTCATTTGTGTTTGGAAGCATGTGAAACACGTAAAAAACGAAAAAAAATCGACTTTTCACCCGATTTTCGAAAATTTCATTTGTGTTTGGAAGCATGTGAAACGCGTAAAAAACGAAAAAAAATCGACTTTTCACCCGATATTCGAAAATTTCATTTGTGTTTGGAAGCATGCGAAACAAAAAAAAATCGACTTTTCACCTGATTTTCGAAAATTTCATTTGTGTTTGGAAGCATGCAAAACGAAAAAAAAAATCGACTTTTCACCCGATTTTCGAAAATTTCATTTGTGTTTGGAAGCATGTGAAACGCGTAAAAAACAAAAAAAAAATCGACTTTTCACCCGATTTTCGAAAATTTCATTTGTGTTTGGAAGCATGCGAAACGAAAAAAAAAATCGACTTTTCACCCGATTTTCGAAAATTTCATTTGTGTTTGGAAGCATGCGAAACAAAAAAAAATCGACTTTTCACCCGATTTTCGAAAATTTCATTTGTGTTTCAAAGCATGTGAAACGCGTAAAAAACGAAAAAAAAAATCGACTTTTCACCCGATTTTCGAAAATTTCATTTGTGTTTGGAAGCATGTGAAACGAAAAAGAAATCGACTTTTCAACCGATTTTCGAAAATTTCATTTGTGTTTGGAAGCATGTGAAACGCGTAAAAAACAAAAAAAAATCGACTTTTCACCCGATTTTCGAAAATCTCATTTGTGTTTGGAAGCATGCGAAACAAAAAAAAAATCGACTTTTCACCCGATTTTCGAAAATTTCATTTGTGTTTCAAAGCATGTGAAAACGAAAAAAAAATCGACTTTTCACCCGATTTTCGAAAATTTCATTTGTGTTTGGAAGCATGCGAAACGAAAAAAAAATCGACTTTTCACCCGATTTTTCGAAAATTTCATTTGTGTTTGGAAGCATGCGAAACGAAAAAAAAAATCGACTTTTCACCCGATTTTCGAAAATTTCATTTGTGTTTGGAAGCATGTGAAACGCGTACAAAACGAAAAAACAAATCGACTTTTCACCCGATTTTCGAAAATTTCATTTGTGTTTGGAAGCATGTGAAACGCGTAAAAAACGAAAAAAAATCGACTTTTCACCCGATTTTCGAAAATTTCATTTGTGTTTGGAAGCATGCAAAACAAAAAAAAAATCGACTTTTCACCCGATTTTCGAAATTTTCATTTGTGTTTGGAAGCATGCGAAACAAAAAAAAATCGACTTTTCACCCGATTTTCGAAAATTTCATTTGTGTTTGGAAACGCGTAAAAACAAAAAAAATCGACTTTTCACCCGATTTTCGAAAAATTTCATTTGTGTTTGGAAGCATGCGAAACGAAAAAAAAAATCGACTTTTCACCCGATTTTCGAAAATTTCATTTGTGTTTGGAAGCATGTGAAACGCGTAAAAACAAAAAAAAATCGACTTTTCACCCGATTTTCGAAAATTTCATTTGTGTTTGGAAGCATGTGAAACGAAAAAGAAATCGACTTTTCAACCGATTTTCGAAAATTTCATTTGTGTTTGGAAGCATGTGAAACGCGTAAAAACAAAAAAAAATCGACTTTCACCCGATTTTCGAAAATTTCATTTGTGTTTGGAAGCATGCGAAACAAAAAAAAATCGACTTTTCACCCGATTTTCGAAAATTTCATTTGTGTTTCAAAGCATGTGAAACGAAAAAAAAATCGACTTTTCACCCGATTTTCGAAAATTTCATTTGTGTTTTTCTGCATGCGAAACGAAAAAAAAATCGACTTTTCACCCGATTTTCGAAAATTTCATTTGTGTTTGGAAGCATGCGGAAACGAAAAAAAAAATCGACTTTTCACCCGATTTTCGAAAATTTCATTTGTGTTTGGAAGCATGTGAAACGCGTAAAAAACGAAAAAAATCGACTTTTTACCCGATTTTCGAAAATTTCATTTGTGTTTGGAAGCATGCGAAACGAAAAAAAAAATCGACTTTTCACCCGATTTTCGAAAATTTCATTTGGTGTTTGGAAGCATGTGAAACGCGTAAAAAACGAAAAAAAATTGACTTTTCACCCGATATTCGAAAATTTCATTTGTGTTTGGAAGCATGCGAAACAAAAAAAAATCGACTTTTCACCCGATTTTCGAAAATTTCATTTGTGTTTCAAAGCATGTGAAACGAAAAAAAAATTGACTTTTCACCCGATTTTCGAAAATTTCATTTGTGTTTGGAAGCATGTGAAACACGTAAAAAACGAAAAAAAAATCGAACTTTTCACCCGATTTTCGAAAATTTCATTTGTGTTTGGAAGCATGCAAAACGAAAAAAAAAAATCGACTTTTCACCCCGATTTCGAAAATTTCATTTGTGTTTCAAAGCATGTGAAACGCGTAAAAAACGAAAAAAAAATCGACTTTTCACCCGATTTTCGAAAATTTCATTTGTGTTTCAAAGCATGTGAAACGCGTAAAAAACGAAAAAAAAATCGACTTTTCACCCGATTTTCGAAAATTTCATTTGTGTTTGGAAGCATGTGAAACGCGTAAAAAACGAAAAAAAATCGACTTTTCACCCGATTTTCGAAAATTTCATTTGTGTTTGGAAGCATGTGAAACGAAAAAGAAATCGACTTTTCAACCGATTTTTCGAAAATTTCATTTGTGTTTGGAAGCATGTGAAACGCGTAAAAAACAAAAAAAAAATCGACTTTTCACCCGATTTTCGAAAATTTCATTTGTGTTTCAAAGCATGTGAAACGCGTAAAAAAACGAAAAAAAAAATCGACTTTTCACCCGATTTTCGAAAATTTCATTTGGGTTTGGAAGCATGCAAAACAAAAAAAAAATCGACTTTTCACCCGATTTTCGAAAATTTCATTTGTGTTTGGAAGCATGCGAAACAAAAAAAAATCGACTTTTCACCCGATTTTCGAAAATTTCATTTGTGTTTCAAAGCATGTGAAACGAAAAAAAAATCGACTTTTCACCCGATTTTCGAAAATTTCATTTTGTGTTTGGAAGCATGCGAAACGAAAAAAAAATCGACTTTTCACCCGATTTTCGAAAATTTCATTTGTGTTTGGAAGCATGTAAAACGAAAAAAAAATCGACTTTTCAACCGATTTTCGAAAATTTCATTTGTGTTTGGAAGCATGCGAAACGAAAAAAAAAAAATCGACTTTTCACCCGATTTTCGAAAATTTCATTTGTGTTTGGAAGCATGTGAAACGCGTAAAAAACGAAAAAAAAATCGACTTTTTCACCCGATATTCGAAAATTTCATTTGTGTTTGGAAGCATGCGAAACAAAAAAAAATCGACTTTTCACCCGATTTTCGAAAATTTCATTTGTGTTTCAAAAGCATGTGAAACGAAAAAAAAATCGACTTTTCACCCGATTTTCGAAAATTTCATTTGTGTTTGGGAAGCATGTGAAACGCGTAAAAAACGAAAAAAAAATCGACTTTTCACCCGATTTTCGAAAATTTCATTTGTGTTTGGAAGCATGCAAAACGAAAAAAAAAATCGACTTTTCACCCGATTTTCGAAAAATTTCATTTGTGTTTGGAAAGCATGCGAAACGAAAAAAAATCGACTTTTTACCCGATTTTCGAAAATTTCATTTGTGTTTGGAAGCATGTGAAACGCGTAAAAAACGAAAAAAAATCGACTTTTCACCCGATTTTCGAAATTTTCATTTGTGTTTGGAAGCATGCGAAACGAAAAAAAAATCGACTTTTCACCCGATTTTTGAAAATGTCATTTGTGTTTGGAAGCATGCGAAACGAAAAAAAACAGACTTTTCACCTGATTTTCGAAATATTCATTTGTGTTTCAAAGCATGTGAAACGCGTAAAAAACGAAAAAAAAAATCGACTTTTCACCCGATTTTCGAAAATTTTATTTGTGTTTGGAAGAATGCGAAACGAAAAAAAATCGACTTTTCACCCGATTTTCGAGAATTTCATTTGTGTTTCAAAGCATGTGAAACGCGTAAAAAACGAAAAAAAAAACGACTTTTCACCCGATTTTCGAAAATTTCATTTGTGTTTGGAAGCATGCGAAACGAACAAAAAATCGACTTTTCACCCGATTTTCGAAAATTTCATTTGTGTTTGGAAGCATGTGAAACGAAAAAAAAAATCGACTTTTCAACCGATTTTCGAAAATTTCATTTGTGTTTGGAAGCATGTGAAACGCGTAAAAAACAAAAAAAAATCGACTTTTCACCCGATTTTTGAAAATTTCATTTGTGTTTGGAAGCATGCGAAACGAAAAAAAAAATCGACTTTTCACCCGATTTTCGAAAATTTCATTTGTGTTTGGAAGCATGCGAAACAAAAAAAAATCGACTTTTCACCCGATTTTCGAAAATTTCATTTGTGTTTCAAAGCATATGAAACGCGTAAAAAACGAAAAAAAAATCGACTTTTCACCCGATTTTCGAAAATTTCATTTGTGTTTGGAAGCATGCAAAACGAAAAAAAAAATCGACTTTTCACCCGATTTTCGAAAATTTCATTTGTGTTTGGAAGCATGCGAAACGAAAAAAAAAATCGACTTTTCACCCGATTTTCGAAAATTTCATTTGTGTTTCAAAGCATGTGAAACGCGTAAAAAACGAAAAAAAAATCGACTTTTCATCCGATTTTCGAAAATTTCATTTGTGTTTGGAAGCATGTGAAAGGCGTAAAAAACAAAAAAAAATCGACTTTTCACCCGATTTTTGAAAATTTCATTTGTGTTTGGAAGCATGCGAAACGAAAAAAAAAATCGACTTTTCACCCGATTTTCGAAAATTTCATTTGTGTTTGGAAGCATGCGAAACAAAAAAAAAATCGACTTTTCACCCGATTTTCGAAAATTTCATTTGTGTTTGGAAGCATGCGAAACGAAAAAAAAATCGACTTTTCACCCGATTTTCGAAATTTCATTTGTGTTTGGAAGCATGCGAAACAAAAAAAAAATCGACTTTTCACCCGATTTTCGAAAATTTCATTTGTGTTTGGGAGCATGCGAAACAAAAAAAAATCGACTTTTCACCCGATTTTCGAAAATTTCATTTGTGTTTCAAAGCATGTGAAACGAAAAAAAAATCGACTTTTCACCCGATATTCGAAAATTTCATTTGTGTTTGGAAGCATGTGAAACGCGTAAAAAACAAAAAAAAATCGACTTTTCACCTGATTTTCGAAAATTTCATTTGTGTTTGGAAGCATGCGAAACCGAAAAAAAAAATCGACTTTTCACCCGATTTTCGAAAATTTCATTTGTGTTTGGAAGCATGTGAAACGCGTAAAAAACGAAAAAAAATCGACTTTTCACCCGATTTTCGAAAATTTCATTTGTGTTTGGAAGCATGCGAAACAAAATAAAATCGACTTTTCACCCGATTTTCGAAAATTTCATTTGTGTTTCAAAGCATGTGAAACGCGTAAAAAACGAAAAAAAATCGACTTTTCACCCGATTTTCGAAAATTTCATTTGTGTTTGGAAGCATGCGAAACAAAAAAAAATCGACTTTTCACCCGATTTTCGAAAATTTCATTTGTGTTTCAAAGCATGTGAAACGAAAAAAAAATCGACTTTTCACCCGATATTCGAAAATTTCATTTGTGTTTGGAAGCATGTGAAACGCGTAAAAAACGAAAAAAAAATGGACTTTTCAACCGATTTTCGAAAATTTCATTTGTGTTTGGAAGCATGCGAAACAAAAAAAATCGACTTTTTCACCCGATTTTCGAAAATTTCATTTGTGTTTCAAAGCATGTGAAACGAAAAAAAAATCGACTTTTCACCCGATTTTCGAAAATTTCATTTGTGTTTCAAAGCATGCAAAACGAAAAAAAAAATCGACTTTTCACCCGATTTTCGAAAATTTCATTTGTGTTTGGAAGCATGCGAAACGAAAAAAAATCGACTTTTCACCCGATTTTCGAAAATATCATTTGTGTTTGGAAGCATGTGAAACGCGTAAAAAACAAAAAAAAATCGACTTTTCACCTGATTTTCGAAAATTTCATTTGTGTTTGGAAGCATGCGAAACGAAAAAAAAAATCGACTTTTCACCCGATTTTCGAAAATTTCATTTGTGTTTGGAAGCATGCGAAACAAAAAAAAATCGACTTTTCACCCGATTTTCGAAAATTTCATTTGTGTTTCAAAGCATGTGAAACGAAAAAAAAATCGACTTTTCACCCGATTTTCGAAAATTTCATTTGTGTTTCAAAGCATGCGAAACAAAAAAAAATCGACTTTTTCACCCGATTTTCGAAAATTTCATTTGTGTTTCAAAGCATGTGAAACGAAAAAAAAATCGACTTTTCACCCGATTTTCGAAAATTTCATTTGTGTTTGGAAGCATGCAAAACAAAAAAAAATCGACTTTTCACCCGATTTTCGAAAATTTCATTTGTGTTTCAAAGCATGTTGAAACGCGTAAAAAACGAAAAAAAAATCGACTTTTCACCCGATTTTCGAAAATTTCATTTGTGTTTGGAAGCATTTAAAACGAAAAAAAAATCGACTTTTCAACCGATTTTCGAAAATTTCATTTCTGTTTAAAAGTATGTGAAACGCGTAAAAAACAAAAAAATCGACTTTTCACCCGATTTTCGAAAATTTCATTTGTGTTTGGAAGCATGCGAAACGAAAAAAAAAATCGACTTTCACCCGATTTTCGAAAATTTTATTTGTGTTTGGAAGCATGTGAAACGCGTAAAAAACGAAAAAAAATCGACTTTTCACCCGATTTTCGAAATTTCATTTGTGTTTGGAAGCATGCGAAACAAAAAAAAAATCGACTTTTCACCCGATTTTCGAAAATTTCATTTGTGTTTCAAAGCATGTGAAACGAAAAAAAAATCGACTTTTCACCCGATTTTCGAAAATTTCATTTGTTTTTGGAAGCATGTGAAACGCGTAAAAAACGAAAAAAAATCGACTTTTCACCCGATTTTCGAAAATTTCATTTGTGTTTGGAAGCATGCGAAACGAAAAAAAAAACAGACTTTTCACCTGCCTGATTTTCGAAATATTCATTTGTGTTTCAAAGCATGTGAAACGCGTAAAAAACGAAAAAAAAAACGACTTTTCACCCGATTTTCGAAAATTTCATTTGTGTTTGGAAGCATGCGAAACGAAAAAAAAATCGACTTTTCACCCGATTTTCGAAAATTTCATTTGTGTTTGGAAGCATGTGAAACGCGTAAAAAACAAAAAAAAATCGACTTTTCACCCGATTTTCGAAAATTTCATTTGTGTTTGGAAGCATGCGATACAAAAAAAAAATCGACTTTTTACCCGATTTTCGAAAATTTCATTTGTGTTTCAAAGCATGTGAAACGAAAAAAAAATCGACTTTTCACCCGATTTTCGAAATCTTCATTTGTGTTTGGAAGCATGTGAAACGAAAAAAAAATCGACTTTTCAACCGATTTTCGAAAATTTCATTTGTGTTTGGAAGCATGTGAAACGCGTAAAAAACAAAAAAAAATCGACTTTTCACCCGATTTTCGAAAATTTCATTTGTGTTTGGAAGCATGCGAAACGAAAAAAAAAATCGACTTTACACCCGATTTTCGAAAATTTCATTTGTGTTTCAAAGCATGTGAAACGCGTAAAAAACGAAAAAAAAATCGACTTTTCACCCGATTTTCGAAAATTTCATTTGTGTTTGGAAGCATGCGAAACAAAAAAAAATCGACTTTTTACCCGATTTTCGAAAATATCATTTGTGTTTCAAAGCATGTGAAACGAAAAAAAAATCGACTTTTCACCCGATTTTCGAAAATTTCATTTGTGTTTCAAAGCATGTGAAACGCGTAAAAAACGAAAATAAAATCGACTTTTCACCCGATTTTCGAAAATATCATTTGTGTTTGGAAGCATGCGAAACAAAAAAAAATCGACTTTTCACCCGATTTTCGAAAATTTCATTTGTGTTTCAAAGCATGTGAAACGAAAAAAAAATCGACTTTTCACCCGATTTTCGAAATTTTCATTTGTGTTTGGAAACATGCGAAACGATAAAAAAATCGTCTTTTCACCCGATTTTCGAAAATTTCATTTGTCTTTGGAAGCATGTAAAACGAAAAAAAAATCGACTTTTCAACCGATTTTCGAAAATTTCATTTGTGTTTGGAAGCATGCGAAACAAAAAAAAATCGACTTTTCACCCGATTTTCGAAAATTTCATTTGTGTTTCAAAGCATGTGAAACGCGTAAAAAACGAAAAAAAAATCGACTTTTCACCCGATTTTCGAAAATTTCATTTGTGTTTGGAAGCATGTAAAACGAAAAAAAATCGACTTTTCAACCGATTTTCGAAAATATCATTTGTGTTTGGAAGTATCTGAAACGCGTAAAAAACAAAAAAAAATAGACTTTTCACCCGATTTTCGAAAATTTCATTTGTGTTTGGAAGCATGCGAAAGAAAAAAAAAATCGACTTTTCACCCGATTTTCGAAAATTTTATTTGTGTTTGGAAGCATGTGAAACGCGTATAAAACGAAAAAAAATCGACTTTTCACCCGATTTTCGAAAATTTCATTTGTGTTTAGAAGCATGCGAAACAAAAAAAAATCGACTTTTCACCCGATTTTCGAAAATTTCATTGTGTTTCAAAGCATGTGAAACGAAAAAAAAATCGACTTTTCACCCGATTTTCGAAAATTTCATTTGTTTTTGGAAGCATGTGAAACGCGTAAAAAACAAAAAAAAATCGACTTTTCACCCGATTTTCGAAAATTTCATTTGTGTTTGGAAGCATGCGAAACGAAAAAAAAAACAGACTTTTCACCTGCCTGATTTTCGAAATATTCATTTGTGTTTCAAAGCATGTGAAACGCGTAAAAAACGAAAAAAAAAACGACTTTTCACACGATTTTCGAAAATTTCATTTGTGTTTGGAAGCATGCGAAACGAAAAAAAAAACAGACTTTTCACCTGCCTGATTTTCGAAATATTCATTTGTGTTTCAAAGCATGTGAAACGCGTAAAAAACGAAAAAAAAATCGACTTTTTACCCGATTCTCGAAAATTTCATTTGTGTTTGAAAGCATGCGATACAAAAAAAAATCGACTTTTCACCCGATTTTCGAAAATTTCATTTGTGTTTCAAAGCATGTGAAACGAAAAAAAAATCGACTTTTCACCCGATTTTCGAAAATTTCATTTGTGTTTGGAAGCATGTGAAACGCGTAAAAAACGAAAAAAAATCGACTTTTCACCCGATTTTCGAAAATTTCATTTGTGTTTAGAAGCATGCGAAACAAAAAAAAATCGACTTTTCACCCGATTTTCGAAAATTTCATTTGTGTTTCAAAGCATGTGAAACGAAAAAAAAATCGACTTTTCACCCGATTTTCGAAAATTTCATTTGTTTTTGGAAGCATGTGAAACGCGTAAAAAACAAAAAAAAATCGACTTTTCACCCGATTTTCGAAAATTTCATTTGTGTTTGGAAGCATGCGAAACGAAAAAAAAAACAGACTTTTCACCTGCCTGATTTTCGAAATATTCATTTGTGTTTCAAAGCATGTGAAACGCGTAAAAAACGAAAAAAAAAACGACTTTTCACACGATTTTCGAAAATTTCATTTGTGTTTGGAAGCATGCGAAACGAAAAAAAAATCGACTTTTCACCCGATTTTCGAAAATTTCATTTGTGTTTGGAAGCATGTGAAACGCGTAAAAAACAAAAAAAAAACGACTTTTCACCCGATTTTCGAAAATTTCATTTGTGTTTGGAAGCATGCGATACAAAAAAAAATCGACTTTTCACCCGATTTTCGAAAATTTCATTTGTGTTTCAAAGCATGTGAAACGAAAAAAAAATCGACTTTTCACCCGATTTTCGAAAATTTCATTTGTGTTTGGAAGCATGTGAAACGCGTAAAAAACGAAAAAAAATCGACTTTTCACCCGATTTTCGAAAATTTCATTTGTGTTTGGAAGCATGCGAAACAAAAAAAAAATCGACTTTTCACCCGATTTTCGAAAATTTCATTTGTATTTGGAAGCATGTGAAACGAAAAAAAAATCGACTTTTCACCCGATTTTCGAAAATTTCATTTGTGTTTGGAAGCATGTGAAACGCGTAAAAAACGAAAAAAAATCGACTTTTCACCCGATTTTCGAAAATTTCATTTGTGTTTGGAAGCATGCGAAACAAAAAAAAAATCGACTTTTCACCCGATTTTCGAAAATTTCATTTGTGTTTCATGTGAAACGAAAAAAAAATCGACTTTTCACCCGATATTCGAAAATTTCATTTGTGTTTGGAAGCATGCAAAACGAAAAAAAAAATCGACTTTTCACCCGATTTTCGAAAATTTCATTTGTGTTTGAAAGCATGTGAAACGCGTAAAAAACGAAAAAAAATCGACTTTTCACCCGATTTTCGAAAATTTCATTTGTGTTTGGAAGCATGCGAAACAAAAAAAAATCGACTTTTCACCCGATTTTCGAAAATTTCATTTATGTTTCAAAGCATGTGAAACGCGTAAAAAACGAAAAAAAAAATCGACTTTTCACCCGATTTTCGAAAATTTCATGTGTTTGGAAGCATGCGAAACGAAAAAAAAAATCGTCTTTTCACCCGATTTTCGAAAATTTCATTTGTGTTTGGAAGCATGCGAAACAAAAAAAAAATCGACTTTTCACCCGATTTTCGAAAATTTCATTTGTGTTTGGAAGCATGCGAAACAAAAAAAAAATCGACTTTTCACCCGATTTTCGAAAATTTCATTTGTGTTTGGAAGCATGTGAAACGAAAAAAAAATCGACTTTTCAACCGATTTTCGAAAATTTCATTTGTGTTTGGAAGCATGTGAAACGCGTAAAAAACAAAAAAAAATCGACTTTTCACCCGATTTTCGAAAATTTCATTTGTGTTTGGAAGCATGCGAAACGAAAAAAAAAATCGACTTTTCACCCGATTTTCGAAAATTTCGTTTGTGTTTCAAAGCATGTGAAACGCGTAAAAATCAAATTTTCACCCGATTTTCGAAAATTTCATTTGTGTTTGGAAGCATACGAAACGAAAAAAAAAATCGACTTTTCACCCGATTTTCAAAAATTTCATTTGTGTTTGGAAGCACGCGAAACGAAAAAAAATCGACTATTCACCCGATTTTCGAAAATTTCATGTGTTTGGAAGCATGCGAAACGAAAAAAAAATCGGCTTTTCACCCAATTTTCGAAAATTTCATTTGTGTTTGGAAGCATGCGAAACGAAAAAAAAATCGACTTTTCACCCGATTTTCGAAAATTTCGTTTGTGTTTCAAAGCATGTGAAACGCGTAAAAATCGAATTTTCACCCGATTTTCGAAAATTTCATTTGTGTTTGGAAGCACGCGAAACGAAAAAAAATCGACTATTCACCCGATTTTCGAAAATTTCATGTGTTTGGAAGCATGCGAAACGAAAAAAAAATCGACTTTTCACCTGATTTTCAAAAATTTCATTTGTGTTTGGAAGCATGCGAAACGAAAAAAAAATCGACTTTTCACCCGATTTTCGAAAATTTCGTTTGTGTTTCAAAGCATGTGAAACGCGTAAAAATCGAATTTTCACCCGATTTTCGAAAATTTCATTTGTGTTTGGAAGCATGCGAAACAAAAAAAAAAATCGACTTTTCACCCGATTTTAAAAAATTTCATTTGTGTTTGGAAGCATGCAAAACGAAAAAAAAAATCGACTTTTCACCTGATTTTCAAAAATTTCATTTGTGTTTGGAAGCATGCAAAACGAAAAAAAAAATCGACTTTTCACCCGATTTTCGAAAATTTCATTTGTGTTTCAAAGCATGTGAAACGCGTAAAAAACGAAAAAAAAAACGACTTTTCACCCGATTTTTGAAAATTTCATTTGTGTTTGGAAGCATGCGAAACAAAAAAAAATCGACTTTTCAACCGATTTTCGAAAATTTCATTTGTATTTGGAAGCATGCGAAACAAAAAAAAAATCGACTTTTCACCCGATTTTCGAAAATTTCATTTGTGTTTGGAAGCATGCGAAACGAAAAAAAAATCGACTTTTCACCCGATTTTCGAAAATTTCATTTGTGTTTCAAAGCATGTGAAACGCGTAAAAAACGAAAAAAAAATCAACTTTTCACCCGATTTTCGAAAATTTCATTTGTGTTTGGAAGCATGTGAAACGAAAAAAAAATCGACTTTTCAACCGATTTTCGAAAATTTCATTTGTGTTTGGAAGCATGTGAAACGCGTAAAAAACAAAAAAAATCGACTTTTTACCCGATTTTCGAAAATTTAATTTGTGTTTGGAAGCATGCGAAACGAAAAAAAAAATCGACTTTTCACCCGATTTTCGAAAATTTCATTTGTGTTTGGAAGCATGCGAAACAAAAAAAAATCGACTTTTCACCCGATTTTCGAAAATTTCATTTGTGTTTGGAAGCATGTGAAACGAAAAAAAAATCGACTTTTCAACCGATTTTCGAAAATTTCATTTGTGTTTGGAAGCATGTGAAACGCGTAAAATACAAAAAAAAATCGACTTTTCACCCGATTTCGAAAATTTCATTTGTGTTTGGAAGCATGCGAAACAAAAAAAAAATCGACTTTTCAACCGATTTTCGAAAATTTCATTTGTGTTTGGAAGCATGTGAAACGAAAAAAAAAATCGACTTTTCACCCGATTTTCGAAAATTTCATTTGTGTTTGGAAGCATGCGAAACGAAAAAAAAAATCGACTTTTCACCCGATTTTCGAAAATTTCATTTGTGTTTGGAAGCATGTGAAACGCGTAAAAAACGAAAAAAAATCGACTTTTCACCCGATTTTCGAAAATTTCATTTGTGTTTGGAAGCATGCGAAACAAAAAAAAATCGACTTTTCACCCGATTTTCGAAAATTTCATTTGTGTTTGGAAGCATGTGAAACGCGTAAAAAACAAAAAAAAATCGACTTTTCACCCGATTTTCGAAAATTTCATTTGTGTTTGGAAGCATGTGAAACGAAAAAAAAATCGACTTTTCACCCGATTTTCGAAAATTTCATTTGTGTTTGGAAGCATGTGAAACGCGTAAAAAACAAAAAAAAATCGACTTTTCACCCGATTTTCGAAAATTTCATTTGTGTTTGGAAGCATGCGAAACAAAAAAAAATCGACTTTTCACCCGATTTTCGAAAATTTCATTTGTGTTTGGAAGCATGTGAAACGCGTAAAAAACAAAAAAAAATCGACTTTTCACCCGATTTTC
This sequence comes from Tachinus rufipes, assembly GCA_963932245.1. Classification (NCBI taxonomy): domain Eukaryota; kingdom Metazoa; phylum Arthropoda; class Insecta; order Coleoptera; family Staphylinidae; genus Tachinus; species Tachinus rufipes. The sequence continues at coordinate 24,587,618 of OZ010741.1, forward strand.
GAAAATTTCATTTGTGTTTGGAAGCATGTGAAACGAAAAAAAAATCGACTTTTCACCCGATTTTCGAAAATTTCATTTGTGTTTGGAAGCATGTGAAACGCGTAAAAAACAAAAAAAAATCGACTTTTCACCCGATTTTCGAAAATTTCATTTGTGTTTGGAAGCATGCGAAACGAAAAAAAATCGACTTTTCACCCGATTTTCGAAAATTTCATTTGTGTTTGGAAGCATGTGAAACGCGTAAAAAACGAAAAAAAAATCGACTTTTCACCCGATTTTCGAAAATTTCATTTGTGTTTGGAAGCATGCGAAACGAAAAAAAAACAGACTTTTCACCTGATTTTCGAAATATTCATTTGTGTTTCAAAGCATGTGAAACGCGTAAAAAACGAAAAAAAAAATCGACTTTTCACCCGATTTTCGAAAATTTCATTTGTGTTTGGAAGCATGCGAAACGAAAAAAAATCGACTTTTCACCCGATTTTCGAGAATTTCATTTGTGTTTCAAAGCATGTGAAACGCGTAAAAAACGAAAAAAAAAAACGACTTTTCACCCGATTTTCGAAAATTTCATTTGTGTTTCAAAGCATGTGAAACGCGTAAAAAACGAAAAAAAATCGACTTTTCACCCGATTTTCGAAAATTTCATTTGTGTTTGAAAGCATGCGAAACGAAAAAAAAATCGACTTTTCACCCGATTTTCGAAAATTTCATTTGTGTTTGGAAGCATGCGAAACGAAAAAAAAACAGACTTTTCACCTGATTTTCGAAATATTCATTTGTGTTTCAAAGCATGTGAAACGCGTAAAAAACGAAAAAAAAAATCGACTTTTCACCCGATTTTCGAAAATTTCATTTGTGTTTGGAAGCATGCGAAACGAAAAAAAAATCGACTTTTCACCCGATTTTCGAAAATTTCGTTTGTGTTTCAAAGCATGTGAAACGCGTAAAAAACGAAAAAAAATCGACTTTTCACCCGATTTTCGAAAATTTCATTTGTGTTTGAAAGCATGCGAAACGAAAAAAAAATCGACTTTTCACACGATTTTAAAAAATTTCATTTGTGTTTGGAAGCATGCAAAACGAAAAAAAAAATTAACTTTTCACCCGATTTTCAAAAATTTCATTTGTGTTTGGAAGCATGCAAAACGAAAAAAAAAAATCGACTTTTCACCCGATTTTCGAAAATTTCATTTGTGTTTCAAAGCATGTGAAACGCGTAAAAAACGAAAAAAAAAACGACTTTTCACCCGATTTTCGAAAATTTCATTTGTGTTTGGAAGCATGCGAAACGAAAAAAAAAATCGACTTTACACCCGATTTTCAAAAATTTCATTTGTGTTTGGAAGCATGCGAAACAAAAAAAAAATCGACTTTTCACCCGATTTTCGAAAATTTCATTTGTGTTTGGAAGCATGCGAAACAAAAAAAAAATCGACTTTTCACCCGATTTTCGAAAATTTCATTTGTGTTTGGAAGCATGCGAAACGAAAAAATAATCGACTTTTTACCCGATTTTCAAAAATTTCATTTGTGTTTGGAAGCATGTGAAACGCGTAAAAAACGAAAAAAAAATCGACTTTTCACGACTTATAACGTTTTTATGATCAAAATTAATCAAGGCGCTCGATTAATTAAATTGTCTATAAATACCGACGACCCATAAATTTTTAATTTTTGATTGATTCTATCAATTCCTTAACCAAAAACAAACAAATTATGCAAATTTAAAAATGATGTTTTTTCTTATAACGTTTTTATGATCAAAATTAATCAAGGCGCTCGATTAATTAAATTGTCTATAAATACCGACGACCCATAAATATTTAATTTTTGATTGATTCTATCACTTCCTTAACCAGTAACAAACAAATGGTGCAAATTTAAAAAGAATGTTTTTTCTAATAACGTTTTTATGATCAAAATTAATCAAGGCGCTCGATTAATTAAATTGTCTATAAATACCGACGACCCATAAATTTTTAATTTTTGATTGATTCTATCAATTCCTTAACCAAAAACAAACAAATGATGCAAATTTAAAAATGATGTTTTTTCTTATAACGTTTTTATGATCAAAATTAATCAAGGGGCTCGATTAATTAAATTGTCTATAAATACCGACGACCCATAAATTTTTAATTTTTGATTGATTCTATCAATTCCTTAACCAAAAACAAATAAATGATGCAAACTTAAAAATGATGTTTTTTCTTATAACGTTTTTATGATCAAAATTAATCAAGGCGCTCGATTAATTAAATTGTCTATAAATACCGACGACCCATAAATATTTAATTTTTGATTGATTCTATCAATTCCTTAACCAAAAACAAATAAATGATGCAAACTTAAAAATGATGTTTTTTCTTATAACGTTTTTATGATCAAAATTAATCAAGGGGCTCGATTAATTAAATTGTCTATAAATACCGACGACCCATAAATTTTTAATTTTTGATTGATTCTATCAATTCCTTAACCAAAAACAAATAAATGATGCAAACTTAAAAATGATGTTTTTTCTTATAACGTTTTTATGATCAAAATTAATCAAGGCGCTCGATTAATTAAATTGTCTATAAATACCGACGACCCATAAATTTTTAATTTTTGATTGATTCTATCAATTCCTTAACCAAAAACAAACAAATGATGCAAATTTAAAAATGATGTTTATTCTTATAACGTTTTTATGATCAAAATTAATCAAGGCGCTCGATTAATTAAATTGTCTATAAATACCGACGACCCATAAATTTTTAATTTTTGATTGATTCTATCAATTCCTTAACCAAAAACAAACAAATGATGCAAATTTAAAAATGATGTTTTTTTTTTATAACGTTTTTATGATTAAAATTAATCAAGACGCACGATTAATTAAATTGTCTATAAATACCGACGACCCATAAATTTTTAATTTTTGATTGATTCTATCAATTCCTTAACCAAAAACAAACAAATGATGCAAATTTAAAAATGATGTTTTTTCTTATAACGTTTTTATGATCAAAATTAATCAAAGCGCTCGATTAATTAAATTGTCTATAAATACCGACGACCCATAAATATTTAATTTTTGATTGAATCTATCACTTCCTTAACCAGTAACAAACAAATGGTGCAAATTTAAAAAGAATGTTTTTTCTAATAACGTTTTTATGATCAAAATTAATCAAGGCGCTCGATTAATTAAATTGTCTATAAATACCGACGACCCATAAATATTTAATTTTTGATTGATTCTATCACTTCCTTAACCAAAAACAAACAAATGATGCAAATTTAAAAATGATGTTTTTTCTTATAACGTTTTTATGATCAAAATTAATCAAGGCGCTCGATTAATTAAATTGTCTATAAATACCGACGACCCATAAATTTTTAATTTTTGATTGATTCTATCAATTCCTTAACCAAAAACAAACAAATGATGCAAATTTAAAAATGATGTTTATTCTTATAACGTTTTTATGATCAAATTTAATCAAGGCGCTCGATTAATTAAATTGTCTATAAATACCGACGACCCATAAATTTTTAATTTTTGATTGATTCTATCAATTCCTTAACAAAAAACAAACAAATGATGCAAATTTAAAAATGATGTTTATTCTTATAACGTTTTTATGATCAAAATTAATCAAGGCGCTCGATTAATTAAATTGTCTATAAATACCGACGACCCATAAATTTTTAATTTTTGATTGATTCTATCAATTCCTTAACCAAAAACAAACAAATGATGCAACTTTAAAAATGACGTTTTTTCTTATAACGTTTTTATGATCAAAATTAATCAAAGCTCTCGATTAGTTAAATTGTCTATAAATACCGACGACCCATAAATATTTAATTTTTGATTGATTCTATCACTTCCTTAACCAGTAACAAACAAATGGTGCAAATTTAAAAAGAATGTTTTTTCTAATAACGTTTTTATGATCAAAATTAATCAAGGCGCTCGATTAATTAAATTGTCTATAAATACCGACGACCCATAAATTTTTAATTTTTGATTGATTCTATCAATTCCTTAACCAAAAACAAACAAATGATGCAAATTTAAAAATGAGGTTTTTTCTTATAACGTTTTTATGATCAAAATTAATCAAGGCGCTCGATTAATTAAATTGTCTATAAATACCGACGACCCATAAATTTTTAATTTTTGATTGATTCTATCAATTCCTTAACCAAAAACAAACAAATGATGCAAATTTAAAAATGATGTTTTTTCTTATAACGTTTTTATGATCAAAATTAATCAAGGCGTTTGATTAATTAAATTGTCTATAAATACCGACGACCCATAAATTTTTAATTTTTGATTGATTCTATCAATTCCTTAACCAAAAACAAACAAATGATGCAAATTTAAAAATGATGTTTTTTCTTATAACGTTTTTATGATCAAAATTAATCAAGGCGCTCGATTAATTAAATTGTCTATAAATACCGACTACCCATAAATTTTTAATTTTTGATTGATTCCATCAATTCCTTAACCAAAAAGAAACAAATGATGCAAATTTAAAAATGATGTTTTTTCTTATAACGTTTTTATGATCAAAATTAATCAAGGCGCTCGATTAATTAAATTGTCTATAAATACCGACTACCCATAAATTTTTAATTTTTGATTGATTCCATCAATTCCTTAACCAAAAACAAACAAATGATGCAAATTTAAAAATGATGTTTTTTCTTATAACGTTTTTATGATCAAAATTAATCAAGACGCTCGATTAATTAAATTGTCTATAAATACCGACGACCCATAAATTTTTAATTTTTGATTAATTCTATCAATTCCTTAACCAAAAACAAACAAATTATGCAAATTTAAAAATGATGTTTTTTCTTATAACGTTTTTATGATCAAAATTAATCAAGGCGCTCGATTAATTAAATTGTCTATAAATACCGACGACCCATAAATTTTTAATTTTTGATTGATTCTATCAATTCCTTAACCAAAAACAAACAAATTATGCAAATTTAAAAATGATGTTTTTTCTTATAACGTTTTTATGATCAAAATTAATCAAGGCGCTCGATTAATTAAATTGTCTATAAATACCGACGACCCATAAATATTTAATTTTTGATTGATTCTATCACTTCCTTAACCAGTAACAAACAAATGGTGCAAATTTAAAAAGAATGTTTTTTCTAATAACGTTTTTATGATCAAAATTAATCAAGGCGCTCGATTAATTAAATTGTCTATAAATACCGACGACCCATAAATTTTTAATTTTTGATTGATTCTATCAATTCCTTAACCAAAAACAAACAAATGATGCAAATTTAAAAATGATGTTTTTTCTTATAACGTTTTTATGATCAAAATTAATCAAGGCGCTCGATTAATTAAATTGTCTATAAATACCGACGACCCATAAATATTTAATTTTTGATTGATTCTATCAATTCCTTAACCAAAAACAAATAAATGATGCAAATTTAAAAATGATGTTTTTTCTTATAACGTTTTTATGATCAAAATTAACCAAGGCGCTCGATTAATTAAATTGTCTATAAATACCGACGACCCATAAATTTTTAATTTTTGATTGATTCTATCACTTCCTTAACCAAAAACAAACAAATGATGCAAATTTAAAAATGAGGTTTTTTCTTATAACAATTTTATGATCAAATTAATTAAGTCGGCTCGATTAATTAAAATGTCTATAAATATCGACTGATTGAAAATTTTCTATTTCTGATTGCATCTATCATTTTGTTTAGAAACAAATGGTGGTAATTTAAAAATCAATTGTTTCTTAATAACGATACTGTGATTGTTTTAATCAAAATGAGCGCTTCATTAATTCTAATATCTTTGGCTCATAAAATGTAAGAATGTAATTGTGAGAGAAGAATAAAACACGTGAGGCATGAGTGCGAGAAAGCAAACATTAGTTTGTGCATCATAAGTTGCCTAGTTTTCCGATTAAACATTATTTTGCTGAGCAGCTGTAACGCACGCTAATGCATGAACCAAGAACAGACGTACCCGAACAAAAAGCAATGCTAAGGCAAATACAAAACCAACGCTAACTTCAGCCACCTGTTTAAATTGGAATTCTTTAACAATAATGTTTATATGGAAATATTAAAAATATATTGTATTAATTTTGTCCACGACAATAAACATATATAAATGTAATAATTTAATTTAAAATATTGTAGTGTAATTAAAAAGCGCGTGTATGTTATAAAAACAACAGTTAGAAGAAGGTAACATACAAATTGACGTCTCGTAAATATATTAATAAATTAGCAAAAAGAGCAATCTCTTAATTATGTATTTATGATTTTTTTAATTATATTATTAATTTCATTTTTACTTTAGACAAAAAGTAAAGTTAGAAATACAATGATTTGAACATAGACCTAATAGTTTAATAAAATTGCTAACAATTTTTACTAATTATATACTATATGCACTTGTGTGTGTTTTTGATGGTATGTATATCTAAAGTAAGTTTGATAAAATAAATGTAAATAATTTAACTATTTAAAAAAAAATAACATACATACATTTAGATTCAAATAGTCAACAACGTTTATAATTATATATTATTTTCTACATATTACTAGTATACAGGCTTCATCCTCTGCTTCAAACTTAATTTATACTAAATTGATTTATTTTATACATGGTTACACAGACTATGTATTAAAAAAAATATAACAAAGTATCAAATATTATATTGCCTAAAGTTAGTTACAAGTTATAACATTTGCCTGCAATAAATGAATCTAATTAACGACACAATATTATTTGTGTAATAAGCCCTAATAATGAACAAAAAATTTAATTAAAAATTGACGATGTCATTTCCTTCTAAATACGACGGTATTTTTTAACTTACATTTAACTATTAAGGATACTCTATTTTACTATCGTTAAAGGCCTCTTTAAGTTTAATTAGTAGTCTGTTTGAAGAAAGTTCTGCTAACTCAATTGATTTTAAATAAATAGATAACTTCAATTCATTAGTGGAAAGTAGCAATATCACAAATTTTCTTTAGGTTCCCTAGTATCAAATTGTTTCTCTTAAGATCCAAATAAATTTGGTAGTATATTATTAATGTTACAATTACAGGACCCCTATGATGGCACTCATTGCGATCTCGCACCACGTCATAGATTTCCCCTACCGGAGGAGAAGGGCGACATTTAAATCATAAATTTGTAATTAATAATACATATTGACGTTAAAAAATACAATTAACATAAAGCTTGGTATTGAGTTTATATTGCTAGATGGTCTCGTAGTACAAAAAGAGATCACCGGCAGATTTTTTTTTTAATGATGACGTCATTAATTGCGATAAGCGATACATGCCAGAATAACCCCCCAGATCCATTCTAAACTGTCTATAAAAATGTTTTAAATTTAGAGTTGTCAAATATATAATTATAAAACTGAACTTTAAAATTTTACCTTAGGCGCTCACTCAAATTTGCATTTCCAACGACGATATAATGAAAAAAGCTCAAAGTCTAATAAAAATTATAAAAGTTACAAGCATTGTTTAAAATATCAAAATTGTTGTTTTATTAAATAACTGTCAAATCAAAGGTGTCAAACAGTACTTACACTAGATCTGAATTAATTAAGTGTTCATCGATTTATCCTACCTGTACAAAAAGGAACTATCTTACCTGTACAAAAGATGATTTAATAAATTTTTATTTTTTTTAGACAAAATCAAAGATTTATTTCAATGATAACATTCTGTATCATAAGATAAACATAACGGAATCGATCAAAACAAAATAATTTTTTCGTTTCATAGACAAAAATATCTTCGAGCAAATCGAAAGAAGTATCACATACAGAGTTGCAAATCTCTATACATACACATGGACATCTTGATCAATAATAATACCTACATGTATATAGGACGTCTGTCTCCTCTATAATTTTAACAATAAAAAAAGGCGCAAAATAGTGTCAAATAACAGAATCAATAATAATAAAACAATTTATAACAAAGAATTTTTAAACATGCAAGGAAAAACCAGCACGCGCCTGCACGAAGCATATAAAATTTTATAACTTACTTTTAAAAATAAAAAAAGAAAAAAAATTTAATCACATTTCATCAAGAGAGAAACCACACACGAAATAAGGTAAATCGTTCGTAGATATCCGTGTATATATTTTATGTTATTATTTTTTTAATCTTTTGTTTTTTTTATTAAAGAGAAGAATAAAATATGTATATTATTATATAGTAGGTGTATGCATGGCTAAATGAAGCGCTTGCTGCAATTCGGGTCTTAAGGCTGATAAAATGTTTTGAAACAATTGTTCACTCGTTTGAACTTGTCTAATTATATTCAATACTCTAACACCTTCTTGTTTTGAAGCGTCCAAAGCATCCCTGTAGAAAGCCTCTGCAAATATTGATACTATCCGTGGAATATTCTCATTTCCAGCACCTAAACAAAAATATTACATACATTTGAATCAATATTATAAGAGTTCCAATATTGACATTAGATTGATACATTGCAAATCAATCAAATTTCAAAAATAATTAAACAGTAAGGTTGTGTACTTACCTAAAATAATCTGATTGTTTTGCTCTATAAGATCGCATAAATATCCATAAATATGTGGAGCCTCATCGGAATCTTCAACAACAGGCAGCCAACTAAACCATAACGGTAAAATTTCAAGCAAATTAATTGCAGATGAATTAAATTTCATAATTTTAGTAACAGCTGAGATAGCATTCTCAGTTGGATTAATATTGCGTAATTCTCTCGATTCTGCATCCGATATCACCTCAACCAAAAACGGAAGTGCTTTAGCCAATTCACCAGCAAATTGATTACCACCAAACTGAGCCAAGACACCCCAACCATATGCTGCCGCTTGCCTAACTTCAGGACTTTTATCTTTGATGTAAACACCCAACGGTTGTAGGAAGAATTGTTGATATTTAATGCACGCAGGGCCGGTAAATTCAATTAAATCATCAAACACACAAATACCCCATTGTCGATCTGCCCATGGTCTCTGAGGTGATAACAAGTTAACAAAGTGAGGACAAATTTGATCAAAGTAAGGTAAGAAATTTTCTTTGTAAGTTGTGAACAAGGCGTGTAATACATCGGCCATCTTGCTTAGAACGTAAATATCATCAGTCTCTTCATCTTCTAATTGCTCCTGGACCACCTAACATAACATCGATGTTAATAAAAATACAAAAAAATATCAATAAATACATCTAACCTCATCATAATCCTCATCTAAATGTTTCTTCTGCCTATCCTGACTCCTTTCAAAGTGTTCATTTAATAATTTATTAAGAATTTTTAATAATTCCGCCATTAAAGCTTCATCTAAACAGCCAATGCCTAATGTGTCTATGCAGCCTGCAAGCGAGCCCAAAATTTCATATAAAACATCATTTTCTGGTTCCGTATCAAGAGCTTTTAATAATTCCGGTGCGATATAAGCCCACATGCTTTGTAAAAATGCTGGGCCTTTGATGGTAGCGCATTGTAATAGGAATGGGAGAGATTCTGCAGCAGCTGATCGTACGCCATCGTGGAAATAGAATTTTAACATAGGTACCATTAATTTAACAACATTTTCTGTGTAGTCAGCAAAACCTTCTTTTAATTCACGTGCGTAGCATACCAACATCATACAAGCAGCAGCTTTATCTTCAAGACCTATAGAAAAAATTTAAAATTGCAATCAAAATTTTACAAAAGCTGTAAAGAAAAACACATTCCTAAGTAAGGAAGGACCACAGTCTGAGTCATCTTGAGAATAATAATAATAAGAATTTAATTTGTAAAGCCTACACCGAAAGGTAATAAGGCGTACCGATAATATATATAAGAATTTAATTTGTAACGTTATTGCCGCCATCTCATGTTTTGTCATTAAGCTTTAGAGAATGATTTAAACAGGTACATTACAGTCACATGGTACATGGAATGTGTAAAAGGTATATAATAAATTCATTTTACCTGCAGTACGAATACCAAAGTTTTGTTGTTCCCCAAGTTGAACAAATTGCCAATCGACATCACCCTCAACACCTTGCAAATCATCATTATCCAATAAGGCCACTTCAGGTTTCAAAGAAGCTGTTCTCATGACAGGACCCATAACTAGAGGTAGATATTGTTCGAATCGTTTCCCCAAAACCTAAATAAAACAATTACAAACAATTCAACAAATTAAAACAATTATTTACCTTGCAAATTCTGGACCATGCGGAAATCAGATAACTAGTTTGCGGATCATCATCAGGTAATTCCGCACCTTCACCATGTGTCTTGAGCAATAAATCCATAACTTCACGGGCATCTTCCATAAATTTATCAGGTCCAACAGCAAGTCCAATTAATGAAACGCATTCAATCGTCTTACCTCTCAATAATTTCAATTCTTCCTTATTAGCATTTTGAATGATATATTTAAGACAAGGCATTAACCTATCGTAATATGCAATAAATTCTTTTTCAGCTGTATCAGCCACACTAGCAATTGTTGTTACAACTTGTTCGAGTACGAGTTTTGTGCCTTTTTCGACAAGCTCTTTGAATTTTGATGTTAAAATACCTTCTAATCGAGCCATCATGCCATCTAAATAACTAGTTAGAATATGTTTGGGACAATCTTCTGAGAAATTTACAAGAGCAGCACCTGCATGTGCTTGCACTCTGGGATTTGCATTGTCATCTAATAGCATCAACAGTGATGGAATTACTTTATCGTGGAATTTCTTTTCGAATATTGGTGCAAAATCAGTTGACATTTGTCCTACAGCATTGCAAGCCGCATATCTCACTCTTGGATGTGGATCTTGTAAATATCTGTATCAAATATATAAATAATTAGCAACTGTCAAACAAAGCTGTAAATATTGGATGAGTGATGTAAATTAATTCTTACCTTAAAACTCCTTCCATCACACCAGGTACACCTTCCATAACTTGTGGCAACATAGTTTCCATTTGTTTATTGCAACCTTCACCAATCGCACTTAATGCCATCAACGCAGCATGTCTTTGTTTCCAATCAGAATTTGCTAACATGGCAGGAATATTTTGTGTAACCAATGGTAAAATAGTTTTGCCACCCAATCCGCAAGCCAAACGATCCAATGCAGCTTCAGCTACAACATTATTGCAATCGTTATCTTCGTCCAATAACTCATCAGATTCAGCCCAATTTTCTTCTTCGTCTAAATCAGCCATGAATTGTAAAATAAGAGGCACTAATTGTTCGATGTATTTTCCAACAGTTTTCCTTACCATTGCTGGTGCCATCTCTGCTAAAGTCACCATTGTCTGATAGAAAATAAGACAATTAAAAAATTATATTATTACCAACCATCAAATAATATATCATTTTTAAAAAGTTATCTGTCAAAAGTACATTTACCAAAATAGTTTTCGCATTATATTTAGTTACAAACTCAAACTACATTGTAGTAAGTAAGCAACAATTGTTAGTGTCTTGCCACACACAAGCCGTTAATTTGAGAGTCCAGATAATTAATAACTTCTGTCACCACACAACTTAGATAGATCAAATGTGATTATTGTCAAATAATTGTTAAATAGAAAAGTGCTGCATACTATCAAATTAAATAAGTAAAATTAATCATCCACAGTTGAAAAAATCTTCAGCTGTTATTCGACATGAGATCAAACAATTAATCGCACAAAAATCCAGAAAAGATTAAATTGTTAAACTTTTGCCACTTGTAACTCACCTCTAAAGCTAATTGTCTCCAGCTATCCAAGGTGTTGGGATCACTGAATATCTTCATACACATATCAAATATGGGTAATAGTTGTGGACGTAAAAATTTTGGTGTATTTTCAGCCATATCGATGAGAACTTTGAGTAATGTGTCATCATCCTGTGGTTGTATACTCTCTGCAACTACAGTAAGCATACCCGGCAACAAATCACTAAAGTGCTTCAAAATTTGTGTTTCTTTCTCGTGAACAAGGATAAAGGCACCGATTGCCCTCACTGCTTGAAATCTAACTTCATAAGGTTCAGTTGGTAAAAGGCTTTGTTGTAACATTTGTTTAATGAGGTCGAGATAGTTATTTTGTTGATTGCCAAAAACGCCTGGCACTGATGTGAACATTTGTAGAGCGGCTTCCTTGAGAACTGGATTTGGAGCATTAGCGCATTGAAAAAGGAACTGAAAAATTAAATTATCATTAAAAAAATAGATAAATATTTAGTTAAATTTAATTACCTGTAGGAATTCTGGCCATTGATTATTGCCATCGTCATCAATGAGATTTCTGGCAACTTCGGCAGCAACATCACACACCTTGTGCCTGAGTTGTGAGCTTTGTTCAAGTTGAATACCAACAAGAATTTGTTCCTTCAATTGGGCTTGGCTCTCTAAAGGCAGTTTAGGGAAGAAATCCGCAAACTCAGTGGAGAATAGACGGCGTAAGAGGACGGCAGACATTTGTCTAGCTTCCTCTCCCACCGATCCATTATGGATGGCGCTCAACAGGTGACTCACCTTTGATTCAACAGGTAGATTGGAATAAGTTTCCTGTACAAAAAAAAAAAAAAGTTTTATATCAGAGTGATGTGTCAAATAATTGGCATTTATAAATGTAATAACAGTCATATTATAAAATGAAATTATTGTAGCTATTACAACTGTCTTGTAACTAATTGTTACATTAAAACTGTCAAATAGTTTGTAACTTAAATTGCAGCAGTTGAAACAGTAAAATAGTTAATTGTATACAAATACAACTTGTAACTTAATAGTTTGTAAGTTGTCACTTGTCAAAGTAAACTAAAAACTATTTTTTAATATTTAGAAACTTTTTTTACTTTGACAACCAAAAATGTCACCTCTAACTCATTCAGTGCCAACTCAGTTACATTCACTGAACACACTTTATGTAACGGGTTCATTATAAGTTGTAATAGTAAAATATTTTGTGAGTGTTACCGATACTCCAACTGTTCACAACCATTACAGTATCAATTTTAACTATAAAATAGTCAAGTGGAAGCAGCTTGTAACTTGCACATCAAAAATTGTAACAATATGTCTAATCATATCAGAAAAATGTTATTTGTAACTGCAGTTACAGTACAGTAAAGTTGATTGTAATAAGTTACAATTTTAACAAAAAATGTGGCAAACAGTCAAACAATTTGTAACTGTTAAATGTTTTGTAACATTTAAATATGGATAGTGCTTATCTAAAGGAGACCAAGGGCCAATGACCAGGCATGATAGAACTTATATAAAAAAAAAAAATAGTTGCTTTAGTTATGCTATCACATTTTTTATTACTTAGCGATAAGATCCAATAATTATTAATCAATTATTTATGTATAAATTGCTGCAGTTAAAAACAAGGTCAAAATTGATTTAATGTTCTGTTTATCATAACCACACATTATTTGAAGATTCATAAAATTAGTCATTTAGATTAGTAAATGCAATGTAAAATTTTATTTGAATCACAATTTCAATGATATTCATCACTTAAAAAGATATAAAAAAAGTTAAAATCACTTTTAGACTTTTGCCACACAACTTGCATTTCACCAACCCATTTTCTTCTTTAACTAATATTTAGGACATGGTTTCTCTCTTACAATATCAATAGTATAAGCTCTATCCATATAAAACTAAAAATGAATACTGATAACAATTTGAGAACATTGAACATATTAAGAAAGTCTAAAATAGATTTAGTGAGTCTAATGCCCGGTTGCACCAACGCACCTTAAGCTGCAGCTAAAGCTTAAAGCTTGCTTACATCTTAAAGTCTCCTTAAAACGTTGCACCAACACAAAATTATCTCACATTGACACATGTCGGCCTTACATCTCAAGTAGTTGATTTCTATCACTTAAGCTCTATTTTATTGGTTATGTTTATTAAAAGTATAAACATTGATGACATTTGAATAATAATGTATATAAAAATAAATTATTTTAAAATAATAATATAAGTAAAATCAACTTTGATAGTTAGAACAATATTATTACAAATTATTTTCATTGCGTTTTAGGAGTTTTAAGATACAATTGCCTGTGTCTACATCTATTGTTAGTTTGTTGAATTGCATTTTGCACAGTTGCCAAACGTATTTTAATGCTAAGGTAAGACGCTGTCACATTTAATTGGTACAACAAAATGTAAAACTTAAGGCGCACTTATTGCAAAACCGCCTTAGCTGAGCTGCACCTTAAGTTGCGTTGGTGCAACCGAGCATAAGAGAACTTAGAAGCTTAGCTTAGTATTAGAAAAACCTAGAGACATTAATGTTTAAATTTTGTAATAATCTCTAAAGCAAAAATAAAAAATGACTTTTGTAAGTCATTTTGCGTAGAATTCAAATTAATTATCAGAAAAGTCGAAGCATACTTGATTATTGCTTTTTTTAAATAGTTGGCATAGAGCTTATTAAAAACATATTTTTTGCCAATTTTATTCATGTATGATTTTTTATATCAATGTTTCATAATAAAAAAAAAAAAAAAACTAATAATAAAATCAAGAGAGAACATAATTCAAATTATTTGAATTTAATGGGTCTATTCTGAACATATTTTAACATCGATGTTAGCTAACATCGCTGTAGAAATTGATTTTTAACCAATCAGGTATCGAGTTTTTTAAATATTGCTTAGCAACGTTCAAAATGTTAATTAACACCGCTGTAAAAAATGTTCAGAATACGGCTATAAGTCATTTTTTATTTTTACTAAAATTATTTAAATACATATCATTTTCAACTGTAAAATATAAATTTTAATTGTTTTCTTTACAAAAAAAAACTACATATATATAAATTATTATTATTGTTACGTAAACTATTAACTATAGTTTTTAAATGTTATTAAAATTGTAATTGATAATAAATATTATTTCACATTGTGACCCGAATAACAATACTCTAATCCATATGTTGGCTCGATTATTTTGAAATAAAATATCATTAACATTCCTATTTAAACATTTTTGTCTAGTCACTGTTGGTAACTGGATAAAATTACTAAACTGACACGGATATTTCAAGAATAATACATTAAAAAAATCTGGCATCAAATTAACATTAGATAGGACTGAAATTTTTATTAAATACGATATATTAATAATAGTTAAAAATTTGTATAACAATTAATGAGTAATGTTGTTGGATTCTAGATTATTCACCGATGTATAAAATGAATCATAAAAACCAGTCTAGTTAATATTTAATTATATAAAACTTTAAAATGAATGAGTTCAATGATAAATCATCAGGCAAAGTTCATATTGTTTACAACAAGTTTTGATTATTTCCTGGATGTGTGGATGCAATTAAATATTAATTATAGGTGCAATGAGGGGTGAAAAAGTGGCGGGAAGCATGACATAGCACCCATAACACAAGATCGCCCTTTGTTTTAGAAACACGTTTCAACATAACCTAGCCGGAAGGCACGTATTTAGAAAACACATCTAACGGTAAACATTCCAAAAGAAGTGCGCGGTTATAAAAAACGCGAATAATTCCGGAATGAATCATACCGAGCTAATTGCACAGCCATGCTTGAACGTTCGTTCACGTTTTTTTATACAGCAAATAATACGTCATGTAAATATAAAGGTGCGGGGACATAATGAAGACTTATTTAAATGCACTTATATTAAGAGATTAAAATTGTTTACCTCTGCTTGTGTTCTGATATTATTATCCGTTGATAAAAGTGTGGACAAAAGCACATGAAATTGCTCCTGGTCGGCAGCCATGGTCCCTCCACATGAAAGACTGACAGCAACCGGACACAGGCGGGCAACGGCGCTACACGCGCAAACCGAATTCCACTAGGCAGCCGGCCTCCACGCAAGCTGGTACAAACTCGTGATGAATTTTTAACACGCAAAGCGTAAGAAGAATTATTCGAAAAAGTCAACAGGAATGTAAACGCATTTGTTTTCTAATTTGCAGCAAGCCTGCTTCTGGAATTAATTAATCCCATTTTTCAAAAATTGCTTAGTTATTTAAATCTCAAATAGTTGGTGGAACTGCAATGCGACATTTAATGCGGTGTTGCCAACTTGCTTTAAAAATCATTAAACAAAATATATATTTTTTATGGGAATTTTTTTCAAAACACTGCTTTAAACACGTATGACACTGTCCATAATTATGTCTTGAATTATATATATATAATTATAGATCAGACCATTCACGTGTGTAAAACACACAAATTATCAAGGTCACAATTATATCTT
The DNA here is from genome assembly GCA_963932245.1 of Tachinus rufipes. Lineage (NCBI taxonomy): Eukaryota > Metazoa > Arthropoda > Insecta > Coleoptera > Staphylinidae > Tachinus > Tachinus rufipes. The sequence continues at coordinate 24,603,908 of OZ010741.1, forward strand.
GAAAAATTAGAACATGTTCTATTTTCCCATCTATAATCGACGCGAACATGATGTGCGCATATTATTTTGTATTTTGTATTTTTTTTTTCAATTTTACCACTGCAGCTTCACATATAGCAATTGCTACCACTTTTTTAATTTGTTCTGCTTCATTTTTTTATTATTTTCATTAATTGTATAACTAACTGTAGCAATAAACAATTCAAAACAAATGACATAACCTGCAAAGTGTAGTAAACATTGAAACTTGATTTGACAGATCATAGATAAGGCGCAAGCGTGGTCTTATAGTTATATAAAGAATTATTTATCAGCGTCATACAGGATATAAATTTTATATATGGAATTATTGCACAAATTCTAATAAAAATTATATATATATAATTCAAGACATAATTATAGACAGTGTCAAACGGGTATTAGAAGAAACAGAGGTCACTCTGTTTAGGTTTAGATCACAGCAAAATCAACTAACTTAAAGTAACAAAATAGTTAATTTTGTTTAAAAAGTTTGTATTAGCTCCAATCTTAGTTTAAACTGCATTTGAAATAATAGAAAATAAGAGCGCACAAAGCGGATTGGGCCGTTTCATTAATTATTGACTGGGTTATAAAACTTCTTTGTGTCACTTGTGGTCCGAATATGAGTAATCGAATGAGCCCTCACAATGGTCTACCAGAGTGTTGGGATATAGCAAGAATTCTTTTTGATTGTAACATTTTTACAGATTACTTTTTAAAAGTATGCAATATTTAAGCAGATGTCAGGATATAGTTTACTAGTTGCTATTAAACTGCCACTTATAGTTTGACAAGTAACAGCTTTCAGCTAAAACATGTCTGCATGTAAAAAAGCATATAATTGAAGCACTTATAAAACATATTTTACCTGTCAATAGATACAGTGGCAGAGCTAGAATTTTGGGCCCAACCGCAAAATATTGAAAATGGCCAACTCGGAAACGATTTTGAAAAAAAAGTACAATTTTGTCATTTATTTAACCTTTATTTTGTGAATTCTGGAGGAGCCCAGGTTTTGAAATAAACGTCGGGGGATGAAATTGACTATCAGAGAGATCTAACAAAACAAAAGAAATATTTTCTAGAAAAATTAATTTATCACATCACTACTAATCAATGAATATTTGGTTGCATACATTTTCAACTGATTTTATTTAACTTAATAAACTATATACATCAATGCATTTGAATAACAATAAAATAATACTCCAACATGGTAATCTATATAAATGGAATGATAAACTTATGTTTGCTGTGGTGCAGGAGAATCTTCATTATTCTCCGTGCTATTCTGCAACTGTTCTCTGATTTCTCGGTTCGCTTGCAATAGTTTTAACAATTCCGAATAGATATTATCGTTCTTCTGTTCAATAGTATCCAAAGCATTGTTCAACTCATCCATTTGACTATTCAAAGCCTCAAACTCTGCAATCAATCAATAAAATACAACCATACTAATGTAAATATTGCATGTTATGATATTACCTTCCTGGCTGATTTCTTCCAAATCATCCTCTTCACCTTCTTCCATTACCTCATCCTGGTCGGCATTTGCATCATTATTCATACCGTTTTCGATATTTTCACGAGGATGGATTGCCTTTTCTCCTTTCTCACCCATATTTCTTGTTTACAGTACAACTGACAAAAATCATATGATTGTTTTGACAGTTCAAGGATAATGATAATTTCTGTTTAAGTAAATGTACATTTATATCTTTGATCTATTTTTAATTAATTAATTGCAAATGTTTTTAATCATTCATTAGTATATTGAAGTAATTTATATTTTAATAAATTAGAATATGTATAATATACAAAAATAGTTAACTACCGATACATGTACATTTGGTTGCATAAAATCATTACAAATACGAGGAAGTATCGATAACCATTTAAATGATTCAAATTCTATTCAAGAATTTTCTTATGATTGACAAAACTTGAAAAACTGTGAAAACCTTAGACAAATAAAAGTTATTAAACTTCACCCTTCACTTACTAAGCAACTATTTTTTATGAATAGTCAAATGGTTATTAAATGTGATAGAAATTTCAAGGGTATTGCTAAATGAATGCAACTATTATTTTACATAATTTTGTGAAAAATAAACTACAGTAATAAAATGTTACCTTATTACCTACTAGCTTTAGAATTATGAAGAAAATGCGTTATAGTGTAGCTCCAGTTACAGCAGTGTGATTGATTTAATGACTTTGGAATACAAATCGTGACAGATTTAGTTTTTGGTTATGTTAGTACCAATTTTGTTAATAAACATATTTTTTTAAATTATTTTTGTGTTCCTCTGGTTCCGAAACACCCTATGTTTTCCATCTACTCTTTTTCAAAAACTCGCCTCAACGTACCTTCAAAATCACCCATATTGTTGAGATAGAGCAAATAGATTTCTCTAGACCCTTGAGATATATTACTTCTATTATATAAACAAAAAATAAAAAATTTTATACCTTTCAAATAAATATGCAAATTCCTAAACATAAATAATAAAAATACTTACCTCCAATTCAAAGTAATTATGAAGGTAAGAAAATAAACTTTTAATTTAAAAATAATTTTACTCATTCTTAAATCTAACCATGTTTGTTGTAATAAAAAACGTTATATATAATAATAATAATTAATTGAATAAAGATAATAATAATACATTAACTGAAGATGTTAAGAACAAATTTTCATCTTTAAATATAAACATTTAATTACACTGAGTTTACACTGAGTCTCATGAATTTATCACTTTTGTTTAATTTTTTTTATAAACGAATAGGGATTAAGTAAAACGTAAAACTATGGGCTTAGAGAACATCAATTTACTTCTTAGATTTCTTAGACTTGTGTCTATCCCCGCTGTCTTCCCTACTCCGTTTTTTATCATTCGACGAAGATTTGTGATGCCTATCTTTATCCCTGGATTTGGATGGAGACGGTTTCTTCGAGGATGAAGAAGAGTGATGGCTTTTGGAGGAATGTTTATCTCTGGAACTGTTATGTTTATCCCGATGTTTATCTCGTGAGCTGTTATGCTTATCACGGCTGCTATTATGTCTATCACGTGAGCTATTATGTTTATCACGTGAGCTGTTGTGCTTATCACGGGAACTACTGTGGTGTTTGCTACCATGTTTACTAGAATGCTTACTGGGATGTTTGCTAGGATGCTTACCATGTTTATCTCTGCCTGCAAATTTATCACCCGGGTTACCTGTACGTTTAGCGGCATCTAATTCATCACCTCTGTATTCACCACGCTCCCGATCTTCTTCAGCAGCTTCACGTTCAAGATCAGACCAATCCTTACCAGATTCTTCATCAGTTCCTAAACTTTCACCAGATGCGCTATCACTTTCCGTATCTCCTTCTGAGTATTCCGAATCCTCCTCACTCTCTTCTGATATAGAACCAGCAGCACTTGGTTCATAAGCATCATCTTCATCCTCAGAATCATCTTCTCCGGCTTTTTCTTCAGCATCTGATTCTGGATCTAAGAAAGTCCATCCACCATTTTCAAAGAATCCTTCGGGATCATCAGTAATCGTTTTCATAATCTTGGCCCAATTCAAAGATTGTACACCCTCAGAATATCTAAAAATATCAAATAATTAAATATATTTATTAAATAATTTTTAATAATAATAATAATAACCTGATGTCACAAGAATTAAGCCATTCTTTAACATGATCCAGCATGTTCATAGGAATAGCATTTACCATTGTTGTGCGTTTGGCATAATCTTTGAAAATAAAAACCATATCAAAATTTTTGAGGTGGAATTGAACTCTTTCAAAATGTAATAACTCAACATCTTCTAACGTTATTACAAATGGAGGCCATTCGGTTAGATTTACTAAGCAACCTGATGTGGGTTGTAACAGTACTGTAGAACGGAAAGGAGCCCCAGGGAATCCCAATTCCCTGAATGGTGTGTCGAATTCAATTTCTTGTTTCGTCATACCTTCAACCTATAGCAATAATAAAAAAACAAAAATTTAAGTATAAGTATTGCAAATTTTTTTTAATTCTTACTTTTTCACAAAAGCTCTTAAATGCAGTCTTCAATTTGTGCCTCAGTTCACGTTCGGATTGTTCGGCGGCGAGATCATCTCTGTCGTGCATGTGCTGATGTTTTCCTAAATCAGTTGTAATTTCACCAACCTCTGTGTAAAATTGGACATCTACGTGCTTCTTTTTGCCAAACATGATAGCATGTTTCAAGTGGAAGTGAAGAAGGATAATCATCTCACCATCACATGGTTGGAAGAATGCATTTTTGATGTTGTTATATAATATGTCCACCTAAATCATTACAAACACAATTAGTCAATGAAGAAGAGATTGTTAGACTGTGATAAACTCATATTTATAGCTAGTTTGAATCAAATATCAATTTTCTGTAACTTTGACAAGATCATTTTATGTGATAATTGGCATTGCTTTATTTATCTGTTGATGGCTGTTTTTATTTACCTTATCACCACGAACTGATGTATATCTGAAACCGTTGCTGTGAGCTTCAAGCGATCCAGTCATACGTTTGGTAACAATATTTGGCCTAATGTAGAGATCCTTCAACTTCGGATTACCCTTATTCTGTGATAACACAAGAGTGTCTTGTTTGACAAGATCCTCCTTCTCACGTTCTTCTGCTTCACGAGTCTTGAATTTTCTTTGGACCTAAACCATAAATTTAAATTGAATTAAGATATTTCTTTGATTTATAATAAAAACATGCAACTAGTGTTATGCTATGTTATAAATCATAAATATTGCATATTGAAATAATAAACCGTTCTATACGAGTTTGGAAAAAACTGCATTCCAACAACTGGCTAACCGGAATCTAAAATCTATAAGTGTGTAGGCTTTAATTTTTTTTAATGATTTTTTGACATTTTGTGCCAGGATATTAGTACTGTTTGCATTGTTGACACTTAATGAAAATTCTCTGGTACTTTAAATTGGAATTTTGATAGTTTTGTTATTTACTAACCTAATTTATTTAAATTTTCATTATTTTATATATAGATTTTAGTTTTTTTGAATTGCCAGATTTTGATGTTTATTAGACATTTTATTGAACACAAAGATGTAAAGTGTGCAACAATAAAAAGTTATATATGTATATATGTCCAAATAGCAATGTACACCTGCATAGTTTTTCTAATTTCCACACCATGTGAATTTTTATATTGATAAGTGCCAAACAAAACAAGGGCTTCTCTGATATGATAAATATTTCTTGTAGCCGCCATCCAACATCTATATTTTTGGTTTTAATATAGAACCCTACATTTTCCCAACAATTTTTTAATCCCCTTATTACACAAGCATCGCAGTTCTATAATGTAATAAAAAAAAAAAAATTCATTAAAAAAAACATACACAAATAAATCGACCTCAAACTGCATACCACTAATAAATACATAAATAAATTTAAAACATTATTTCTTACAAATAATCAGCATGAGTAATTAACAATTTGTGAATTTTAATATATCTATCCAAAATCAATACTAATTTATTCTTACCTCTTTAATCAATCGGAATGCCGTGTTGAGATTGGAAGATGGAGGAGAGATTTCACCAGGTTCTTTCGTGTTAGTACTTCTGTAGGTGACTTCCTTAACAAAAGTGGCATCCGGTTGTTGATAAGTACCACCTTCATTTTTCCCCATGGTCGAACCAGGATGAAAGAAATTTATACGCAAATATGTGTAATCACCTTCAACACTCTGCGATATATTCTTAATAGTACTAATATGGAATGGAACCGGTATACCATAAATTGGTAAAATAACAGTTTCATATTTTTGGTCCACAAACAGCTTTAATTCTTTAACCTCAGTAACACGAGGCATCTGATTGATACTTTTATAAGAAACAGTATTTTTGCGTACTTTTTCAATATCTTTAGCCCCTCCTTGTTTAGCCAAACGTTCTTTCGCTTTCTCATTAAGAGCTATCGCTAATTCTTTCTGATGCTCTTTACGTTTTTCTTCTGATGTGTGTTCCGAACGTAATTTAGATTCAATAACAGCTGAACGTTTTCCACGCCCCCCCATAATTTCTGGCTTGCGCGTATTTTCTTTTTCCTCATCATTATCCTCTTCCTCTGAATCATCCCGAAGAAAAATTCCAATATTTTTAAGCTTCTTTTTAGAAACAGTTAATACAGAAGCTGGTGTGGTTTCATTTACCATTGCAGTATCTCCGATGAATAAAGCGTATACTTTATCCTCTTTTTCAGAAGCATCTTTATTTTGTAAATTATTAAATCCAACGTTTACGTTAAATATCATTCCTTTTTTAGCAGCAAGATTAGTCTTAGGAGCTATTGTCAATGAATTTTCTCTAAATTCAATACCCATAACAAAACCGAAATTCTTTGTTAAATTATCTAATAATGCCGGTTTTTCTTTTTTAACAAAAGCTACACCTGCTTCGTAAACATCGGATAATTTGGTGCCGGCTGTTAATTTCTTCAAAATTTCTTCCTCTAATGTTATTAAAAAATTATAATTATCCTGTACGGTTTGAACTGGATTTACAAGTAATGTGCGGGCTACATTCGAGCAGTATGATTTATACCTAGCCCCCAAGGAGCATATAATAGCACCAAAATGTAATGTATTTTTATCAGTTATCGCACTGAATTTGAGATTAAAATTTCCACCGGATTGTATAATAGCCGGATAACACATATCTAATTGAGTAGTATCAACACCCGTAACGTATTTTTTGTCGGTTATTGCCGATTCAACTCCCTCGCATAATTTACTATGTTTGACTTTTTTTTCTGAATCGATAATTTCCATTATTTGATCTTTAAGATATTTGGTGAAAACATCAACGCTTACCATACAGGCCTTTTTTATTATTATAAGTTCGGATTCTTCTTTAGGTGCAATGACGTATGCCAAAGCAGCACTTACATCAATATTTTCAAAAGATTCTTTTTTAATGCAAGCTCGCCACGATTCCATGAATTCACCAGGATATTTTTCTTTGCTGAATCCGCCGATTGTTTTACCACTTTTGCTTTCTTTAATAGCTGTTATGAGAGTTTTAAAGTTCGCTTCATCTTTATCAGTGCGATCACGTACGAGAAGTTTAACAGAGATAGCCGTTTCATCTTTTAGTTCGGCTTGACGTAGGAAATCAATTTTCTTTTTACTAGCAAGGAAGTAGGCTGTGGTTTCGGAAAAGACCATTATGGTGTCTGTGAGTTCATAACCAAATAGCCATGTTTGTAGGGATCCGGATTTGCTGTATACAACGTCCTCGTCTACACCAACTGCCGTTACCAGGCAATCCATTTTGGAAAAGCCATTTTCGCCGTCAGACTTTTGCCATGCTGTGTATAGACGCTTCAGACGCCGATTAAACGTCTCCTTGTCTAAACTTATATTCGCCATGTCTGAATTAGACACTTACCGAGAAATTAACACTTTACTCAGAACAAAAGCATGTAAGCGGCTTCTATTCCATCCAAGGCGGGAGAATGCGACCAATAAATGCTTCTTCCTCTCTTTTGCGCAATTACACAACTGTCAATTGTTGTCAAAAACTATTTCCTCTATCAGTGCTGCCAACTTAACCTCCATATTATCGCATCATCAACACTGAAAATTACAAACAATTACAACAACCATTTACAAATCAACAATTTAACACTTTATCACAATCAATATTACCTAGAACTGTTAATTAAATTATGGCAAAAACGCATAAAGTAGCACTGATACCACAGAATATCCAATATAAGAAGTGAACCTTACATGTTATTGGCTAGAATCGAAAATAGTTCTCCATCGTTAAATAAGAGGCGCTGTTCATCAAAATAGCTATAGAAGTTCTCAAGAGATGGCGCCACATCACCACAAAATTATTGGCGGAAAATTAATCTATTTAAATATTATACTATATTTTCTGAATTTTCATAAATAATATTATAATGAATACATTATTTATAACATAACTTTAATATCTAAATAACCAAAACTAAATAATAAAAATCTTTTATTTTAAATCATATTTATTGACAATAAAATTCATATAAATCACAAATAAATATTATAAATACACATTCACTATTATCGTTGTAGATTGAATTCGTGACCAATAACATGAAACAAAAAATAAAACAACAATGAAATATGATTTATGTATGTATAAATAAAAAATCACTTTTATTTTAATAAGAAAGAAAATTTACCGAGGCGGTGGAAGTCTGTTAAGATGGATGGACGATGAAATGAATACATAAAACAAAATAAACAAATTGTTAACAGTACATATACAGATTTGGAAAGCGCAAACATATTTCACACTCCATTATTTTTATCATACAACATACAAAAAGTTCTACAAAAAATTGCAACAAACCTAAAAAACCAAAGTTCAAAATAACATACTCGGTTGTGTTGTTATCGAACATATACATAGTTTTAATTTAATTAAACAGTTTTGCACATATTTAAGTTATATTTAGAGTTGTCATAATAATAATTCTAATGTGCTAGCATAAAAAATAATAATAAAGATGAAAGAACATAGCTCTTGATAAAGCACTAATTTAATTTTGTAGAAGACATGTTAAATTTTAAGTAATAAGTAATATAAGTGTTTGTTGCTAACTTTATTTTAATTAAATTAATTGAATTTGGCTGCACTTATTTGTGATACAAACAATAGATGTTTTATAATAATTAACAGAATACTTACTTTATAGTATTTATACACTAAACACAATTTACACATTTATAACATGTTGATCATTTAGGTTAGAGAAACGCTAGCACAGGTTAGAACCTTATTAAAATCAGCTGATCTGTGATGGAGCCAAGTTTGCTGCTGCCATTGGTGGATGCAATCACGTGATCTCCATCGACTTTACAGATTCCTTTGAATTCTTGCTACGTTCAGGCGGGCTTTAGGGTACCCCCCATGACTGATACTGTATAACAATAATAATAACAACCACCCAGTATAATAAAAGACAACTACGGGAAATAAAATAAAAACAGTGTTGCCAATATGTTTTTGCGGTAAAAATAGTTACTACAAGATGCTTCTTTTGTCATTATTCTCTGTTATTCTTACCGCATTCACCTTTTTATTGTTTGATTATGAATAAGAACTTTAAACATGCTCTTAAAATTTCAATCTACAATAAATGTTAATTAATGTTATTTTGTGCATTTTATAAATGTTTTATTTATAATTATAGATATAATTATTGTCAGTACATATAACGGGCATTAGTAAGAATGGCTGCGTTCAGAACCACAGATCATACAATAGAAGATAAGTCAATTCCCTATAAATATTTCGCCACGAGTTTTAGCGCCTCTTCGGTCCTGGGAAGAAACATTAAGTTTGTAAAACGGACGCCTAGCGGCGCTGAGTTACGTTGCTTGCCATTTTCCCTCTTTATTTTCGGGCTGGACTGGGAACTAACAACGGCAGAGTTAAAAATGGCAAATCCTCACAGCATTTGCAAATAAATAAAAATTCTATTAAAATAAATAACAAAATATAAATTCTGTAAAAATAAATAATAATACATATTATAGTCCTATAACTGCTATCAGTTATAGAACTGTAATATATATTATTACAAAATGACACTTTTAATTTATATTTGCAAATACCTGGTGGTGACATTGCCTTTGAGGCAATCCCTAAAACTAAACTATAAAACTAATAACAATAATAACTAAAAACCTATTGTATGATCTGTGCTAAAAACTATGGAAACATCGAAGTAAACGCGAATAGGTTATGCCCGTTACGCCGGCATTCATGGCATGATGCGCATGAAATTGTGCGTCTAAATAAACAGCTGTTCGACCTTGACGGAAATAAAATAAAACCATTATTCGAGCCACTGCTTGGATCCTGGGTCAGTGCAGTTCGTGAATTATACGTGTGGCCATATCCGCTATACCTATTGATACCCCCAGTTCAGAACGACTCATCACGTGTGCTCATCACTTGCAAGCGCCGAGATAAGCGACCATTTTTTTTTATATATTTGCTGATTAAACGCTGTTGTCTAATAAGTTTGCTTTGCCAGCAAATAAGCGTACCTAAATGTATGATGAGTAAAATGACAAGCGTTGCCAGCAAACGATGACTCAGCGGCGGCGTTCAGTTTGCATGATTGTCAGTGATGAGTCGTTCTAAACGCAGCTAATTTTACCTCTTTCCCTCTCTTTTTGGAACGGCACTTTTTGCTTCCGGAAATAAACAACAAACGCACCCGGTGCGTTTTTACATTTTTTAAATATTGCGAGCAAGAGCGTCTCACACTTGACAAACGCACTAAAAAATATTTGGCGTTTGTAAGACGTTCTCTATACCTTAGAAAACAGATAAAAAAATGTAAGACGCGTTTGACAAATAAATTTAAAAATCACTGAATTGGTGCTACCAAGTGGGACTATTTTGTCAAATGGAAAACCTATATAATAATGTTTTATATAATGTAGTAGATAATAAATTTGTCAAAAATTTAACTTATCTAATTTGGCTTAATGATGCTTAGAGCCGGTTGTACCAACTAAGTTCATCTTGAGTTCATTGCTTGAACGAGTTCAACGTTAAATTTACGTTGTACCAACTTGATGAACTTGTTGATCTCAAGGTTAAGTTAAACGGAAGCCGTCGGGCAGTTAACTACAAATTTTGCAGTTAAACATAACCCCTATTTATTTGTTGACATTTACGAGAGTTTATTTTATGTTTCATGACGCTTGATTATTATTTTAGTTGACTTTTATGGCGGGATATATAAAATTGAATTAACAAATTACATTTGCATTCAATTTGATCATGGTATTTTTTTACCAATGATAATAAAATAGTTTTTTCAGATGCACTGAAGTTTAGTGATCTTTAACATAACCATAATACTGTATTAATTTACAAAGTTTTAAATTAATTAAATCATATATTATAATAATAGATTTACCATTCTATGTTTTTGTATAATAGGATTAAATAAATTCAGTAAATTATTTTATTATTTTAATTTATTACAACTAATTTTGATATATTTATATTTGATTAATTTATTTAAAAAAAATAATTGTATTTGTATGTATTTCCCGCATTTATAATTAATACAGCACAATTTTTTTAAACTTTAGAAAACTAAACATTTGTGCGCGACCCATTAATCTAGGGAATTCCCTAGATATAACTAGATTCCCTGCCATCAACTTGAGAAAAAAAAATAATAACCTAGTTTAGTTAACCGACGTATGGTACAACCCAAGCGCCGTTGAACCAAGGTCAAAGTTGACTCCCCAGTTAGTTGAACTGGCAGTTAACTACATATGGTGCAACCGGGCCTTAGACTTCGTTGCTTCGTTTTTAATTTGATAAAAATTAAGAACACATTTGGTTAAGGTTAGTTAGATAACGTAGACGCAGCTCAGTTCCCAATGGTGACCAAATAATGATATGCGATTAAACTCATTTTTAGTTTGCAAGACTGTTGCTACCGTTCTTGTAAGCCAGACTTTACTCAATACTATAATTAGTCGCTATTGTTTATGTTTGTCGAGATATGCAATCTTTGACTCTGGCTGTTCATTATGTTACAGCAGATTTTAAAGCTAAAATTTGTTTTCCCGCTTTCTACCGTGGAATTAAATAAAGTATAGTAGTGTTGTATTCTGTTTTACAATAGATGTCGACTGAAATTTTAAAGATTAGAATGTATTTTGTCTTATATTTCCTTGGACATTGCTTTAGATTATTTTTTCACAAAAAGTAGCTTTCCAGTAAATATTTCTGCAGGTTGCAGTAACTTTTGGTGAGAAAACAGCGTCTTTTGATAAAGGCGGTATGCGTGGTCATTGTTGTTTATACCATTTTACAACAATCAAAATTTAAATTCAAAGTTTAGGAGCTATATGTTTATGTAGTTGGTAAAATTTTACACAATTGGCAACAGTTTAAAATAAACCGTTCAGACTGTTAGAAAGAGTTTTAGTTTCAAATGTAAGCGTTTCATATCTTATGTAGTAAATAGGTATGAAACAGTTCCAGTTCCAAAGCGTTTCATACAAAATAGGTATAGAAAACTCCAAATGTTCCGTGTGGAACCTGTTCCAAAAATAAAATGCGTGTAACAGGTTCTGCTGCGGAACAGATTCCATGTACCTATTACGCTATATTCCGCTCATCAATAGTTCCGAGAGGTTCAGCGCATATCTCCGATTGATAACTCAAACCAAACTGACTCAGTTGTTGATAAAACAGTTTGCAAGTCATTTTTGTAAATTAAATAAAAGGGACAGTGGAATTAAGTAATAATAAATAAAGTCTTACCCATTGGTAGAGACATATAACAAAGATTATTCCAATCCAATGGATGTACGGCAGTCATGCTGATTAAACTACTTATCCCAGGAAACTGTATGTAAGTTTTCTAACCTTTGTTAATATAGATCTTACATATTTTCTTAATAATAACCAAGTAACCATACTTGTTATTGTGACACATATTCTGGGCTATTCTCTATGTACATTGCTAGAATGCTGTAATGTAAGCAAGATATATTGCTAGCTAACAATATGAAACGTCATTTTAACAAATCTTGCTAGCTAACAATATAAACTGTCATGTTAACAAATCTTGTTTGCTAACAATATAAACGGTCATCACATCAGGAAGCGTGGCAAATCTCTAGATAAAATAATAATAATATGTATAAAAATTAGTTTTGTTAAAGTGACAGTTCATATCGTTAGTAATCATAATTTCTTAAAATGACAGGTCATTTTGTTAGCAAGCAAGGTTTGTTAAAATGACAGTTTATATTGTTAGCTAGCAATATATCTTGCTTACATTATAGCAATGTACATAGAGAATAGCCCAATTGTCAGGAGTCTCAATTTGATCTGATAGGTCTTGCAAAAATTAAGAATTAGAATGCTTTTTCTCCGACGTTGCTTTTAGTAATTTCAGTCAATTTTGACATACAAAATCTTGATCAGAGTTTCATAAAAGTGTTTTACAAACTGGTCCCTTAACTATTTTCACCCTTTTTTGGGTGTTTAAATATTTGAGACAGTCTTTTTGGATGGTTATTTGTGGGATATTAACAACCCCTTGGTGTACCCTGTGGTAACAGATATTAGAAATATAGCGTTGGAATAGCAAATCAATACTTTTTGATTATTTCTATTTAAGGCTTTATTGTCGAGGATGTTTTCCTGACTTTATAGACAGATAATGCTGCATGAATTTTTGAATATGATTTATGAATTGCAAGTAAAAATCATGTATGTTTGTATAAAGGCAGGTTTCTAAGATAGAGCACTGATAAAAAAGTACACAAAATTATGAATCTAATGCTCTATCTTAGAATTAAATATAGCATCTGAGGAGTCTAGTTTCACTTTTTGTAAAAATTAGTTAGAAATCGGTTCTCATGTAAAATGTTGCATAGACTGCGATGCCATTAATCTTTTTCTTCTAAATTTACAATAACCCATTCAAAATTGTATTCAAATATTATGTTAAGTTTCAAAACGTACAAAATCTTATTACAGCACAGTTTCAAAGCGTGCAATCTCTACACGGCCAATAGAATGCGTTGTAGTAGCACGTGATTGAAGACGCTCACGCCTGCTGACGCCGACTCACGCTTTGCATCAGCCAGTGTACAGCATGTTGTTTCATCATTTAGAAATCATATTTCTTGTTCGTGGTTGTTCCTTTATTCTACCTGATCGTGATTCTGGCTTAATTGAAAAAAAAAAAATTAAAAAGCGTAAAATTATTCTTAATCCGGAAAAATATCTAAACATTTTTAAAGCTTATTTTTAAGGTGGGAGAGAATGTTGCTGTTTATAACTGGAAAGATACATTACGCAAAACAATTAAGCCACCAGGAGTTGGCATTTCCAATTTGCTCCGTCAAAAAGGGTGTTTATAACAAAAGACTCACCGTCATCAAGCATTAAAGTTTAAAGAGAATCAACATTTAAAAGTAATACAGGAGTGCCTCAGTCAATCATCAAGAAAGGAAAAAATCTTAAAGACAAAAAACGTATATTAAAGAAAAATGTTGAGGATAAAAAGAAAAAAAAACGATGTAAGTAGCTTACTGATAACACACTTTGAGAAAGAATAAAGAAATAATAGAGATCTCAGTTTTTCAAACATGTTCTTGATGAAGGTACTGAAAATGATGAGAACAATGAAAATAATTTGTTATGCAAAACTTTGAAGATGGCCCAAATACAGTAGTTTAGATTTATATAAGTATTTACTAATAAGACTATTGTAAGGGCCGGTTGTACCAACTAAGTTTATCTCGAGTTCATTGCTTGAACGAGTTCAACGTTAAATTTACGTTGTGCCAACTTGATAAACTCGTTCATCTCGAGGTTAAGTTGAACGAACGCCGTCGGTCAGTTAACTACAAATTTTGCAGTTAAACATAACCCCTATTTATTTGTTGACATTTACGAGAATTTATTTTATGTTTCATGACGCTTGATTATTATTTTAATTGACTAGATATATGAAATTGAATTAACAAATTACATTTGCATTCAATTTGATCATGGTGTTTTTTCACCAATGATAATAAAATAGTTTTTTCAGATGCACTGAAGTTTAGTGATCTTTAACATCCATAATACTGTATTAATTTACAAAGTTTTAAATTAATTAAGTCATATATTATAATAATAGATTTACCATTCTATGTTTTTGTATAATAGGATTATATAAATTCAGTAAATTATTTTATATTTTTATATTTGATTAATTTATTTAAAAAAAAATTAAAAAATTTGTTTCCGCATTTATAATTAATACAGCACAATTTTTTTAAACTAAACATTTGTGAGTGACCTATAAATTTAGGGAATTCCCTAGATATAACTAGATTCCCTGCCATCAACTTGAGAAAAAAAATTATAACCTAGTTTAGTTAACCGACGTATGGTACAACCCAAGCGCCGTTGAACCAAGGTCAAAGTTGACTCCCCAGTTAGTTGAACTTGCAGTTAACTACATATGGTGCAACCGGGCCTAAGTAAAATGTTTTTTTAAATAACCATATAAAATAAAATATAACTTGAAATATTTTTTTACAAAACCACCCATCACTCCCATCTGTTGTAGGTACTTTTTACACTACGCACGGTTTCAAAATGTACATTTTCATTTCCTCAGTTTCAAAGTGTACAATATCTAAACTATTTTGATCTTTATTGGTAAATCTATTAAATGTTAAATGTTGCATAATTTTGACCAGCAGCGCCGAATGTAGAAAAGCAACTGTTTTACTAAAATCTAACAGGTCCATTATCTACACTTGATCAACTCCTAAAAAACGTTGTCTTAAGGTGGTAATCCGGAATACCTAACAGATGCAGAAGTTGGACAAACTCTTAAGTTCTTTGAATTTGCTCTAATCAAGATCCATAGAATAGAAAACAAATTTCTTTCTGCAATGTTCCCAAAAAGCGCGGAGATCATGTGTTTAATCAAACTCTTCGGCTTGCTTCAAAGCGTTTGTCTGTTGCAATTGCTTGGACCCCCACTAATTGGTGGATTGTTTTAAGGGCACACAATTAAAGTTTGCATTTTGTTTAGGTCCTCGCCCCACCAACTTCAAAAAATCCATCAAAATGATGACTTCCGTAAGCAAAAATAAAAAAGACGTTAGACCGGCTGCTAAACCTGCAACGGCCAAAGCCCCGTTTTTTTTACAAAGTTCTGGTTCCCGCAAAACCGCAGCTGAAACATCAAACAAATCGTTTGTTAGCATAGATTCTTTGCCAGCACCAACAACGACAAACGCAAATGCAAAGATAGCTGCTCTTTTTGCAGAATTTAATGATTTTTAGCAAAAAACCATATTAACTATCCTTGTTCTCCAAAACAATAGATAATACTTCAAATCTGCTTTTGAAATGCAAGCAACATTTTAGAACAAACGGGCAAAGTAGAAAAGTTCTTCTTTAAACAGAACCTAGACTGTCTAAGTCAAACCACAAACTCAGTTAAACGTTGAGATTTCCAAATATCTTTACGAAGCATAAGACACTGATTTTCGCAAAACAATTTTTTGACTATTGCAAAGTCAATCGTGTAATTTCTTGTGGGAAAATGACTTTTGACGCCCGCATAGAAGAGAAAGATGCAATTCTTTAACGACGAACACTTGCGTGGGTGGGAAGGCCACTCTAAAGTAAGGTAACGGGCCAATAGTTTAGATAGGAGTGACTCAGCCACCCAACCAAGTTTTAGTTATCTAAAAGTTGAATCACGACCTTCTCTTGTGACAAAATGACTTTTGACGTCCACATAAAAGACAAACATGCATTTCTATGATGACGAACAATTGGGTAAGTGGGTGGGTCACTCCAGAGCATAATAACGGGCCAATAGTTTGGATAGGAGTTTGGAAAAGATGTCTAAAATTTATATCAATAAGTTTTACCACTGAAGGCATTAACAAACTCAAAAAAAGCCAATAAAATTCTAAATTTATAGTTTTAAAGCTTAAATAAAGCCTAGGCAATAAAAAAATTATTTTTAATATTTAGATAAATAGTGGAAACGTAGTTAGAATAGAGTTTGTTAAGTTTTGCTGTCGATGTTTGTTCTTAAGTTCATTAAACTCAAGAATAAAGCCAAAATTTTTAATTTTACCCAGCTCATAAAACGCAGTCAATTAACTAGGGCTTGACAACAAGTTTTTTAGCTCATTCTTCAAGCCCAGCAAATACGTTAGTACTCACCCAAGATGCTGACACAAGCCGCTCTTTGCTCATTGTAATTTAGAATAAAACAGTCTTTTAAGCGCTGTGGACAACATTCAAGTTAATAAACGTAATCATTAAGACCATACCGACCGCTACCTCAATTTTTAGTATCTTAACAAAAACGGCAACTTCCCCTTCATCGTTGCTTCTACAAATAATTTGATAATCGATTTAATTTTTAACAGTACATTTAGAAAGGATTAAACTATGATATGTCAAAGTCTTGTTTGTGAAATTATATTTGCAAATAGCAACAAAATGCATTCAAAAATACAGAAAAACGCATTTATTTCTATATTTGATGGGTATTTTTGGTTATTGTTTAACTATTATTTGGTTAAAAAACTTTGACATAGAGCAATCCCACTGTATCATGTATCAAACCACCGGCTCTATATTTATAAACTTTGTTCCCGCCCACTCGCTCAAGTGTTAGTTATCAAGAAATTTGTTATTGTACCCACTTCTGACGTATTAGTAATAACTGTCATTCAATCTGTCACATTAAAAAGAGCAAAAACGCAACAAGTGTGAGAATAAGCAAATTTCTTAGTAACAAACACATGGGCGGGTGGGCGGAAACAGTGTATCAAACCACCGGCCCAATATTTAAAAATCAAAAATGCAACTTTTAATGTAGATTCAAGTGCTTAAATCGGTTTTTGTAAACGCAAAAAAACTGTCAGAAAGTGGCACTTTTGGTGCAGAGCAAACTAAAACTAATCTCAAAAGATGCAAAAATTAAAAATCTAAATTGGTTTATGTAGGCTCGGTTTACAGTCTTTGAGTAAAATGCAAAAGATTATCAGAAATCAACACTTTTGGTGCAAAACGTTGTATTCGTGTTGATACTAAGTCAACGGAACACACTGAAATTAGTTCTAAAAGATGTGCAATTTATTGTAAATTTACGTGTTTAAATTGGTTTATGTAGGCACGGTACAAAATGTTTGAGTACAACGCCAAAAACTGTCAGAAAATGACACTATCTGTGTAAATGTTGTATTCGTGTCTGTGTATAAACTTATAATTTGTAATTATTTTCATTAATCATCGCTTGATGCTATCATTGTGTGGTAAAACATGTAGCAGTTTTTCAAATAAATTTTAAAACCCAAATTTAATTTATTATTATTAAAAAGCAACTAGGAAATAGTGCATATTCAGTTGCATACATTCCAAATGTATATTTGCTTATGTTTAAGATAAGAACCTGTGAAAAGAAAAAAACTGATGATGGCTTAACAGCCGAAACCGGTCTTAATATATATACATATATAAAAGTAAAATCAGCACAATAAAGTATATAATTTTTTTATTAAAATACCCTAACCTCAAAAAACTATAAAGTAAACATTTGAAAATCTTATAAAAAGATCAAAACGTTTTAAAAAAGATTGAAAAAGTGCAAAAAAAAGAAGAAGACTCAAATACAATTAAGAGTTTTTATAAATTATTCAAAAGGTTAAACATTATTTTAAACGTCTAAAGTCAACTGAAAAGCAGTAGAAATTTTAAGAAAGATTTTATTGAAATGAGTAATAAATAAAAAAAAAACTTAATATTTGAGAAAATACCAAAATCACAAAACAGAAGTTTTAGACAAAAATTGTGTTTATTGACAATTAAAAGATTAGTTTAAAAACATTACATAATAGTTAGCATTTAATTGAACAAAATGTATGATAGTTAAGCAACCAATTATGTGGATTGCGCAAGAACTGTAGATTTGTAGATTGAAATTAATAAAGTTATATTGTACATTAAGGTGACAAAGATTACGGCAATAGTTGCAGCAAAATCCAATGCACACATCAAATTGGTAACATATGCCTAGGTTTAGAGTGTTTAAATTATTTTTTGTGAGTTTAGTTAGATGCAATTGTACTAGTACTAGTCAGTTGTCAATTGAGTCTGTTGTATAATTTTTTTTTAATTAAGATTTTAAACGTTTAGTAAAAATTTATAAAAACTATCAACTGAATGTAAATCACAAAATCACAAAAAACGTAATGTCTTCTTATATAGTTTGTCTAAGGCAAAGCTTAAAACTATAATTTTGTGTTTTGCATTATTGAATATCGTTAAGTAAGATAATATTGCCCGTTAAGAAACAAAAACGACAAAAAAACTTTTAAAATCTCCAATAGTATTAGGATTTTTTTATTGGACGTTTACTAAGAGTGCTCATAAACGTTTAAAAATCTAGTTTTAGCTGTTAGTGTATTGCGTTTCTAATAAAGCAAAGTTTATACAATACAAACATCACAAAACGTTTGTAAAAAACAATGTTTTTATTTCAACGACGTCCAAACTCGCCGTTTTAATTGTTTGTTAGCTTAGACTTTATAGAAGTTAATTTAATATAAGAAAACAGTTTGGTTATTTTTATAATACATATTTTGACAACAAATTCGTTTATTAATCTTTTTTTATTAATTTGGTGTGCGTACACAATATTTAAAGGTGCTATAAAAACTTGCATTAGAAAATCGGCCCCTAACGATAGGTAAAATACATTTAACAATATTTAAACTATCAAATAAAATATATAGGAAACTCGAGTATAATAAATATATAAAATCATATGAACCATTTGGTAATGTTAATTGGCGCTTAGAGTTTGTATGCTTGTCGTAACATAAGATCGAAGTAAGTGTCGTTGTCAACGGAGGCACTAATCGCCGAGTAGTAGTTGTCAAATTCTTCTTTAGTCACCTAAACAAAAATAATATTTTAATAAACTGTACAAATATAATTAATTTAATTTTGTTTTTTGCTTACACTTCCATCAGCAGTAGCGTCTTGTTCAAAATTATTCAAAAATCTTTTCAATATGCTTTCCTCAGATTCCTCACCAGAAATATATCTAGGATGGGCCTTTACATTGTATACGTTCTTTAGGTCATCTATTGTTATTATACCGTCTTCAGTTTTATCCATTTTCTTGAATGCCTCATCGATGACCTTTTTACGAGACTCTGACATTGGAGGCTGCAAATAAAATTAAAATAATTTTATTAAAAGATTACATTATATAATTTTTGTTTAATAAGTAATAATAGTTGAAATTAAATATTTGTGTTGACAATTATTTTTAACCGCACTGTATATTTTGTTTGATGTATGTTTAGTTGCATAAATATATATATTTTTAAAAACCTACGAAAGCAAAATTCAAACCAACAACAATTAATTTTCATTGATTTCATACTGATATTATCAACAATTGATTATATTATTAATGAACATTCAAACAAACATGTTGCTTTATGATTATAAAAGATACCGACACAATTTGCGTGACGGAAAATCGAATTTCCTATACATTACCGGCCATTTCCGGACAGCTTTTATTACGACCACAGAATTGCGGCATAATTACAAACGAATCAAAATCGGTATTGATTGGTATACATACCATAATAACTTTTTAATTAATAATTAATACATAAAAAATAATGAGAAATTATAACAAACCGTGACGGTGTAAAATGAGTAATAAAACTTTTTATTAGTCAGAAAGCATGCTTAATAAGGTGCGTTCACATATTATGTTAATAATATATTGCGTTTCTAGGTGCGTTAATGTTTAATCTAGTTATTTATTAATATGGAAAATTACTAAAAACATGTAACAAAATGTATTTCTAAGAACTAATTTGAAAATTATCTATAAAATCGGTTAAAAGCTCTACTTTAACTAGTAGAAAATAAAATTTAAAAAAATTATACTATTAAATTATTAATAAAAATTGTAACTGCAGCAATGCTTATAACGCATGCGTTATATTGTTAGTCTTTAAATATTTAAGAAGTTACTGCGCATTATTTAGTTTTTAAAAAAGTTTTGTAAAATTGGCCATTAGATCAATATTATGATTTCAACTGTTATTTATACAAGGTTATTCAAAATATATGCAACATTTTTTTTTAAATGTGTTACGTGTATTTATCTTGAAAACTATTACGTTATGGTCATATGTATTAAATCTTCCAATAAGCAAAGTTTTTGATTATTTTTATAAATTTTTAATGACCAATACTTATTATAAACAAATATTAAATCAATGTACTTACTCTAATTTTGACTAAAAATTCTTCCATATTGATTCCACCGCTACCATCTGTATCAAAAGCAGCAAACATCTCGTTGGCTTCATCGTCCGATATCTCCAAACCAGCTTCTCTTAATCCTCCTACAAACTCTTCTAGGCTTAACTGTTTGTTGCCGTCATCATCTAAACGTCTGAATAATCTACCCAAGCCTAAAATACCTGATGCACCTCTTGATAAGCATACCAATCTTAGGCGTGTAATTGGGTCAGAATTTCCTCCTTTAATCAAAAATTAAATATTAATTAATAAATAATATTTTTTAGTAATATTATTTAAATCTTACCTTGAGCTTGTAGCTCCCTGAGACTTTTATTAACCATCTCGTTCTCCCTTCGCGTCGAAGAACTAACTGGACGAAACATATCTGTAAGGCGAATTATAACAATTAACGTGATTCACACAGTGATTTAAAATAAACAATTAAACCGCGACCTTCACAATTATAATTGTTACCGGTCTTTCCTTTTCTGTTCGCTGGACTCAATAATTCGTCGTAACAACTAAATAATAAATCCAGTCGATATTTTGTTTGTATTGATCATCATCTAGGGGTATTCAACTGATTTTTTATCTTTTATTACATATCCGACACGTATTTATTAAAAGGAATAATTAGCGCCCGCATTTGTTAGATTAGATTGCGCCGTACAAACATAATTTTCCGTTAGTGAAATACCATTATACAAAAATTAATTAATTGCTTTAATTAAAAAAGTGTGCCATAAAGACTTATATTTTTTAAAATAATAATTATTGATTAATTTATTAATATTATATTATCAGTATTATTGAACGCATCTCATTAGCCACACCCGAATCATTAGTAACTGAAAATTTTATGTTGAGCCTAACCCTGAATTAATAATAAGCGTATAAGTAATGCAAGAGTTGGTTTTAATATTTAATGATACAAACTTAGAAAATCTATTCAATGCTATAATTATCAATGACAAATGTTAGTATTGTTTACTATATACATAATATTATTCTTTTCAGAAGGAAACTTTAATATTTGTCATCAGTGGAATGGAAATTTTTATAATATCTACTAAATACAGGGTGGTTTACGAGAAATTTTGAAAAAGTAAGCGTATTTGATTGAAACAAATTATTACGGTATTGTGTAATCTGCAAGAAAGAAGTAATGAGTGATGTTCTTCAAAGAGTCAGTGCTGAGTTTTAATGTTTGAAATACAACACACAATAAAGTTTTTAACATATAAAACTTTTTCTGATGGAGTTACTGGTGGATACACATAGGAATGATGCATTCTATCAGAATCGTCAACAAATCTGCAATATCAATAATGCAGACCAAGCCAGACCTAAAGAGATATGACAAACAATAGTTAAAATGCCTGTTGCACGTTTCCATCAGAGTTGTAATAATTTTAATTGTACCAATTGTCTACATTTAGAAGCAGGCAGAGGACAAGACGAGGTTAACAGTAATGATTTTGAAAAATTCTCAAATACTATAAAAGTAAAGAAACTCCTACAAATTTTTTAAGTAATAATGAAGACCAACCAAAACCTCAATTTTCAGATTATTGAAACCGTACAAACCAAAACATAAATAAATCAAACACACCGTTGGGCGGTTGTTGGTAAGCATTGCAATGTTGTAGTTGTTTTAAGCTGTTTCAACCATATACACGCTTTTTGCCGACGCGGTAAAGCCAGCATGATTAGTGAGTGTGTGACGTCAGTTCTGAGCAATAACGAGCATATAGCAAAAAGCTTAGTGTAAAACACGTGTATAAAAACACATTTTTACGCACTTAATCTACCAAAATGTCTATGAATCTCTCATATGACGATACTATAATTGGTTAATTAAATTTTTTTTTTTATTTTACATAAATTTAAACTTTCTAATACAAACGAGTGCATATGATAATTGACGGTAAATACTCTTAATATTAAATTACTTATTAAGGCTATAACGTCAAAATAAACTTATTTTGTAAACAATATTAATAATTAATATTAAAATATACATTTCTATTTTATTGTGTTTATTAACGTTTGCTAAAAATTGTAAAATTATAAGATTAACTACTCACACGGCTTGTGTGTGACGTCAGTTGTGGGCATAAATTACATTATGTTAGCTTCACCATGCAACAAGCAAACCTTTTTTATTTTTACATCAAACTTCTATAAGATTATATAGAAATATAATATATTTAAATATAATATAGAACAATTTAACCCTGTTATACTAATAGAACTCCAACTCTTTAAAAATAAATTAGTAATGATAGATTCTTCCGTGCCAATAGATTAAAAAAAATACAACCAGAGCGGATTACAATATACCCTCTTTCATAGTTTTGTGAATCCACAGGCAGGAGCTGCTAAAATATTGAGACGCCAGCTTTGTAAATAACAAAGCAAGCAAGTCCCCATTTAATAAAATAATTCAATAGAGTTTATTCGACCAAAACAGCAACTGTTAACTAATTCATAAATCAGACACGTAAACCGTCTAACATAAACTGATATCATAATTCTCAACAATTCTGTTTTACTTTATTTTCAACAAATTTGAATGAACTGCCAACTGTTAATTTGATAAAGCAATTGTCAACTATTTTACAAGTTTGCTATCTGTCAATTGTAGAAAGTAATTGTTCCACAATTCTGTAATATAAATTATATTTTTTGTCAACAAATGTATTATATATCCTTCAACATTCAATTTGACAAATCAGATTTAAATTTAACATAAATAAACTATCTGACATTTGAACTGTTAACTTTTATCTTGATAAATGTATTTTAAAAATTGTCTTAACTGGTAGTTAAATCAATCATCTAAAATAAACTGTTTAACACATAAATTGTCAACTTTTTTTTCACAAATGTAATGTATAAACATAAAACAGTATATTATGTTTTGTATCACAAATTTATTCCACAAATTCATTACTAGTTTTGGCTTTACTAGAACCTTCTACAGATGAAATAAGTTATATCTTATTATAGTCACCAGCATGATTGACAACAAGTTGGATAGTCAAATCAATAAACTCAAGCAAAACAAGCTAGAACTTTAAATGATCTATTTTGCAAGAGATAAAAATTGCACAGCCGCCTTCACTGCAACCACAATATCACTTATAGCCACGCTTACCACCCAGACACCTACGTCACCAAAACTTTTGGCCTTGACCTCTTCTAAAAAAGTCCAAAAGACTATAGCCCCAGCTTACCAAAATTTCAGACGCCCCAGTTTAAACCTTTGAAAACAAAAGCATATAGATGTCTAGCTGAGCAGCAACGGCTCCGCGCCCAGGAAAACCCTGACCCTAGAAAAAAGATTTACGGTCGTAAATAACAAGAAGAAAACCAAGAAACAGAAGAAGGAATCGGTTGAGTACCCTTCAGTTTTTTTTCTTACTAAGTTATTAGCCAACCCATCACGTTAGAGGACAGCCACTTATGCCCAGGCAACTTTTTCTGGTACAGCCCCTAACTTCCTAGACCTTTCAAACTCGACAGCATCTACAAAGAATGCTGTCACTCAACGCCCAGCCCCTATTGTAATATGGAATAAACCCGTATTCTAAATACATTCAAGAATGAAATATAACCATTGACCGCCCCGTAAACCTGGTCGATGCTATCCACTTCCATTTGCATGCGGATTTTTGAGCTGCAATCGCTTACTACAAACGCAAAAATGTGTTTCATTACACATTCAAAACAACAAATTTAAAATACGTTATTATCAAAGATAATGCGGTGCAAACAGAGCTAACCGCTCTAGAGTACGCTCCGTTATCCGTTAAAAACACAGGATAAAATAAAAAAAAAAAAATGCTGTACGTTCATGCTTCAGATTGAAAACAGTCAAAAGATTACGCCTCTCACAAAGTTAGAGTTGAGATCAAACGCAAATCCGAGGATATTGTCCAATGCCCTTTCCAGTTCCACTTGTAAATTTTCAAAAGAGTCTGTAGCAACATGCGGCGTGTGTACTCGGCCGCACACCGCAAGTTATAAAAGCTGCTCAGCTTATTTTAAGCTGAAGACAAGCTAATATATTCTCCAAAAGCTCAACCTGGGGCACCTGTTTTTTAAAGGCAAACTCCCGCTCCTTCCTGGAGCATCACAATGCCCGCAAGGATCATTTTTATGCACATACAAGAAAAACTAAAAACTAAAAAACGCAACCACGTTACAGTCAAAAACCAACGTCTCTTCCGATTGGCTCAAACAAAGAAAGCTGTTTTTAAGGAGATTATCTTCTATGCACTTTCTAGCCTAAAAAGCTTGAAACAGATTGTTTGTTAGCCTAAATTTTAGACATAGTTTTAGTATAAATTCTCTACGAACACTCTTCAACGCCAATATAGCAGGCACACTAGTGCACTCATAATATTCCCACTAAATCATATTTCAGTAAGACAGAAAGGTCTATGCAGTTTAGCGACAAATTGAGATTTTGTTTGTATGCTAACGATGGTCGTAAGATTGTTAGACGTTGCCAAGGAAAACAAAGAAATTTACAGTTTGGTTGTGGAACGACATACAACACTTACACGTGGGGTGATGATATGGGAGCAATCGCTTAAGGATAATAGTCTTTTATAGTGTTCATTCAAGGAATATAATATACGCAAATTGCTACATTAACACGCCACTAGAATCAACATTAACTAATCTTAGTTAGAAAACCCCATTTTCCAACAGAATAATGCAAAGCAAATAAAGCTAGAGTTGTTATAAAACTCTTGGAACTGTCAATTTAATTTTATGGCTTTTCTGTGCCTCACTTATTAAACACGTGCGAAATAAATTTGATTTCTAACATGCTCAACTTGATAATTTTGTGTTAAAATTTTAATCATTTTTTAGTGTAGATAATTTACATATCTAAAATTTCTAAAAACATTTAGCTAACCTGTAGCTTGGTGTTATTTTACTTTTGGCAGCCAGTATACTAATATATGTACCCAAATAAAATAATGCTTCTATTTAGGCAATCTTATATACAAATAATTTTATATTAATTTGACACATACTAATTAATTTAATTTTGTTTGACAGCTAGAAATGAATTACAAAAGTTTTTTTTATAAATTTTGTATTCATTTAATACATAGTAGCTACTTAGCATAAATAGTTGATATTATCTAAATTAATAAACATTAAATTTTCATGGCAATTAGATAATTTTTTGACATTTGTAACATAACTTTGACATATTTTACAACTTAGTTTCTACTTATTTTGACAGTTGACAATTTTGTTAAAATAAACCTATTTGTCTTGTAATTCAATAAACACTTTTTGACAGTTATTAACCTTTTTGACATTTGTCTTATGTATTGATAATACATAAGATAAGATTTATTAATGATATTATAATAAGCGTAGAAGCAGCAAAGCCTTTTGACGGGTCGTTGCGAAGTGAAGCTAGTGAGTGGTAACTTATTTATTACTTTATACTAATCTTTGATCAGTATTGAGTGTTTTACATATCGACCGTTTGTTATAGATAATAAAATTCTAAGAACCGTGTTGAGTTGCCAAGAGGAACGAGGCGAAGCGGAGCGTAGCAGCAAGCGACAGCAAAGCAATGACAGCGCAACAATTAATAGCATTTTTAATAAAACTAACAAAAACTGATTTTTCTTATTTTTTTAACTTACTCAAATTAAAATAAAATGATATAATAATATTTTTACAATAACGGCCAAAACTAAAATATATGTCAAATCGATATTTGCTGGTCAACAAAGAACGTATAGTGCTGAATAATGGAATTATGAAAAGCAATTCGTTACTTATATAACGGTTCTCTTTAGTAAATATTTACCTGTTTTTGTGTTTATATAACTTCACTTATCTATTAATAATCGTGTTCTGCAAACATATTAAATTATTGACAAAGTTTTTTTATAGATTTATATCGACAGCAGTTAATCAAACGCTTTCATCATTAAAGCATAATTGGGGCAATAAGGAAATTACAATGCAACCATCCCAGAAATATAATTTTGAAACAATAACTCAAGCGGCAAAGACAGATTGTAATTAAGGATGGGCGATGATTTCACAGTTCGTTAAGTTAATATACTGTTGCAATATATCATTATAGTAGTTTTTATGGTTGGTTTCAAAATTCAAATATGTTTGTCGTGAATCGTGTTGATAATATTATTCAGATTTCAATGATAATAGAAATAATGTTAAAGTTAACAAAATAAATTTATTTCAATCGTGAAACAATAAATTAGATGTCAACATTAATTTATTTTATGTTGTTACACTAAATAATTATTAGGTTGTTAACGCCAAACGATTTGTCGCAATGCTAATCGATAAGTGAGAACTTATTTTCTTTTTGTCAAGGGACTATCTGTAGAAAAGTTGCTTAGTTGGATGAAGCTCCTAACTCAAAACTCAACGCAGAATATTTTTAAGCAATTAATTAAAGACATTAGTTTAATGTATAATCAGAGTTCATATAAAAATAATTACATTTAATGTAAGTAAGAGTGCTAACAAACTGTATTAAATCACTTTAATTTGGCACACAGAATTTATTTTTATTACTATTAGTATAGCTGCTGTACAAAGAAATAATCTCAGAAACTTTATAATATATTTGATTGATATGTAATTAAATTTTGAAGAAAAAAGTTTGTATACTTTCAACTCTCTGAAACAAGTAAATTATTAGAGAGTAAATTAATAGAAACTTTTTATACATTAATATTTTTGACATCTAAACGTTTTTTTACACTACCGTCATCATACTAGTAGTAATGAAACAAGTTTTGTATGCCATTTAATTGTTTAATAACATTTACAGATTTCAAATTAATTTTCTAATTAATTTACTAGATATTCCAAAGCATTTTTTCCATTCAATTCACTAACTACACCAACCCTACAACTTTTTCACCTTAATTGTCTTGAATTTAAATTGCAATATTGTAAGTGCTGCGTGCTAGGCTAGGTAACCCCCTAGAGACAGTTGGTATTTTTCACACGCCTATTTTACACAAACTTAATTACATTGCCCTTCACACACATACACACAGAAAATATTAATTTCGTCGGTACCAAACGCCAACCGTAACAGCAATTAATTAAATAATATTGAGGGCAATACTTCTTGATAACTTTAATGGTCATGTGTGAGGACACGCGAGGGTTTACAAAATTTCATGTATTATTAGTAAGCGAGTTCAATCAATGGGTTGTAACTTTTTTATGAAGAATTTTATTTATATTTGGAATTTTTGTCGGGGTAATTTATTTAATCGAGCTGCCGGAAAGGTTAAGTGGGTGCGATGAACGGTTTCATAATAATTACTTGTGAAACTTAAAATAGTATTATCAATATAGACGGAAACGTATTTTTTTAAGGAAATATAGTTTATTAAATTGATGATTTAATGTGTTTATAAAATATATTTGTATATTTAACATATTCTAAAATTAACGCATTAAGTTGCATGTTATAGTTATAAACAGTGACCGGTAATAAATTGTTTATAGCTTAAATGCGGCTAACGGTCGTGTGTATGCTGTTTGTATGCTTAAATTTAAGTCACTTTGAAGTGATGTTCAAAGTTTGATCTCATCGGTTAAAACTAACCAAAACCTACCGGGCATTGCCAAAAGCGTTGCTACCGGTCTAGACTCTAGACCTTACTTAATTGTCAAACGAGTAGATTGCAAGAACCAAAAGCTTTTCCCAACTTTCTTAAAAACATTAATAAATTGCTTAAAATATTTTGTTTGTATTATTTTTGATATATTTTCTGTAGTAATCATGAATTTTGCGAGTTTTATGATAAAGATCAGTTTTTTGCGCGTTTTTTATGCTGTAAATAAGTCTTCTGCGTTAATTTTGACCAACTTTACGTAATTTTGAACCAAATTTTATTTTAAAAATAAGTTTTTTGTGTCCATTTTGATATATTTATGTGGTAAACGT
Organism: Tachinus rufipes; assembly: GCA_963932245.1. Taxonomy (NCBI): domain Eukaryota; kingdom Metazoa; phylum Arthropoda; class Insecta; order Coleoptera; family Staphylinidae; genus Tachinus; species Tachinus rufipes. The sequence goes on from OZ010741.1 coordinate 24,632,834, forward strand.
CATTTTAAAGCAAATTTTATGCCAAAATAAAGTTTTCTTCTTGTTATCCATGCTGTAAATGAGTTTTCTGTATTTATTTGAATGAGTTTTACGTGGCAAACGTGTTGTTTTTGAGCAAATGTTTACAATAATAACTTTTCTGTGCGTTTTTCATGGTGTAAGTAAGTCTTCTGCTTCAATTTTGATAAATGTCATGTAGTTAACGTCAGGGGCGGCGCTAAGTACTATGGCGCCAGGTTTTAGACTTTTTACTTTTAAAACTGCACTAAAGTTTTCTCTGCGTCTTATAGAGCTAATAGCTTCATATCTACCCGCAAAACTCTAGTGTTAAACTTCTAAACAACTTGTTTATACCGTGGTCCGATGCTGTGACGTATCTGAGTATTACCTTCAATAAATTACATGTACAGTCCATCTTAAACAAACCTGCTAATTTCAATTCTTTGGCGAAACAGCGGCGTGTTGCTTTAAAACAAAATCCGGATGTACACCATCATCAAACCAGACCAAAAATAACTTTTGAGTTTTTAATCTAGACAACAGTTGCAAACACGCACCTCGTTCGTGTGTGTAACTTAAAAAAAATTCTTTTTAGTGAGGCTCGTTGTACCCCTATGGGGTACGTTCAAAACAAAAAAAATTGTAACAATCTTGGTAGTCCCTAGCTGCGCCAACACATCATAACGTTGGTTAAAAAGTACTTTGATAACTTATGGTTTAGCCAGATTTGCTAAACAATACAAATATAAATACTCCGTTAAAAAAACAATCAATATCATTACTTCCTAAAGTGGTTTACCCCATAATCCCACTCCGCAGCCCATAAGGCGTCCTACTATTCTTCTTCTAAAATACAATTTTTAAACGGAAGATATATGAGCCTTACGGTCTTAAACTTTTAGGCATGATCCGGGGAAAGTTTAGTCTTTAAGCATTCTTTTTCAAAAGATGAATCAGTCATTAAAAGATTCTTTTCCCAAACTATAAAAAAAATCGGTGCAGTCAAGGCAGACCACCAGCCAAGATAACAACAACACCATACAGACTTAAACCAAATCAAAGCGAGGACCAGATAATATCCAGGTTTAGAAAAGTCTATCACCAATGCGCATACTGGTTGTATCATCAAGCAAACTCCATAGTAGCCTTTTTACCTACTAACATGCCAACAAGACCAAGCAACATCTGCCTTGGAGCTCAGTAAAATCAATATCTAACTGCGAAGAAGTCACACAAAAACGCCGCAACTATCGTTCAACGCACACAGATGCATCCAGGCGCATAGCCTAGTGCAGGTGGCAAAAACATTAGTCAGTCACAATCACGAAGAAGAAGAAATTTTAAGTATTTCAATTAAATATTAAGTCTAAATTGAAAAGCAATGGAGCAAGTCCACAACACAGCAACCAAACAGAATCACAACAACAACTCCTGGACTGGCTAACAAAAGAAATTAAAACTATTTGTACACTAATAAACGCCCCACTAACACGCCAAATGACCGTTTTACTACCAACACGTAGACCACACACCCTTTGCGGACGCCGCCCGCAATTTAAACGGCTACTTGGTCGGAATCAACGCCAATTCATCAATCTTAAGTTGTATCTAAAAGTCCTTGAAACAAGAAGCCACCACAACAGCCCCGAGGCTTCTCTACACATAAAAAACATTTCCAGGAAGTTGCTCAAGGCTTGGTGAAATTTAGTGTAACAAAGTAAATTGTTATCTGATATCTTATTAGTCATAGTAATATTATGATTCTATATATTTTTAAAAGCAAATAAAACACTTTTTAACTGCAATAATTATAGTAAGTACAGGAAATAATTTTAAAAAAATGTACAATAATATAATGCAAATGAGAATTATCGCGGGCGCTTACGTCGCTTAACGCATAGCGCCGTTCCTGGTTAACGTGATCTTCAATAAAATTGCATGCTTTTCTTACCAATTTTTATTAAGTTATAATAATGAACGTGATATACAAGCGATTTTTATGATAGAAATAAGTTTTTTGCTCAATTTTTAAATTATGTTCTCTTTGCAGTTTTATGTTCTATAAGCAGTCGGCAGTACGGCAGAGAGGGCATGTACAAATACCAGCGCTAACAAAAGTTAAGCAACGGCCCGGTCACAACTTGGATGGGTGAACCCAAAGTGATGCCGAGCGTAGCGTTCTTCCCAATATAGGTCCGTTACCTCATATAGGCATCTATACATACACATGTCTTCTCTGTGGCTTAACACCTAAAAACATATAAAAAAATAGGTTTGCTGTACCAATTTAGATAAATTTTATGTGGTAAACGTAATTTTAGAACATAATTTATGATAAAAAAATTCTTTAGTGACAATTTTAATAATCGTGATTCACGAGCAAAGTTTATGAGCTTCGCCTTTTTCTATTTGTAATTTATAAGTAGAAATAAAGTATATTTTAGCCAATTTTATTTTAAAAATAAATTGTTGTGTCAGTTTTGTTTTATTTTTGTAGTAAACGTAATATCCAAGCAAATTTCATGCTAAAAATAAGTTTTTTAAACGTTGTTTATGCTGTAAATAAGTTTTCTGTGTAAATTTTAGGTTATAAACGTAATTTTAGAGCAAATTTTATGCTTAAAATATGTATTTTTATCATTTTTAATATATTCTTGTAGCAATCATGAATTTTGAGCAAGTTTTATCAGTTTTATGCGCGTTTTTTTTATGCTGAAGCTAGGTTTTCTGTATCAATTTTAACCAATTTTACGGTAAACGTGCTTTATTTAACAAATTGTATGCAAATAAATATGTTTTCCGCGCGTTTTTTATGCTATAATTAAAGTTTTAGAGCAAATTTTGTCCTAAAAATAAGTTTTCAGCGTGTTTTTAATGCAATAAATAAGTTTTCTGTGTTAATTTTAACCAATTTTATGCAGTGAACGTAACTTTGAGTAAATTGTATATTAAAAATAAGTTTATAGTTTCAATTTTGATTTGTTTTATGTAAGTAATCTTGGTTTGAAGCCGTAAATAGATTTTCTACCATAATTTTCATAAATTTTATGTAGTAAACGTGTTTTTAGAGCAAATTTTATGTTTCAAAATTGTATTAATTTTGATATATTTTGTGTAATAGTAAACGTAATTCCCTAGCAAATCTGATATAAAAATAAGTTTTTTACGCGTTTTTAATGCTGTAAATGAGTCTGCGTGTGGTAAACGTAACTTTAGAGCAAATGTTATGCTTACAAATAAGTTTTCTGTGTCAATTTAAATATTTTTTTTTAAGCAAAATTGATTCTAAAAACAAGTTTTTATTTTGTAAATAAGTTTTCAGCATACATTTTGATAAATTTTAATTGGTAAAGGTAATTTTAAAGCAATTTGTAGTAAACGTGAATTATGAGCAAATGTTGTATGATGATAATAAGTTTTTTGTCTGTTTTCATGCTGTAAATGGGTATTCAGAGTAAATTGTGACAAATTTTATAAATAAAGTTTTGCACTGTTAAACCGTCTTTGACCAGATTATAATTTTATCTGAAAATATTTTAACATTTTATTACTAGATTTATTTACTATGTTTCTCTTACTATGAATAGAATTTTGCACTTTCTAACAGCCGGATTTTTTTGCTTTCTGACAATAAGATATTTTTTATGAATAGAATTTTGCACTTTTCAATACTTTTTGGCCAGAATTTTGCTATTTCTAACATTATTTTAATATTTTATAGTCGGACTTTAAAATTTCATAATTTTTTATTAGTTTACGGCCGGATTTTAAGGCTTGCAATATTTTTATGTTTCAAAACCGTATTTTGCTATTTTTGACAGTTTATAAAAACAAAGCATTTTTCAACAGATTACTATGACTTGATTTTGGTGCTTTTTGACAACATTTTGTAAATAAAATATTTATTTTTAAGAGTTTATGTCTTTTTTACATTTTTTAACATTTTATGGCCGGATTTTAGCGCTTTGTGGCAATATTTATTTGTTTTAAAACCAGAATTTGCAATTTTTTACAATTCATAAATAAAATTTTACACATTTTAACAGCTTATGATCAAATTTGTTTTTTTAACAATATTGCTATTTTATGATTTTTTTGCATTTTTTAATAGTTTCTGACCGATTGATGATTACTTTTTAACAATATCTAATTTTATAGCCAGAGTTTAGTATTCTTGACGTTTTATAAGTAGAACTTTATACCTTTCAACAGTTTATGGCCATATTTTGATTTTTTTCAAAAAATATTTTTACATTTATAGCCGGATTTTGCTATTTTTAACATTTTATGAATAAAATATTATTTTCCTGCTGTAGCATTCGTTGGCTTTTAGCAGCCTTCACTCGCTTCAACCCGAGGTTGTTCAGATTTTATTAAACCCCAAATTAATAAAAAAATTACAATTTACCCAAATTAAGTTAATTGCAATTTTGTATGGTCGGATAAAAACACTTATTAAAAATTCATGACAAACCTTAACAACAAAATCTTTTTTTTGATTCATTGAAGATTTACTAATTATTAATTAGAACTATTTCTATAGTACTAATCAATACTAGTAGATTGTACTAAAACTACATAGAGACAAATAGAAGAAAAGAACAAAACATTAAACAAAAACGAAGTGATTAATGATATAAAGTTTGTGACAACACACAATACTCATCTCTTTGATAGAACTACTGACCTGCCATCGACATTTTTCTTCGGCTGCTTGATAGCTAACAAAAAAATGAAATACATTAATTATTAATTGATGGTGGTCGATATTAATATTATTTATCCATTATATTGTCACGATACGCGTAATATTAATTTTTTATTTTGTAGACTTTTTAGACCAATTGTTTTGTATAAATTTGGTGCATGCGCCGGGGCATTGTTGTTTATAATTTAGAATTTGCTCGAAACATTCGTTAATAATATCTTACTAAATTATTTTTTTTATAATTTAGTAACATTAAATTCAAAGCATTATTAATAAAAATATATACAAATGTTAGTATTGATTAATGTAATCATAATCTTATCTAGATTTAGTTTATTAATTTATAATTGTTAGTCAGTTTGGCTCTGAATGCTTCATAAAAAAAAGTTAAATAATTAATATTTAAATATTTCATTTTAGTATTAATAATTTTGTAAATAAACTAATTGTTAATATTATTTTAATCCAATTAAATAAAATTTTGTAGCCTACAATTTGTACACTAAAACAGAATATATAATTTCTGCTTACCTTTGTCTTAGTAAACTGTTATTTTTTTTAATTTAACGCACCACTAGTTCGCGTGTCGGAAATGCCTGATCGAGGACAGCACGAATTGCAATGCTAAAAGCGACTAAACTGTGTCGATGCGGTGGATGGAGGTATAGAGGCGGTAGTTGGGGTCCCCCTTCCACGAATGATGGCACCGCATGCTCATTTTGTTGCTTAGATACTTACCACATACGGTGACAACAAATGGAAATAAAAACTGTACATACAGACAATTACGTTGTATCTATCTCCTTTAAAAATAGCTACGGTAATAATGACAAAAATAAATAAAAATTTAAAATGCCATAAATTATCATACATTGTTATTACAGTTATTATTAAATAATTTACCCATATTACATCAAATTTGATACAAAATTAAAATATTATTTTGATTGATGTTATTAAATTTAATAAAAAAATCAAATAAAGTATTATTTATTATAATTTTTTATCATTTTAAGTTGCAAATACAAACTGCATGATAATTCTAGTTTGTAAAATAATAACAAACATTTTAAAACGTTTCTGACAACTCACGGACATATTATAATGCTTATGACATCATTTTATGACTGCTCAGAAACATTTTGTGACAGTTCAAACACATATTATGACAGCTCAAAACTAATTTACAACATTCCTTGTTAGAAATATTTTATGATATTTATACAGTTCAAGAACACTTGATAACATCTGTGACAGTTCACAAAATGTTTATAGCAGTTCACGGACAGTTTATGACCTTTATTATATCTCACAAGCATTTTACGACAGTTTGAAAACATTTTATGACACTTCACAAACATTTTATGGAGTTTATGATAGTTCAGAAACAATGATTGACAGTTCAAAATATTTTATGACGTTTCTGACAGCTCACGGATCTTTTATGACGTTTATAACATGTCACAAACCTTTTATGACAATTGAAAAACATTTTATGACTTTTATGACACATCACGCTTATTTTATGACGTTTATGATATCTCTTAAACAGTTTATGACAACAAGCTTAGAAACAGCTTATAATATTTATGACAGCTCAGAAACATTTATTGACTGCTCACAAACATTTTATAATATTCATGACAGTTCACAAACATTGTATAGCAAATATGATAGCTTAGAAACATTTTATGACGTTTCTGACAATTCATAAATATTTATAACATATTACAGATATTTTATAACTGCTCAAACATATTTTATGATGTTTATGACAGTTGAAAAACATTTTATAACGTTTAGATATCTCTTAAACATTTTATGACAGCTAAGAAACATTTTATTAAATTTATGACAGCTCAGAAGTAATTTAAGACATTCACATACATTTTATGACGTTTCTAACAGCTCAGGAATATTTTATTATGTTAATTTTATAACAGTTCAAGAACATTTGATAATTTCCATAAAAGCTCACAAATTTTGTATAACTTTTATTTTTATATCTCAGAAATGTTTTATAACAGTTCGTAAACATTTTGACAGTTTAGAAACATTTTATAATATTTCTGACAGCTCAGAAACATATATTCACAAACATTTTATAACGTTTCTGACAATTTACGAACATTTTATGACGTTTATAACATCTCACAAACATTTTCTGACCGCTCAAAAATTTTTATGACATTTATAATATCTTTTATGACAGCTTAGGAACATCTATAACATTTATAACAGCTCAGAAACAATTATTGACTGCTCACATTTTAAATTTTCTTGACTGTTCACAAACATGTTATTTATGTTCACAAACATTTTATAACGTTTCTGACAGTTAACGGACATTTTATGACGTTTGTGATATTTCTTAAACATTTTAAGACGTTTATGACAGTTTAGAAACATTTTATAACGTTTCTGACAGCTTACAAATGTTTTATAACGTTTATAACATCTATTTTATGACCGCCCAGAAACATTTTATAAAGTTTATGGCAGTTAACGGACATTTTATGACGTTTGTGATATTTCTTAAACATTTTAAGACATTTGTGACAGTTTAGGAACATTTTATGACATTTATAATAGTTCACAAACCATTTACCTTATTTCAGAAACAATAACGAACATTTTATGACGTTTGTAACATCATCAGGAACATTTTATAACGTTTATTACATCTGACGTACATTTTATGTCGTTTAGTACAACTCACGTATTTTAAGACGTTTATGGCAGCTTAAGAACATATTATGACATTTATGACAGTTCAAAAACTGTTTATGGTATTTCAAAAACAATCACGAACATTTTATGACGTTTGTAACATCATCAGAAACATTTTATAACGTTTATTACATCTCACGTACATTTTTTGACGTTTATTACAATTCACAGACTTTTTTTATGACGTTTATAATATTTCTTAAACATTTTATGACGTTTATGGCAGCTTAAGAACGTTTTATGACATTTATTGCAGCTCAGAAACACATATTGACTGTTCACAAACATTTTATAATGTGCATGGCACTTCACAAACATTTTAAAGCGTTTATGATAGTTTAGAAACAATCACGGACATTTTATGATGTTTATAATATTACTTAAAACATTTTATGACAATTTGGAAACATTTTATGACGTTTATGACAGTTTATAAACATTTTATTTCAGTTATGACAGATTACAAATAAATTATAAAGTTAAAGTATGACAACTCTTTATGACACAACTAACATTTAAAACAACAAACAAAGTTAATTTTTTAATCAATATGGGGTAAAGTCTTCTCCCTTTTTCGAGATTTTAAATGGTATATAAAGGAAACTTGGCAACGATTTCATTTATGTCCTTAAACATGGACAATAATAAAATCACCATTTATATACAGAGCGTGATTACAAACATATTGGATAAAAGTAAGTAGTACTGTCTAGTAGTAAATTTCTTAACTAAAGAAATTGTTGAATAAATTAGCGTTACGTATTGGTTACATAGCAGAGGTTGGCAACACTTAACTTTGTCAATAAATTGTAGACATTTTCTAATCTGATATTTTAATCTGACTACAAATTGATCAATAAATTGACAGATGTAAAATTTAATCTGATTGGGACTTGAACAATAAATTGACAAATGTAAGAACAGCTTTAGTAAACAGTTTGTTGTATGACAATCCTCCTACTTTGCTAATTTGGTTGCCTATCTGCAAACATCAAATGCATAAATAACACAAAATAATTCAAACTTAAAATAATAAATAATTTATTCCATCCATCACATAACTACATTATATTAATTTGTCATAAAATTGCCACACATTTCTTATTTCACCATTAATTTAGCAACACTACCACAACACAACATCCAAAAATGTACAGAAACTGAATTCACAATATCATTAGGAAATGAAATGACTCCAGTAAATGGAAACAAATCATATTTCGAGTCGACAATAAAAACAGGAACCTTACGATATGCTAATGTCAAATAAAGCATCACAATTGCAACAATAACTCTCATGCTATATTCCAAACCAATATTAAAAACAAAAGAATTGGTACGTTTTTCACTTTTTGATTCTTTTAATTCTTCTTCAATACCATTTATTTTACGTTGTAGTTTTGAATAACGTACAAAATCCCTTACATTACTCAATTGAGCTTGTTCATCTTTTAATCTGGTTCGTTCATCCAGGAGATCTCGTTCTTTTGATGTTAATCGGTTGCACCATCTAAGAATCTAAAAAAGTTATGTTATTTGTTGTTTTATGAAAATGATTTGCTTACAAATTTTGAAATGTATGTTGAGTGCACGCTTAAAAATCCCATTATTGTTGTTATAATAAATAAATACATTTTGGTGAAATCTTTTAATGAATTAATTTTAGGTTATGGGTTAGGTGCAACTTCATGATATTGGATTATTACTCAGTGAATGTCAAACTTTTAAATAAAAACGACTCATCAGTTGCAGGCTCTGAGCGGTTTGTTTTAATCCCACTTAATGGAAGCGTTCAGAATGACTTATCACTGCCAATCTTGCAAACTGAACGCCACTGCTAAAGTACCGCTTGCTTAGTGTTGTCATTTTACTAATCATACTAAGCATACTTGCTGAGAGTCTGCTTACTGCTATGCAATGGCCGCGTTCAGGACGACTCATCATGCGTACTGAACGCGCTTGATGACTATCGTTTGCTGGCAGCGCTTGTCATTTTACTCATCATACATCTAGGTTCGCTTGGTTCGCGCTTTTATTTGAAAAATAAATTTATCATGTTAAAACCAAACTACATAGCAATTATATATGTTTTTAAACGGGAAAAGGAGCAACATAGGTAAATGAGATTACAACGTAATATTAACGCTGTAATAACTTGAGTGAGAGAAGTAAAAAATGATAAAGATTCCCGTACTTCGTTGCCAACTTCAGGGTAATTTTATCCTACACCTTCACCTTAGATGGCATTACTTATTGAGAATATATTATATCTCGTCAAGTAGCGGCTTCATAAACTAATTAAATCATTTATTTAAATTCAAAACTCTGAGCTTTATGTTTCTGTAGTTGATAAAAGTTTACACGGTTGGCAACAGTGGCAAAATATACCGTTCAGGCGAGCTCAGCGCTTATTGGGTCAGCGCTGGCAACTGATGAGTTGTACTGAACGCAGCCATTGGTTGCGTCAAGTAGCGGCTTCATAAACTAATTAAATCATTTATTTAAATTCAAAACTCTGAGCTTTATGTTTCTGTAGTTGATAAAAGTTTACACGGTTGGCAACAGTGGCAAAATATACCGTTCAGGCGAGCTCAGCGCTTATTGGGTCAGCGCTGGCAACTGATGAGTTGTACTGAACGCAGCCATTGGTTGCGTTCAGTACAACTCATCAGTTGCCAGCGCTGACTCATCAATTGGAGATATGCAATAATTTTTTTTTTAATATAATTGCCGATTAAACGCTAATAAGTGGCTTTGTCAGCATAAAAGCGTACCTAAATGTATGATGAGTCAAATGACAAGCGCTGCCAGCAAACGATGATTCCCGCCGCCCGTTCAGTTTGAATGATTGACAGCGACGAGTCGTCCTGAGTGTATTAGGATTACTTTTTAAGCTGTTAGCGCCATGGTGGTTGAAATGTCAACTACTCCATGTTGACCAAAGTCATCCAACTACACGTGTTTATCATACAAATGATATGCTTATTTAACGTAATTTTTGTTTATATTAAATGTCATGTAAACAATACATGCGTTATTCATATGCCAATAAAATTGATTTCTATGAACACTGTGCAAACGTGACTTATGTGAACATAGCAACATTTCAACATCGGCTTGTTGACAAATCTGCCGCTAGATAGCGTATTCCTTAGCTGCAATCCCTAATTGCATTTTTTTACGTTTTAAATTAATATAAATAATGGATACATTAGTCACTACATACTATCATTATTCATTTAGATTTCGCTTAATTAAAACCTTTATTAATAGTAAAACTTAAAAAAAATATAATAAAGAAATTATACTATTTGCAAGTAATTTCTAATTTTATATTATTTTTTTACACATAGCCCTGACATTGATTGAATAACACATGCAGCAAAGGTTTAAGCCTCGTTCATACTCATACGATTTTTTCATTTTATCTGCGATTAAAAATGGCCGCCTGTCAAATAAAAAAATTGATTTTAACATTTTGGATTTTTTTAAGAATGTTCCTAACTTCATGCCATTGAATTTTTATTAATAATGTAATTAAATGAATTCTAATTAAATATTATTGTTAAAATAACTGTAATTGAAAGTTTCGCTACATTTAAATGAGATTTTACAGATAATGAAACAGATCAGATTGTGGTTATGTTTGTATTTGTAACTTCACTTCATTATACTCTTTGCTGAACCGACGTTACGCGCGCTGTTGCGAAACTTACGTACTATAATTTAAAGCTAAAAACAATTTATTTATTAAATACTAACAATCTCCAATGTTAATTATTAATTAAAACATCAAATAAAGTAAAATAATTCAACTCCAACAATATAACAAAAATATTTTTAAAAAAATGACGCGTTTTGTAACATATCTACATTTGTTTATGTGTTCTCGAGGTTAACTTTGATAAAATTTATTTTTTTAAATTGTATTTTCGAAAGTCATTTTTGATGATATTTTCAATCGGACAAAGTTGAATCAGTTTGAACATTGTGCGATTTTATTTTTAATAAAAGTGCCTAACTTCATTTCATTTAAAGGTTGATATGTCATATAGGTAATGTATTTAAAAATATAATAATTTTACTGATTATTACAAATTACATAAAACTATGCTTACACAAATAATTAGTTTTAAATATGTGGTGAAAATTGGTTCATATAAATACTAAAAAAAAAAATTTTACTTTTAAACTTTTAAATAATGTTTAAATACAATAAAACAATTGTTTAAAACAAGTATAATTAAATTAAAACATATTTTTAAGTTTTAAAGGGTATTATAGATCTAGTTTTTAAATCAAATATTAGTATAAATATAAAAGTTACTAAAATAAAAACAAAATGTCACTAGAAAAAATCGCAATAAAAATACTGATCCGGTATGAACGAGATTTTGCGAGAAATATTTTGTTACAATAAAAAAAATCGCAAAACGCAAATCGGATGAGTATGAACGAGGCTTTAGGGTTAAATTAGGGCTTAAGCCAACCATACCGACGGCTTGTACTTAACCAATACTTACGCCTTAAAATTGCGCTTATAATGACGGTATATTTAAGTAGCAATTAAACTCTTAACTTTTAAGATCTACATTTAAACAAAATAAAATTTTAAACACAAATAATATCTATATATCCACATTCCTAAAAACTAGAACGAATTTATAATAATAATAATATAAGATTTAAGTCCCAAACAAAACTAATGTAAACAACGCACACATAAGAAATACTCACTTCACATCGGACTCCCCCAGTTTAAGTTTCAAAGCCAAAAATTGGAAAATAGTTAACGCAAGTTCTAGATATCTATGAAAAAAGTCCAGACTCCAAGCATGTGCAAGATAGTTGATAAAATTTTATTTAAAATAAATGTTTGACGATCACTGACTTTGTTTTGCAACAACTTCACTCATATCATTTGTATACTTGGTTGCATACATTAATGATTTTAATATGAAGTATGATAAAGTACGCGTGTGTGTGGTAGCAAATGGTTCAAACATTCAAACCTTTGCGTTGTCGCGACTCATCGGCTACTTACTTTTTATTTGCTTCATTAGGCGCGTTCGTTTCGCCAATATCACTTGGTGATGACATAAAATATTACTTAATTATTGTTTAACATGATACATAACAAAGAAGGACCAATTTCACCTTATCTCAAATTGTTTTATTCATTACTCGCCATATTTTTAAATTTATGTCACCAAATTCGTTTAATTTATCATCACATTCATCACCAAGTGATCAAAATTTCAGTGATATTGGCGAAACGAACGCGCATACTGCTTTTTACTCGAAATGTATCAACCGGCGAGGTAAATTTGTAACCGCTGTTGGAAGCGGTTTACCTATGAGATAAACTGTCAAGAATGATTAGCTGCTTTCCCATTACTAGGGTTACTAACCCAGGGCATCTTAAGCCAGCACGCGTCAGTGCAAGTTACACTCGAGCGTCTTGCACCTTTATGGAAACATGTTTCTGTAGCGTTTGTGCATATGTCAAACGTAAGATTTTTTTTAAATATTTAGTAATCACTTACATTTATGTGATTATTATTTAATTTGTTTCGTTGTCTTTAATTTTTTGTTTGTAATTTCTTCCGTTGACTGTTTCTGATATATTTTTCAATTAATTAACGGCTGCTGTCAGATGTAATTTTTAAATCAGCCAATCAAATGAGCAAGTGCAACTCGCCCCGCTTGAAAGGTTTGGGCTAGAAGAGGAAGGAGAAGGACAACTTTGTGCAAGTTACTCCACTTCATAAAATATAACAGGAATGCAGTGCATCTTGCCCTAGCGTGCACCAGGGTCTGTCAGAACATAATGGGAAAGCAGCTATTATGAAAATAATTTGTAGAAATTATCATTAAGTATAAAAAATAATTATTCAATCTAAAGTAAATGTTTGTATAGCAAATATTTTACTAAATTAATAATAATCATAAGAAAATTAATAACTGTTTATGACCAGTATATTTTCATTTTTGTGAGATAAATAGAGCTCTCTCTAAATCTAAAATGATGATGCAAATATAACTGCCATTTATGCCATATTATGATACTATGGGTTTCCTGTGAGAAAATATTATGATATAATTGCTTACCTCCTATGTAAGCAGTTTTATTACTGTATTTGAAAGGTGTTCAAATCCTTAAAAATGTTGGAAACACTTCTCCAGCCGATAATTTTCTTCATCCTCACTGTAAAAATGATTTGACATTTATTTAATTTATGGTTATATAGAATTGCTTATTTTATAATAAGTAAAATTAACCGGATGTAATATAAATAATAATTTAAAAAGCTAATCAGTTATGGTTGGAAATATTTTTGATGTTATTATAATCACATAAATTACAGTTGCAAGCAAATCACAGACAAAATTGATTTTAAAGTCAATTTAAAATGATAGGCCAAGTTACAGACAAAGCGACGATTGTGAGACAAGCTGAAAAAAATGTAGCCACATGATCGGTGACTTGACCATGATTATGCTGTTCTCCTTTTTAAAATAAATGCACTGTACTGTAAATTCAGTGTCGCCAACTAAAAAAAATAATTTAAAAATAATATTCAACATTGAATTTTATATAATATATTTCTTTCAACTTATATCAGTCAGATAAAATGCAATACTTGGAAGAATTTACTAAACAAATAAATAACTATTTTGAATACATATAAAAAATATATTTTTTTCCTAGGAATATATTATATAAAAAAATAAAAAGTAATCATAGGAATATAGGAAAAAAGTATTGTTTTCAATATGGATTCTTTTAATTTAATATTATAAAAAATAAACAACCATAAAAAGTTATCAAAAGTAAACTTTCAAAATGAATTTATATAACCTCAAATATACATAACATAACCTTAAAACTAAAAATAGTTAGGTTATGTTTAATAATTTAAAAGAATCCATCTGATACACCATTATGTAATATAGAAAACGGTCCTCAATAATATTTATTCTAAATATTCCATACAAAAAAAAAGAAACTTTTCATTTTTATCGAAATATTGTACACAATTGTCACTTTTAATATATTTACAGTTTATCATATAATCTAATGAGAAAAAAAATAAAAACTGCGTTTTTTACATATACAAAATAAAAATAAAGGTTTTTGTAATACATACAAAAAATTTAAACAGTTTCAATTGGATGAAGTTGTCGAAGCAACAGATTCACTTTGTTTACTACTACTACTCACTTGTGTTTCAGGTATAATTTGTTTCAATGTTATTGGTTGTCCCGGCTGCGAAGAAGACATTAAGGAATTTAGTAATACCGGGTTTGATAGGATCTTATTGACTTGGGCTCTCGTATCTGCTGAAATTTGACCACTGTTTACCAGCTCAAAATTACCAGGTGCTGATTCAATTATCGTCATACCGGAATTCTATTTTATAAATAAAAAATTATTCTCAATTCTGTCTAATTACATTTATACTTACAATATTTAACGGTAGTTTTGGATTTGAGTTGCTTACTATTATTTTCGTCGTTTTGCCCATGAGAGGTTTCTAGAAATTATAATTAAAAACAAAAATTAAAATATTTTATAATAATAGGTTAATTAACTTACCGCTATCATTCCTTTCGGTGGCATCGCATGCCTTAAAATAATGGGCTGCTTAGATTGGATAGCTTTGGCTTGCTGTGGTTGGTTCGAAAATTGCGTGCACTTGCTCATATGTTTCGCCCAATGCTGAATTTGGCAAGGGTAATCACAGTAGCTGGTGTTCCAGCAGCAATAGAATTGCGCTTCTTTCATACAGTTTGCACACCTGCAACACATTTTATAAAAATTAATTAGCTTAGTGCTAACAAATTCATTTATTTTGAAGTAAAAAATTACGTACCATTGTTTCATTTTAGCCTGATCGACCCGTTTAAGCGTTTCCATTTCGCACGCCGTTCTGGTCTCATGTATTATCTTCTCCTTTTCTTCAGCAATGCTCTTTTGTATATCTTGTAGCAACGAATTAACGTTTTTTTTTATTTCCATCATCTCGTTCTTATGTTTGCATTGAATTGTCTCCATTTCAAGACGGAGATTTGCTATGACCGCTTCGTGATTATTATCGATTTTTCCAACATCGCTTAACGTTTCAATTAGCATTCCCCGGAAATAATCGCTCAACTATAAACAACAAAAGTTTAGTAAAATAATTTAAATAATTACCCTCCCCCAATAATGAACTAAAAGTACTCATTTGTCTCTAACCTCAAATCATAATATTTTGCTACAACTTACACACCTCTTATGTCCTCTGAAGTTTATATTTATAAACAAATCTCCACAAAACTAGAAAAACTTAATAATTTTTATAATTTGATACTAAATCACTTTTGTGTACCCCAACAATCAATAGTCAGATGTATAACAGTTCAGTTTCAGACAACCTACCAAGTCAACTAAATTTAAGATAAAGTAACATAAAAAAAATTACTTACTCTATGAGCCATAGAATTGATTTGGCTGGTGAGAGGTCCTGCCGCACTGGGCATAGCTTCCTCAAAATTACAACTCATTGGTCCAGGCGGTCTAGGCTTCAACTTGGGCGGTGGCCTACACATAGTATCAGCAACCACTTTCGTTATAAACTCATTAGTTAAACCATTAAATATCTCAAACTCCAAAGGTACATCTTGAGATGTTGAACCGCTTTCACCATCAGTACCACTTGAAACAGTTTCTGTCGTATCCATAACAGCTGGACTAAGTTCTGGTGAATCATCAACTGTAATCGTACTTGGTATTGGATCACTACTATTACCACCACTACCCCTTGTTGTTCTTTGATTTTGAATAGAAGAGATATAACGTTTCTGTATTTGCATCATCATTTTAGATGTTGGGAATGTTTTCTTCGCTCTTTGTTTCACTTTATTAATTTTCCTCTTATCAGCTTTTAATGTTGTAACATTGTTTGTTTTAAGATTCAAACTATTTCGCCTATCTTCAACTTTACTACGAGTGCGTATTTCATTAGGTTTAGGGATTAATGATTCAGGAACTTTTTCAGATATTTCCAAAGCAGATAAATAAAACCGTTTTGCTGCTTGGTATGTATCTGATAATTCATCTTCATCTTCAGATGTAGGTTCAGGTTTAATTTCTTGTGAATAAATAGTTGGATCAGGTGTTGTACCAACACTAACAAAATTTGGATGATGTAATTCTTCAACGTTTACAATTCGTACTGAATTTTTTTCTCTCACTTCTGGTACCTTACTTAATTCTTCAACGGTTACAATTCGTAATGAATTTTTTTCTTTCACTTCTGGTAACTTACGTTTGTAATTGTTGGTTCCTTTGACTTTATTATTTTTTTTACTAATTGGATCTTTTAAAATTTTTGATATCGAATTAGCTAAATTTTTATCATACTTTAATGGTTTATCCAATAAAGCTTTCTTAGGTGTTGGTTGTAATGCAGCATTTTTAATTTCTTCAACATTCATTAATTTAACAGTAACTTCATGATTGTTGAGTGCATTTACTTTTGTAATAACTGGTGATTTCGGTTCTTGCTTCTTTAATTTATTAATTGATTCATTTGGTTTAGGTTTTATAGCAATATTTTTATCCTTCGGAGTGGTACTATAAGATTTTTTGTTTAATTCTAAAGATTTTGTAACTACAGTCGAGTCCATATAATCAATGTCATCATCAAATATATTCGGTAATTTTTGTTTTCTCCTAGACTCCATCACATCAACACTTTTTTTCCTAGCTTCTGTTTCTTTCCTCTTAACTTCATTATCTTTCTCTTTGTCTAAATCATGTGGCTGCTTCGTAACTTGTAAGACAGGTTGTTTTTTGGGTTCAATAACTTCAGATAAATCTTTTACTTTTATTGTATCAGGTTTCTTCTTAACTTCTTCAACATTTTTAATTAATAAACTCTTCGATTCGTTTTTCTTTGGTTCTGTTGCATCAAGTGCTTTACGTTTACTTTTCGGAGTAACTGGTTCTGAATATAATACTTCTAATAAATCATTCTCTTCATAGTCACCGTCAGATTCTTTAACAGATTTTCTTCTACTGTTGAGTGGTATTAGTGGTGGAAGTTCTTCAACTTTCTTTTTATTATCAATAACACCAACACCAATAACCTCTTCAATATTTCTTAAACCAATACCACCATCTTCAAGTCGTATTTCAACCTGTTTTTTATACGCAGGTGTTCTAAATTTAATTCGTTCAGGTTCTTTTGTAACTTTAATTACTTCAGGTTTTTTAACAACTTCCGGTTTTTTAACATCTTCAGGTTTTTTAACACAATTTTCAGGTTTTTTCACCTCAATTTTCTTTTCTTCGCTTTTCTTGGTAACTTCTTGAGGTTTTTTAATTGGTGATTCGGATGTCTTAACTGAACTCAAGTTTTCAACGGATAACTTTTTGAAAAGCTGATCAGATATTTTAATCTTTCCAGGGCTTGGGCTTTTTGCTGTACCATTTGTATGAACAACATTATTTACTTCTGCAACCATTGCTGCTTCTTTGGTTCGTGCTGCAATATAAAGAAAGCAAATTTTGGTAGTTTCCAAGCAGAAAAATGCACTTTCTTACAATGAATTGAAATAAGGACTGCTTATATTAGTTTTAAAGATGGTGGTGCTGTATTGAAGCAAAACTCTGTTCAAAATTAAAAACAAATGCTATATTCTGCTAAAATTGCAATCAGAATCCTCCAAATCTTTAATTCCCATAATAATTTTGAAGATTTTGATTGAAGTCTAAAGATGCAAAATTAATTGTACTAAATAAGAAGTATAGAGTTCTTCTTACATTATTTTATTGATTCAAAACTAGAAGTGTAAATAAATTCAGCAATAATGTTACAAGATTTTGATTTTAAGAGAAATTTCTACCAAACCAAATAAAAAATAGTTCTAACTTCAAAAAGCGATTGTAAGGTGGCGCAAATATTTATTCATAACCTTGGCAGTAAAACAAACATTAATATTAATAACACAAACAGTTAAAACGTTTCAATAATAAATTTAAAAAATGTCTGACCTTCAGTGAGAATTTCCTCGTCTCCAGTTACATGCGGTACGTCAATGACGAGATGTCCGTCACCCTCATCCGTATCATCTTCGTCATCATTTTTCTCACTCGAAACGAACGACTTCGTCGGACTCGTAATTATCGAACCGATCTCGGAAATCCCCTTCTTCAGAAAACTATTACCCGATGATAAGGATGGCACATATTTTGGCAAATATTGCGGTAAATAATCGACGGTGTATTCAAACTGCAGTCTGTACGGTGCGTACTTAAAAGACCCATACACTTTCTTAAGATTATCAATGTAAACCCTCACTTCCTGGAAGCGAAAATCATTTGATTTAAATCAGAACTGACAGAACAGTCAAAATGTTGTCAATGTAATTAATTAATGAGTAGTGTTGCAAATATAATTAAACAATCAACAAAATAGACAGTGTTGCCTCACTAATAAATACTTGACTTTGAAAAAAATACACGTGTGTCATATGATTGATTTGTTTATTTATATTACGTCATTTTTGTTTATATTAGGTTATATTAAATGTCATGTAAACAATACATGCCAATAAAATTGATTTGTATGAACACTGTGCAAGTGCAAACGTGACGTGATGTGAACATAGCAAAAACAAATCTGCCGCTAGATAGCGTAGCTGCAAACCCCAATAGTCGATTTTTATAAACCGCCGCCATCTTGTTACACAACACAACCAATCATACGCACGTATAAAACGTTACATAGTTTAAAAATGCGAACGAATCAAAAGTGCTATTTATTATAATGTGTAGAAGAGATTACAAAAGCGTAACCTAAAGTTGTCGATTTCTTAAAAAAGCAAAAAAAGCATTTTTTTTAGCTATAACTCGATCCCCGACATGATTTTTTTATTGCTTTTTTAACGCTCTACAATTTAGGTTATATGACTTTTGTCAAGATACCGAACAAGAAACACTCTTTTACACACTACCATGGAGGAGGAGTACAGCTTTAAGACGCGTTTTGTTTAATATGGTATTTTTAATAGCATTGTGAATCTGTCGTACTCCTCAGCAGACAATTTTTCATGCAGAGTTCGCATGATCCGTAGTTAAACCGCCAAACGTTCAGCGCTGATTTTAGACTTTTCGTCTATAGATTTATTTCCAAAAGTAGTGTAGTGGATTTTAAATGCGTTTTTGTGTATTTTTAATCAGAAACATGCCAAATATTTACTACACTGCTGAATACACGGGTATTGTGTTTATTGGCGGGTACTGTAATGGCAATGCGCGCGATGCAATAGTTGAGTAAGATCCCAGTAGATCCTCGATAAGGAGATTGCCTGACAGATCAATATTTTCCAATATTTTTCAATATTTTTCAATATTTTTCAATATTTTTCAATATTTTTCAATATTTTTCAACGTCTAAGAGAGACAAGATCAACTTCATTATGATCGCAAGGAAATGCATTATGCCGCGGAGTTGGACTTTGAAAACCCGCGCTGGTATCTTTAATCAGCATAACGACCACATTTGGGAACACGAAAATCCTCATGCAGTACGAGAGCCATTATCCATATCAATTTTCGTGCAACGTTTGGATGGGATTGTGCAAATCGGTCCAATTTTTCTGATATTTTTTACTTTCTCATTCGATATTATCTCAACAAGACCGATAGTTCGTAAAAAAGTCATATAACCTATTGTAGAGCGTAAATAAAGCAACAAAAAATTATATGGTCACAATTTTCATATTTACGACCGTTCGGGGATTGCTTTTGGAGTGCACGAAGTCAGTTTTTTGCCGTTCGGCTATTACGAAGTGAAGAGAATAGAGTTAACTCCATTTACCCTACCTCGCCAAGCATAGAGTCAGCGTGCGCATTAGCTTTAAATGAGCATATTTTAACAAATTTCTGCAGACAAATGCAATGACAAAAAATTTAACATCGTAAATTTAATATAAACATAATTTTTAATTTGTTTGTAGAATATTAATTATTACTACATAAGAAAATGTAGTTCTTTTTTAAATTAAATTAAAAAAACATTTAATTCATTGTAAAATAATTAGATTAATTCTGCAATTGGCCCCACTGCGCGGACATTTTGCGTCCGATTGGTTGCAAGTCACAAGATGGCGGCATTTAAATATTAACCTCATAGAATCGCACAATGACGCAATACGTGTTTTCTATGCGCAATACAAAGAAATGATTTCAGTCATAATTATTAAATTTAGAATTTACACAAAAAAATCGATTAAGGTTAAATTAATTATAATTACCTTAATACAATCATTAATATCATGCTTCTTGACCTGATTCGAATTGGGATTCTGTTGACAATACAGAAAGCAATCCTTATAACTAACCCAGGCACGATCATGGGCTCCAAAAAACCTCACATCTACCAAGCCGGTGGACGACACACTCATTGCTTTTGCTGGCCAGTATGGGAAACCTTATAAAAAAAATACTAAAATTAAGCCGGCAAAAAATAAAACAAAATATACCTTTCAGTTTGGCCCATAGTAGTATATGTGGCTTAGGACACACCTCGGTAAACCAGTTTCCATTGGTGTTGGCTTTGAGGTAACAGGTGGCGCAGCTTTCGATCTCGTGCATTTCCTGTTTGCATATCTTTAGTATCGTCTTTGCAATTGAGGACAGCTTGGAATAACCTGAACATTCGACTGTTAGATGTTTAATAAGACCGTCTCGGGTGCAAAGAGCAACATATATTTTTTAACAATACAATTCAGTGTAGCCAACTTAAATTGATTACATTGATTCTTGATATTGATAATATAGTTGGCAACAATGCACAGAAAAGTTGATTAATATTTTAAAAAGTGGCCAAAAAGATTTGTTGATAATTAATAAGTTAGTCATGTGATCAAGAACAGGTAATTATAGATAATGTGAAACCAAACCAACTTGACATTAGTTTAAGAGAGGTTATTTGACCATAGCCAGCTGAATTGCTTATAGATGTTTTGTTAACAGTTCTTGGGCAATAATTATGTTTGCTCCCAATTTTACATATATTAATAGTGAAAAATTATGTAATATAGGCCTCATGTTAGTTTAGAAGTTGCTAAAATAGCTGTGAGGTTACTTAATATGTAATGTTACTCTTAAAGCCCACTTCCCTCTGTGTAAACTAATTCCTTTATCAAATAATAAATATAAATTAACCCAATTTTTCAAAGCACACAATTTTACAAAATGCCATAATTATTTACAAAATGGCATCATTACAAAAATTAAGTGATTATTATACTTACTTGAATTAAAGATGATGCTGTTGTGCAATAGCCATTTGGCATCTGCTTCAAATCCGGTTGTGCTGCCATAATTATTAGCCCGAATATTCGCCTCTAGTTTACTCAGATCCATAGGATGTACTATGAACTTCTTATAATCAGGAAACTCCTTCTCGTTCACAGGTTGAAGAAAAGGATGAACCTAAAAAAAGATTTTGTTATAACTACTTGACAATTGTTAAGTTTAAATTGAAGTTAGATAATTACACTTACATCACCAACTTCCGTCATCCGTTTATGGGCAAAGAGTAGAAGCTTACAAAGATCATCAAGACTGAGATCTTTCATTGAATCTGGTCTAAAATATTACAAAATTGGTATTAGTGATAATCAGTCATTTATGAAAAAATATTTGGATAACAAAATGGTAACCAACAAAAAACTGAGTTATTTTGTTTCAACTGTCAATTGCTAAACGACAAAAGTAAAAAAAATTTATGTTAGATAGATAATGACAACCAATATCATAAAAACATCAAATTTCTCCTATGAACTAACAATTGAAATACAAGAAAAAGCCGCTAATAAAGACGTATCTATAATGAAATTTAATCCACAAAATTCCGTTAGGAATACAAAATGGCTGACAATCATGCATATCAATTAAAAGCTTAATGACATACTCAGCACAGTTGCCAACATAATAGTGACATTTGTGATAACAAAAAGACACACTAAAAGATATTCACAATAGCAAAAAAATAAATTGCATGTGATGTGGCTGAATTCAACATAAAATCATTGATTTTATCATTAAAATTATTTCCGGAATACAAAATGGCCGCCACGAAAGATTTATACTTGAATAGACTTGTGAAGATAGGCACATAAGCAATCTAAATAGATTACAAAGATTAAAATAAAATACAAATCATAAACACAATAACCAATAAATATAATAACCATCAATAAAAAAAATATATAAAATACAAAAAGTAATATTAAAGATTCAACTTAAAATGTATATCAAATTATTTAATTCATGAATTTAATTTCATGAATTGAGTATTACATTTGGAATACAAAATGGCCTCCGACAAAGTATCTGCAGTTGAGACATAAATGCATAAACTTGCAAAAACAAAATAAGAATCAACTCAAATAGTTAACAACATACATTTTTATTTGAAATACAAAATGGCCAACAGTAAAAATGTACTTTGAACTTTGCGACATTATTTTAACAAAATAAATGTAAATTATCAACAAAGATCATAACGATTATACAAAATTATGTAATTTTAAATCAACAAGATGGTAAACAGAATATAAAATGGCAGCCGCCAAAAAGTTGAACCAACAACTAAGCTAAGACATACACAAAGCCTGTTTCAGGGTCCGCCAGAACCACCTGGGGCAGTGTATTTTCGGTCCCAATAAAATAAATTAGCCTATGCAAGACTTTATAATAAATTTTTACATGATTTGGACAGCGGTTTTTGAGCTCACCACAAAGTATTAAGAAGAGCCTCTTCACAATTTTAAAAAAAGCGTACACAATTTTGTCATTTCTCTCTTCATAAACTATTGAAAAGTGTAAATATTTTCATAAAACCTCAAAAACTGCAAAAACTATTCATATAAAGTAAAAAATAACTAAATCTGGTTAATATATAAGATGAAAATGTATACAAAAATGGTTTAAAAGTGCAAAATTTTATCCAAAAAATGTCAAAAGCAGCAAAATCCAATCTTGAAACATCAAAATATTGTTAGAAATCATCAAAATTTGGCCATAAATTGTGAAAAATCCCAACTTCCAAATTCCAGCCATAATATATCAAAAATTGCTATTAATCTGTTCAAAAGTGTAAATTTCTAGTTATAAAAAGTCAAAAATAGCAAAATTCTGCCATAAATTATGAATATTTTATTAAAAAGAACAAAGTCTAGCCATAAACTGGCTTCCTTGAATAAATAAATAGCAAAAACACCAAAATCTTATCAGAAGACAAAAAAACGGCAATAAACTGTAAAACAAATTATGAAATCCTAAAACTAACAAAATCAGGCAATAAAATATCAAAATATTGTTAGAAATAGCAATACTGTCAAAAAATGCAAAATTCTATTCATACAAAATGTCAAAATTAGTCAAAGTATGAAAATATTGTCAGAAAGAACCAAAATTTAGTTATAAACTTAAAAAATGCCAAATTCGATTTATAAAAAGTCATAATATATAAATGAATTTGTAAAAAAAAAACAAAAACAATTAAAAATTCTAAAATTCTCTTCATAAAATAAATGCCAAAAAGAATAATATTCAACGTTGAAATTTTAAACAATGTCAAAATTCATCCATATACTTCTAAAAAATGTAAAAATGTTCATAAAATCTCAAAAATAGCAAATGCAGCTATAAAATGTAAAAAATATCGACAAATAGAACTAAAATCCAGCCATAAACTGTTGAAAAGTAGCAAACTCTATTCACAGAATGAGAGCTCTGCATGCTTGTGAGCCCCCGCATTACAAACCCTTGCTTTACAGATAGCTACCCCACTGCCAGCAAAGTTGTATCCTCAGAGCAACATAAACAAACAAAAACAAATCTAAAACTGATAAATGAAAAATAATTTTGAACACACAAAATGAGTGCTAACTATCATTAGTACGTTTAAAAAAAAAACGTATAAATTGCATGACATTTATTTGTAATGTAATGTAATTTTTATGTAAAACAAAATAAATATCTAGTATTGAGACAATCACATTAATTGCAATTAAAAAACTGCAACAACTTAAATCAAGTAATTTCATCAATAAAATAGCATTGAGAATTAAAATAGTAATTGCAAAATCTTGAATTTCAAGTTGTCGCATAAATATTCAATGACAAAATGGATGCCTACCATTTGAAAATCATTAAAAAGCCATTTCATCAATATAATGATTTAAAATACAAAATGGCTACTTTCCATGTAAAATAATAATTGCAATAAAGCAATTAGGATATCATTTTAAGCTAAAATATTATTAGAATATTATATAAGATGTCTTGATTTTGATAGATCTTAAAAACCGTAATACAAACAAAGAATGCATATGTTGGGGGAGCAAACTCTACAATTTGTTTCAGTAAAAATTTAAATCAAACATACTTTGACAACAATTTTTAGGCTAAAGGCGTGGCGATAAGTAACGGTTAATTTAAATAAAAATCAATACAACGTAATAACTAATTAAAAACTTATCTTACATAGTTTTTGTCGATTCTGCTTTAAGTATGCCAACACACTCGGGACATTGCCATGTCTGGTTGTTATTAACTTTGACGCACTTGGAATGGAACGAACGTGGACAAGTTTCGCAACTAATATTGATATCGGATTTATGGCAGCGCCAACAGAATGCATCTTTATTATTCTGAAAACATAAAAATAATAATAAATAAAAATATTATATTTTAACCCGATTGAAATAGTTACTTTAATCATGACAGTTGGTGAATTAAGATGGCTGATGTTAAATTTTTTTGTTTGTTTGTAATAACATAACCTACTTACATTTAATAACTTGATTTCAGGCGGGGCGATCTTTTTCTCCTCTTTTTTGACTGATATTCTTTTGACAGGTGTTTGTCGGCCTTCATCTAATTTTACATCCATACTTTTACGTTTTCTTAAGATATTTGTATCAAGATTCGCTTCTTTTGCTAATTGTAGGATTGATTTAAGTTCTTTATTTAGACTTGAATTAGTGTCCAAAAATTCTTTTTTATCATCATCAGTTTTTGTAATATTATCGTTTTTCTTAACTTCATCAATTTTCATACTTTCATTGATTTCTTTATTATCATTTATAGTACCTAGTTTATTATCAGTTTTCATACCTTTATCAACTTTATTATCACTTTTCATACCTTCATCGACTTGTTTTTTATCACTTTTAGTACCTTCATCAACATCTTTATTATCATTTTTTATATCTTCATCGACTTCTTTATTATCATTTTTCATACCTTCATCAACTTCTTTATTATCACTTTTCGTACTTGCATTGATTTCTTTATCATCAATTTTCTTACACTTTTCGTCCTTATCTTCATCAATTTTCTTACACTCTTTTTCCTTATCTTCATCAGCTTTCTTATTATCACTTTTTATAACTTCCTTATCATCCTTTTTCATACATTCATTGTTTTCCTTAATACCATCAGAAGTTTCATTTATCGTATTTTCTTCTTCTTCATCTTCTTCATCATCATCGTCATCTTCATCATCGTCATCGTCAGAATCAGTTTTGGTAGATTTATCATCTGCTTTAACATCATCAGCTTTTTTAACATTATGATCATAGTGAATAGCATCAATAAAATCATCTATCCTAACATCATCAATCTTAACCTCATCAATTTTAACCTCTTCGATCGTAACACTGTTTACATTTTCAGCCATATCATCCATTTCATCGTCTTCTACTGGTTCGGTTGTATCCATATTTTCCAATGGCTGTTCTTGAAGTAGTGTGGCTTCAATTGATTCAACAGAAACATTTTCAATGGGTGCTGCAATGACTTCTTCTGGGAATTGAAGATCCTCAAAAGTTTCTTGGCTCATAATGAGCCTTTCAATTTCATCCTCACTAGCCATTGTTTACATGTCTGTAAAATAGGAGGGAATTGATTATTAGGGGTGAATTAATTGCGTTTTATTTTACTTACAATTTATTATAGGTAGCAGATGCTTGTATGCATAATAATATGCTTGTGCATAGAAATTTGATATATTTATAAAGAACTCAAACGCTGTGCATTATCTGCCAGTGAAAAAATGCGCTTCACTTGTGCCTGTAACTCTTAACCGACTTATTTCCACCTTGCGGAGGAATCGCGAATTATTTTGATGGCTTTTTGTTCCGCGGCGTATAAATGACATAACCTCAGTCATTTGCCGCTCCGATTCGGTCAAATTCGCGTAATTCCGGACAATTAGGACATACATGACGTATACATATCGATTAAGTACTAAATATACAAATACGAAGTTCGTCATTTGTTTAAATCAATGTTACCAATTGGAGCTTATTTGATCAAAATGACATTAGCTACATATCATATGGTACCAACAATAATATTAATAACTAAAGTATAAACTTTTCAACTTTTTTTTAATTACAATGTATATTATTATTATAGCGTTTACCCGTGAGAAACCGTACACAGGGAACAAACAACGATTATATTTCCATCTCTCTCGATCTTTGTTTGATTGCGGATCTCTCACTATAACGTACCGGCCGCAAACGGTTACATCTGTCATTTTATATTTCCTGTATAAACATTTACTTTACATAGAATATTCATTGTTTATACAGCAATTTATATAGCAATTTTTACTAATTATTGTTATAACCAATCTCGAGAATTCATTTCGTTATAGGTTATAATATTTAAATTTGATATACCGACAAATTAAACTGCTTCCAACCAGTAGTTCTCCTCGCTACACATTTGGTGTCAAAACTAAATATCTGGTAAGTCGCCACAGCGCAACGGTTTAAAGCCATTTGATACCACAACATCAACCAACGGTATCTATCTCACGGCAAAATGCTTATTAGTTGTATATATTTTTATTAAATAACAAATCAGAATTAACCTAACTACTATGACGCCCTTCATGCTTATTTTTGTGGAGCATAATTAGAATATTTTGGTATTACTTTTTATATTTGGGCAATTCTATTTCAAACGGAATTGCGTTTCTATAACTTATCAGTAGTCTTTTGATCGGTTTACGAGGGTATAAAACCCTTAAAAAAATTATACGATTTTTTTAGGTTTTTTGTCGTTTTTTAACTTATGTCCGTATTACACTGTCAATAATTATATCTTGAATTATATATATAAAAATATTTAAATCTTAAAAAGTTTGTAAACTGCACAAAACATCATCAATCTTATTGTAGATTGAAATTTTAAGAATATTTTTAGGTTTTCTTTATAATTAACACATAACATGAGTAATAGCATTTATAATATAACCTAACTATTTTTAAAAAACTCTTAATTCGTACATTTTTTGTGTTAATTCTAAAGAAAAACTAAAAATATTCTTAAAATTTCAATCTACAATAAGATTGATGATTATTTGTGCATTTTACAGACTTATTTTTTGTTTAAAAATAGCAAATTAATTTAAAAAAAAATTACTAGTGAAATCAATCAGAAATTTTCCGTAAAATCCAAATCTGGAGCCATTTCAAGTCTATGCACTGTCTATAAGCCGCAAAAGCCATAAAACCATTTTTTTTTTGTTCTCAGTGGGCTGTGCAAAAAGGAGCATTTTTTAGATTTTTTTTACCGCCGAAGTTGACGTACTTTGATGTAAATTAGTCAGAAAATATAAATTTGTTTTTAGTATTTGGGTTTTAGGGTTCTAAAACACGAAAAAACTGCAAAAGTAGAAGTATAACAATTATATTGATGACACTTAAATCTTATAAATTTACTTATTAACAGTTCCAGTTAATCTAGTTAATGACTTGTACATGGGTACACAACATTATAAAAGCATATTTTATATTTAAAAACAATTTGCAGATTATATTAAATGGCGTGTAAACAAAACATTCAAATGTCAACAAAGTTGACTTATCTGAACATAGCAAAATGTCAACATCGGCTTGTTGACAAATCTGTTGTTTAGGGGGGTTATTCTGCAACATTTGAGATAACGTTTATCGCTTTTAATGACATCATTAGTTCAGCCAGTGATCTCTTTTTGTACTACGAGACCATCTAGTAATGTAAACTCAATTAATTCTATATTTAAACGTCTTTTTATACATTTATGATTTAAACGTCAGATTTCCCCTCCGGTAGGGGGGCACTAACAGAAAACTACAAACATAGGACACATGGATGCAGATAGAGTGGCCTAACTTGAAGGTTGGTAAAATATACATATAACTCAAACATAAAACCAGAAAATAAAATAAAAATCAGATAAATAAAAAAAATAGTATCGTTTTATTGTCATAGTGACACTACATTTGCGTATGCGTCATACGCAAGCTTGTTGACAAATATATAAAAAAAGTTTCATTATTAAATTTGTATATTGTTGTAGCATTGCCTCCGCCGCATGATAAGATGAGATAGGTTTATTCGTATATATACAACTTACACATGCTATAAAAAATAAAAAACATGAAATGCACAAATACATAATATACAATCAAACATTGCACAATATCACTTAACATAAAGAAACAAATAAATGCATATATTTACGTACAATCGGAACAGACTTTATCTATAAAGAAAAAAAAATTCTAGTTAAGTAGAAAGTTAGAAAAACTAATGTCGGTTTTAGTAAATATTGTAAATTTTAAAATATTTAAAAATTTCACCTATAAACATTTTTTTTTGCCAACATGACGACTTGGTATGTGACAATATCTCTGACGTCATCATTAATAAAAAAAAATGATTCCGGTAGAAGAAATCTATGACGTGGCGCGACGTCGTAATGAGAATAGAGGTGCTGGGCGGTTATCACTTCGATCCTGCAGGCTGCTAAAGCCTATTTTTGGCGCTTAATACACTATCTACTATAGAAGCTCAAGGGTTTCTAAATCGTCTTATCGGCCCGCATTTTAAGACCAAAACAGTTGGTTTCGGTAGAAGCAGTCAAAAAAATCATTTGAGGTATTTGATTGGCTATAAATCACAATTTCATATGATGACGTCATACCGTAAAACCTGACAGTAGTGACAGATAATAATAAATGTTTTAATTTGGGGCAGACAAAAAAATATTGAGTGTACTTGTGCCAAAATACGTTAGCAGCTTTTTGCAGACTTAGGGCGATGTAAAATAGCCGAAAACAACAAAAAATAAAATAAAATAAATAATTAAGTAAACAAAGTGATTGTGAAATTATGGTAATCCCAATACAGTTTGGCCGGCATAATAGGCAACTTAATATATAAAACTGTTTGCTCTGTTGCACTCATCCTTTTCTCGCGCGTATATTCCATACATTCTATGACTGTAGTCATCAAAATAATAGTTAGTTTCTTTAACATATTAAAAATTGAGCGGTTGTTTGCTAAGAGGTTGCCAGAGGCTAAAGTTTGTTGAAAAATCAATGTACATATAGTTTTATTTGAATGTTGGAATAATTTTTAAAAAGTTTAGCATTTTATCATAATTAGATACAAAATAAATATAATTATGTAACAGAAGTGCCTTAGATCAAACATAATTTTTGTGTATATTAAGTTGCCTAGTATACCGGCCAATCCGTCTTTGGGTTACGCGTGAAATTGTTGTTCAAATGCGTTGTTTAAACAGGTTAATGCAGGTGGAATTCATGAAAGCTGATTAACGTTAATGAGCGTTAAATGTGACAACATTGAACATTCGATAAACTGTCAAAATTATTTTAACTAACTCACTATAAATACTTGATATTTACTTTGTGCTGCTACGTGGCTGCTACTCTTTTTATTTTTGATAGTTATATATTGTGTCAACTTGCTTTTAACTGTCTTTCATGAATTCCAGCATTAATGACATTAAAAAACTTAATTGTTAAAATTTTTATTAAAAAACGTCAAATTCTAGATTATGCAGATAATTCACAGTTGGTAACATTATACACAAACATATTTTAACAAATTTAACGGCAACACATCCCCACCACTAAAGCGTGGCAACGCCGCCTAACCAACTATTTAAACGTCACATGTAGGTTAGATCATTCAAAGTTCAGGTAAATAAGAGGCATTTAAAAGCAGCTCCTCGATGCGGTTCTAACACAAAGCCTCTGCGTTCGCAATCATCAACGATGTGCGAATCGAACTCTTCCACATCGGTCCTAAATTGGACTGTCGCCGATGTACAACATTGGCTGCAACAAGAAGGCTTTAGTGAAAATCTAGTGAAAGAGCTGACACACCACCAAGTAAACGGAAAATGCCTACTAGCACTAACCGAACAAGACTTTAATACAGAACCACTCCGCGATAAACTTTTATTAGGCGAACGGAAATGCCTTTATATAGCAGTGCGAGCACTTCAACGAGAACATCATAACATTTTAATGCAACTCGGATTACTTGAAGTGGTTGCACCCTCTGTATATAATCACTCTATAAAACAAGATAGTGAATATTGTGAATCGGAACGAATATCGCCACCAGCTTCTGAAGATGGTAGAGTGCAACGATTACCACCAGATATATGGAAAGCGTTTCTTAGTTTTTGTTATGTCGTGTTTGTGACGTGGATTACGGCATTTGTTATGGTTATTGTACATGATCGTGTGCCTGATATGAAAAAATATCCACCACTTCCAGATATATTTTTAGATAATGTTCCGCACATACCATGGGCCTTTGATATGTGCGAAGTTACTGGCACATTTTTATTTACAATTTGGTTGCTTGTTTTACTTTTTCACAAACACAGGTAAGAAAGTATTCAAATTTAACTAATAAGACAGATAATTTCAAAATAATTATAGAAAACTAATTTATAATTTGATATTTTACCATTTCACAGTCATATTGAAAAACAATATAATATAAAATCTGTCAAAACATTATGGAAAACAAATTTGACAGTTGACAAAGATGTAATTATATTTTTTGACAGATATGGAACTATCAAATGCAGGAAACTGATGAAAATTAGAATTTTGACAGATACCAGAGAAATAAATTTCAGGAAAAAATGATATGATAAAGTACAAGGTGATAAAAATTTTGACAGACTATGTTCAGTTGTTTTGTCAAAAATTTTTACAGTTATTTTTCAAAACCAATTTGACACTTGCTAGTAAATGTCAAATACATATAAAAACTTCTATTGGCTATATTAGTCATGTTGACAGTTATGTTGGTTATGGTTTTTGGATTTCATTATTATTTTCTATTTTTGAGGTAAAAAAAATAGAAAATTGTAAATATAGTAAAATTGGTAGTTGCTGAACTATTGGTTATAATTTAGTTGAATTTGATAAGTGTAACTGTTGTTTTTGACAGTTATAGGAAACTGATTTTAATAGTTAAGGGTTATAAATAACTGTCAAATATGTAATAATTGCAAGAAATTTTATGTCAAATAATATTAAAACAGTAGCAATTTTGACAGTATGTTGTACTATTGACTTTAATTATTAGAGGAAACAATCCAATATATTATTTTACCATGGCAAGTTGGTATACCTTATTCAATATGTTTGTCATAACTTTTTTTGAAATTTACAGATAAGTTTTATTTCTAAACCCTGTATATCAAAATTGTTATAATTAATAATCTAATAAGACACCTAATAAACTATTAGAATAATCTAACTTTTAATTTAATGTGTTTTATTAAAACTTGTGGAGAGCTAATTAAATATATGCTTAATATAGACATTTATAACAAACAAACAAAAACATTGAACATATAATTTATTAGCTGCTCAAAGGTTAAATTAAATTAAAAGTTCTGCTAATAGTTTATTAGGATTTACAGCACTTAAACAAATTAAATAGTTTTTTTTGTTAATCATTTTTTATTATTATTGTTTTAATACTTTATTATTATTGTTAATATATTTAATGATATTAAAAATGTCAAAACTATTACATATTCCAAATATATTATTCAATTTGTAGCTTCAATTATAACATTAGAAAGTGTAATGATTATAAAAACTAATTCCACTTGATTCTATCAAGTAGTACATCAGTTACTCAAACAAAACAAACAAATTGGATTTGTGGAATCCTCTATGACTCACTCATTCTCTCTCTGCATCATCCATCTCGCTTCTTATTAAAGTTAACCCAATTGAATAGGAAGCAATTATGATGCTATTTTAATACAGTTAAGACTTGATTGAAATTCATTGCAGGCTACATGCATAGTAGAAAGGTTGTTTTAATAGCATGTCAACACATTTTTTTATTTATGTCATTCAACCCTATGCATGCTTCTTTGATTAAGAGAAAGTGCTTTCTTTTATTTTGCAATTGTAATTATATTATTTTATATAAATATCATCGATTTGTTTGAAAATTTTAAATTATCTAATTTATAATGAAATCTCAACTGGTAAATTGCTCTCCATTCTCTTTTGATAACTCCTTTGTTGCATTATCGTTCAAAGGTTGATTGATTCATACTTGAACATGACAGAGGTTATTGTTTCCCTCATTACTCCATTCCATGTATTAGTTTTATTGTACATTAATTCTATTTTAGTAACAATAACAAATATTTTTAGTAAGTTATTATCAATTTTTTTATCACTTATTAAGTATTGTTATTAAATCAATGATTTTTAAACTTTGCTTCCTTGTTAAAACAAAAGATCTACCTCATTTTACTTCTAGATAAGAAATTGTACACTTTTATTCCTTTTGTGTGAATGTTGGAATAAAGTCACAACCTATATATAATTTTTTTTAATAAAAACTTTTCTTCTCTTCGAAGACTGCTAAATAGGACAACTAAAAACAATTTCTATAATTTTAAATTATTTTTTTTCTTTTATTACTTAAATTAAAATTGAACGTTTTGGATTCAGACATCATAATCCTTTAAAATTACAATAAAATAAAAAAAACCTAACAAACATATTAAAAACTTACCAATTTAATTGATTACATAATTTTTTTCTCGTTTACACATTTATTTTTAAAAAGATTTCTTAAAATTGACCATCAACGTAATGTGGCCATTAAATGTTTATTAATGGAAAAAAAAAATGTCTGTAATCAATTAAATTGGTATATTTTTAATATCATCTGCTATGAGATTTTTTTAAATATTTTGAATGAAACTTGATAACAAGTAGGGACATATGCTAAACACGTTCTACTAATTATATTTAGTCTAATACTTGATATCTCAAGAAAAAAGCTTAACATTTTTTTACAATTTTTGATCAAATTTTTTTTTTTTCTATAAACTTGAAAAAAAAAAATGTTACTTGATAAGGTAAATGTCAATATTTCTTGCAAAATTTTCATAATTGTTGATCTAAATTATTTGCTATGAGAAAACATTGAAGAAGCCAAAAAATATAAGAATCAATTTTTGTTAATTTTTTTGTGAATCTTTTTTGTAAGCTCAGCACACTTATTTTCAAAATATAGGCGTTTAACCTACAAAAAAAGGTTTCTGTTATTTTAGGCTTAAATAATCTATCATAGACGTTTTTGTAGAAAACAGAACTTTGGAAACTTTGAGCAAGAACTTAAAAAAAATATTTTTGTTTATCTGTTGGTGTTTTGTTTTTGAATTGAATTTAATTTTTTGTTAAGAATTATTTTTTAGTTGAGAAAAGATTTTATATTTTTAAGCCACAAAACAATTTTTATAAATTGTTTGATAAAAATATTTTTTAGTTTGCCTGAATATATTAGTGATTTTTAAAAATTAGGACTTAATTCATTAAGAAAAAGGTCAAAAATAAATATGTTTCATATTTTTAAGCCTAAATTAGTCCACAAAATATTTTTTTCTTTCAGTTTTTAGAGTTGGACTTTTATGCAAAGTTTAAGAGTCTCTATATTGGGCGCCAAGATACTAATGCATGTGTTAACATAATTACAATCCGAGACCGGATTTAGGTAACTTAAACATTTATCTATGATTGGATTGAGGGGTTTTAAAAATAATGTTGTTATTAATTTGTTATGATGGATAAAGCTTGCATACTTTCTTAATTTTATAAGTTTTGATAAAATTAAAAATGTATGCAAGCTTTATCTTGGCACTCGTATCATCTAACTCCCTGTAGTGGCCGGAGGTATAGAGGCCTCTTAAGATTGGTATTTTTTTAGGTATGTAAGCAAAATGTTCTAATCTGATAATTTAATCTAATTGGAACTTCAAGGTCAGGAATTTCATTTCCAAGAGTACAATTCCTTTTTAATGTTGCATTATAAATGAATGGTACTTGATTTGAATTAGATATTTCTTAAATAGTAAATATCAATTTTCAAATTAGTTTTTAGGTTATGAATTAACACAACCCGCTTTTTGAAAAATTAAATTAAACTTTGTCAATAAATTGAAGCAAAATAAAACATGTTTATTAGAACATTATTTTAATCTGATTGGGACTTTGAGATTAGTAAGACCTTAAAATTAAACAATAAATTGACAAATGTAAAGACAGTTTTAGAAACTGATAAAGTTTACAATTACTAATACACAAATGTCAAAATATGCACAAGCCTCAAAACAATCTTGCTAACTGACAATCATTAAAAAAAAATAGTTATCTCACTACAATTGTCAAAATATTAAATTATGCTCAAAATGAAATTTACAACTTTCTATAAATTTAAATGCCAAAACACTGTTGCCAACTGTTAAAATGAATTTAAACTATAAAACATTACTATCCAAATGATGTTGAAAACAAAACAAAAATTGTAAGTAGTGCCACAACGTTATTAGAATCATTTATAATAATAAAGCCTAAATTTAGGTAAAAATATTATCAGTCAATGCGATATGTTGCAACCTTTCTAGCGCTGATCCATATTAAATAAAACCAAATGTTTATGATTTAATTTTTTTGGAAATCTGTGTTGTAAATTTTTAGTTTTTTGAACGAAATTTTTCTAAAAAATATGATTATTTGCAACTTTTGTTTCCAATTTTAACAACTTATGGGATATTTAAACAAATTAGCTTAAAAACCAGATTTTCTGCATTTTTAAAAGCTCTCCAAATGTTGCAAAAGAATTTTAAAAAATCGCAAAAATGCGTTTAAAAAAAACTTGATTGCTTGAAACTTTTATTCTTCAAGTTTTTATGCAATTTCTACAACATAAATATATATTTGAAGAAATGAACTACAGAACCAGGTTTTCTGCATTTATGACAGCTCTATTATTTTTTTTGGATATTACTAGAACTAATAAATTTTGTAGAAAATTTAATTTCTTACAACTTTTGTGACAGACAACTGTCAGAATATTAAAGCAAGAACTTCTGTATAATTGTTATATTTTAATTTGATAATAACTTTATTTGAATACTATAGTAATTTTATGTATATGCATGTTAATGTATGCACACCTTGGCAAATTTCATTTCTGTGATAATTCTTATCAATAAATTAGTATTATTATATAACTAAAATCTACACAATTTTTATTGCTAAATTTTGAAATATTTGAAATCAATATTTTTACACTTTTGACAGTTTCAGTATCAAAATATTTCATGTTGTCTACAACTTTCCTGTTTTATCTTTTCTGACAGCTTTAGAAATATTTAAATAAAACTACCCACTAAAATGGTTTTTAGTCATGAAACGGACATTTTAGTGGTTACCCACACCTCTATTTTTAGGTTTTATAGCGCTTTATCCATAAACATCCTGTATTAAGGTAATTTTGGTAAATTATTTTTATTTTGCTTTTAAATAACATCATAATTTCACTGCATTTATGTATATTACTAGTAAAACTATATGCAGATGAATGTGCCAATTAAGCGCAATCAAACAATGTTTTTATTTGCATAACATGTTTATCAAATTTCATTGCATCCACATGCATGACCAGAATAGATTTGTTTGCCATATAAATTGCTTGACAAGCAAATAGACGATTCGGCTAGTACATCTTATCTGACTGATAACATTATAGACAAAATGAATAATTGAAGCAAACAGTAAAGTTTCTGTGGGAAATTAAATAAATTATTTTTTTGTTCACAGATAGCATTGTTTTATTTGAAAAAAATATCAATTTCAGTATTATTTTATAAATTAATTTATGGACAATAATTTGAAAATAAATTGTGTAATAGATTAGTATTTGGACAAACAATTTCAAATAATTTTGTTGTAAATAAACAGCATGTGTGCAATTTGGATAATATTCTTTACAAATAGCAGATAATAAATATTTTTGTATGAAAGAGTTCAATATTTTTTACCAATCTGAATAATATATTTTTTATCAACATAAATATTTACTTGGAGAACTATTATATATTTGATTTAATTTGACGATAATACTATAAAGTTAGGATGTAAATATTTTATTAATTGAATCAATTTTGTCATTACTTCATATGTTATAAATATTGCAAACAAATTCTTAAGTCTAAATTAGTTGCCCATCAATTTTTTTTTAACTGCAAAGATTCACAAATAATCAAATAAATCCAAGAAGTATTTTTCATTGTGAGTTTAGAAATAAATTATTTGCACAATATTTATATTACATGCTCCAAGTAGTTGCACAATAAATCGTACTATGATTTATTGTTTTGACATGTCTTTAATTAATTTAATTTCAATGAAATTTATGCTTAATTAAAATTATATTTCATTAAGTGCCAGCAAACCATAATTCAAAATCATAATGCCAGATTTAGTTATATTTTGGATATTTAGGAATAATTCAATATATCACAACACAAAAATGCTTTTGAATTTTAACGGGTTGAACCCCACTTGTTGAAACTAATTGCATTGAAAAGTTACTTAAACTTTTTTAATATAATTAATTTTTGCAAAATTAACTTTCGAGATATTTGATGAAATTAGCTTTAAATTTAGTTTACTGTTATGAAATCAAAATCTTAATCAGTAAAAAGTCAAAAATTTAATAAACGAACATAAATTGTCAAAAATTACTTATAACACATCTTGGAGATGTCAACTTCAAATATGTCAAACCAGCATAAGTTGATGAAAAAATAAAACAATTTACCATGTTTTTTATCACAAATTTATTCTTTCGAATACATTACTAGTTTCGGCCTTCTACAGATGAAATAAGTTAAAATAAATTTGTGATAAAAAACGTAGTAAATTGTTTTATTATTTTATTAACATGAATTATCACGTAGTAGAGGTCACAACCATCAATTATATTAGCATAAGTTGCCAAAAGCTGTCAAAATCATCAATCCTTATTGTAACTGACAGGTCAAAATGTCAACTAACTAACATAAATTCTCAATAATTACTTAAAACTGTTAAAACATTGTAACAAAATGTTAACTTCAAAAATTGTCAAAAAAATTTCAATATTTATTGTCACTAAAAGGTCAAAATGTTAACAAACCAACATAAATTGTCAAAAATTACTCAAATGTCAACTTCATATATATCAAACTAGCAAAAGTTACAGTTTGTTTCAATCTTTATTGTTAAAAGGTCAAAATGTTAAAAAAACTAACATAAATTGTCAAAAATTACTTAAAGCTTTCACTGAACTGTCAAATATTCACTTCAAATATGTCAAAGATAACAAACTAGCAAAAAGTTTCCAAAAACTACAAAACTGTTAACATTGTCAATCTTTACTGTGACTAATAAGTTAAAATGTCCAAGAATGAGGAGGTGATATCCAATCTTTTGATCAACACTGCAAGTGGGTGGGGGTCACTCCAGATCATGATTACCAGAGAGTAGTTTGAACTGGAGTGCCCACCTGCCTGATTGTTATCAAAGAATTAGAAGTTTTTCTTCTCTACAAGTGTTAGAAATAGAAGTCAATAGAGGAGGAGGTAACCTTCAAATCCACACCCACTCAAAAGTTCTTTTAAGAAGAAATTGGAAATTTCTTTTCTTTGCAAGCATTAGAAGTCTCTATGTTAGAGGAGGGGACGATGAATGCAATCTCTTGATGACCAACACTGGTGGATGGTTAGGTTTATTTCTTTATTACTTTCCTCGAGACCACCCCTGTCTCGAGGTAACCGACGCCGAGTCGATCCGACCTCCGTTCGCTCCGATCCTGGGCCATTCCTCTTCCAATGTCCGCGCCGAAACTCGTGTGGGCGATAAAAATTGGTTCAGTACCTAAATGTTTGTCAGGGAGTGTTATTAAATATTTTGTTTAGGTTTTAAAAG
This sequence comes from Tachinus rufipes, assembly GCA_963932245.1. Taxonomy (NCBI): domain Eukaryota; kingdom Metazoa; phylum Arthropoda; class Insecta; order Coleoptera; family Staphylinidae; genus Tachinus; species Tachinus rufipes. The sequence continues at coordinate 24,671,463 of OZ010741.1, forward strand.
TTTGTTGGGGACTATTTTCCAATTTTGAGTCGCATATGGGCAAGTTTATTGTTTTTAGATATTGGGTCCAATATCTGAAGGGTTGGAATACAGATGGGGATTGAATAGTCAAGTTGTGCCATTTTTATCAAACCTATAAATAGTCACGAAAATTAATGTAAAAAATAAAATAAAATACTCGGGTCAAATGAAGTGATCAAATTTAGAAATTGCATCAATTTTGACCTATAAATAGTCACAAAAATTAATGAAATAAAAAACAACTTTGGTCAAATGACTCATACATAATAAAATTGTATATAAAAATTGAAAAAGTTGAATTCTTTAGATATAGTAGCTAATGATGTGGATTTTAGATGATATAAAAAAAAACTAATTAAATAGATTACATTCTTCTAAAAATGATGAATTTGTCACTACTACCAACCATTTTTGAGTTAATATGTTTTTTCTTGCAAATGTTCCCATAATTGTCAAAAAAAGTTTGATAACCAAATATGGGTGGTGTTTGACTAGTTTTGATGCCAGGAACACAGATCTTGCATATAAAAAGTTTGTAAAACTCGGAAGGTCATAAAACGTGTTGTGGTCAAAAATTTAATTTTGCTGCCAAATCTCTATCTTAAAAGGAGGAGGAAGTTTTTGCATACCACTACTTTTAATCAAAATTCCGTGTTTATTCTACTTTTGACGAACCGTCACTGGTTCATTTGTGCAGGTAATAACAAAAAGATACTAATATTAATTTGTGCACGATTGATCTTTAGAGACTAAGCGTAGTGTTGTATGAATTTGGATCGACCAGTGGCGCACCCTCACAAATTAAAAAAACACTATTTTTGACTTTGAGTTAAAAAATGTTGGTGACACAACTGTACAATGGGGTCAGAATTTGTTTAGTTCATATCTCACTCTCCTGAGATCAAAACTACTTGAGCAAATCTAAAAAAAATCTGTGATTGGTTCCAAATTGTAGTTAAAGAATGGTAGATTCCAAAAATCGTTTTTAGAAAAAGGTAAAAAATGGTATCAAATATGAGTAATTTTGAAGGTACGTTGGTATGAGTTTTTGAAAAAGTTTAAGGATAGATGGAAAACAAATAATAGGATGTATTCGAACCAGAGAAAGCCATTATTCAACAACAACATTGTGTGCAATTGATTAAAAAGGGTTACATTTGTTGCTACAGTGATAAGCAATTAGGATGTAACATGTTTTACATCATCAAATTTTTAGCATTGTTATCATAATTATATGTAACGGAATTGTATTATGACAGGGCATATTTTTAGACTGTTTACAATTATAATATTTACAATACTTATGTAATTATATATGTAATTTTACATTTAATAAACAACATACACATGCTTGCCTCTCATGCTGGGGGTCCCGAGTTCAAATCCTACTCTGCCGTATATTATTTGTGAATTTGTTCACCGCTTTAACCGCTTCGGCATTCATGGTTTCAGCGACAAACAAATTTACAAACAATAATCATCTCGCCTCATTTTATCACTCATACTCGGAAGGACCTTCGGCCTACTAGAACCAGGTTGATGAGGTCGATAGAGTATTAAAACGCTAACTTCATTTCATAAACAACATACATAGGTAATTTTTGACAGTTAACATTATCTTAGGTTGGATGGAGCTTTATTCCAGGCAAAAAGACAATTTTTGTTTATAGATAATAGTATATTTTTTTTAACTGCAAATGATTTATGTATTATTTTTGGCAGTTGACAAGTTTCATAATAAGTTAATCATCTAACAGTACATTTATATTTTTGACAACATTTATCAGAAGCTAACTTTTTTCTATAGGATACATTTTTTCCTTTTTGAATTATTTTGATTAATTATCTGTCTATACACATAATTATGCAATTAAGTAATCATTTTTTTTTTCAGGTTTATTCTGATGCGAAGGTTTTTTGCATTATCGGGTACAGTGTTCCTGTTGAGGTGTGTGACAATGTTGATAACATCGCTCAGTGTGCCTGGTGCACATTTGCAATGTGAACCTCGAAACTACTCGGTTCAAGGTACAAAGTTCGAGCATCTTATGTTTAAAATGTCACAAGCATATTTTATATGGCGAGGTGCTGGTATGTCCATACAGGGGGTGAGGACGTGTGGTGACTATATGTTTAGTGGCCATACTGTCGCTCTCACAATGCTCAATTTTTTTATAACAGAATGTAAGTAAAAATAATAAAGTATTTTATGTAAATTGTGTTTCAGGCTATGCATCTTTTATCAGTGTGCCTAGCATCTCGCTGGTCAGAGAGACAATTTACATAAAATTAGAATAAATATTGTACAGTTTATATATAAAAATATGTGAGAGATGGTAATGCAATGCACCCTATTACTAGTACTTTGAACTGTGTGAGTGTAAGGAGACTGTAATACAGTTAAATAAAGGCTGCCTCCTTACACACATACACAGTTCAACTTATTCATAATAGGGGACGTTACCACATGTCAAATAGTAAATTATTGAATAATGTCAATAAATTAAAATAATGTTTGTCAGTGGACAGGTTTGTATCCCACCTGAGTATGTGGGCATGACAAATTATTAAAAAATGGTTATTATCTATATGATGAACTGTCAAAATAGTGATTGATATTTTTTAAATATTTCAGATACACCGAGACATCTCTATTTCCTGCACACGTTAACTTGGATAATGAACATGTTTGGTATATTCTTCATCCTAGCAGCGCACGAGCATTACTCGATAGACGTCTTTGTAGCCTTTTACATAACGAGCCGTCTCTTCCTATATTACCACACACTATCTAACAATCAAGCATTAATGCAACGAGATTCAACACGAACGCGAATCTGGTTTCCCTTATACTCGTACTTTGAATCTGGAGTAGATGGAATTGTTCCGAATGAATTCGATACACCTAGCGATATAGTTTTGAACATCTACTATTTAATCAGACAGAAATTAAATATTGTTTTTATATACAGGACGATAACGAATACGCAAGAACACGTGCCGAGTGAGAATAGCATACGTAGTGTTACCAACTCGGAAAATCATAAGAATAAATAACGTTTGTTAGTAGTAAATTTGCCAAAGTTTTGTTTGGAGATTATTTATTTATTATTTTTTTTAGGAAATTAATGATATTAGAGAATTATATTGTATAAAAAAATAATAAGCCACACGAGGTGTATAAAATAATAAGAATTAATTGATCTTATGACTAAGTACCAAATATTTTACATGACTTTTTGATAATGGAATTCCGCACAGTATGGAAAGCTTCCCAATTACTTTATAAATTGTCGTTACATTTCATTTTAAAGTTATATCAAATTGTGATAAACCTAACCTAAAATTAATCATGACAGTATTAATTTTTTTCTAGGTTATGAAATGTATCGAGAATGTAATTTTCATTCCATTTATATATCATCTACGTTGATGATTGTTAATAATTTGTGATGAAATTACGTTTTTATTAAATTAATAAAATTAAATTAGTTTTTAATAAAATAAAACATATTGTGATGATTGATGTAAGAGTTTTGCACTTACCGTGCGTCCGTAGTGGTAGGGACTTAATTTTTGTTATGTTTTAGTGACAATAACTTTTTATTTTGGCATTGTTCTGCCAATTTGTTGTTGTCGAAAGACAGAAACGAGCACCAAATACTTTTCTAGTTTGTTGCACTTTTTTTATAATTATATATTAAGTTTAGTTCCGATTCTAATAAATCTGACAACTAACAACACTTTAATTACAATAATTATTTACTGTCCACAATATTGTATTGCAAGTACTGTCAGAATCAACTTCAATCAAATTGTAATATTCAATGCATTGTTTCTAAAATATTTATTAACTAATTGGCTCAAAATTTCTTATTTATTTTGTAAATAGCAACAAAAAATAAATTGCTAAAGCCAACCAAATTTGCTCAATGTATTGTCAATTGACATTAAAGAGTCAATATTATTTTTATTATTAATTATAGAAAGTCAATTTTTTATTAATCTGTGATAATCAATAAAATTATTATGAATTTATGTATGGCATTAGAATATGTCGAAATTGTTAATAAACTGTGTCAAATTATGAATTAGTGAGCAATATGTCAAAACTGTCAATTTCTAAAAATGTTGTAAAAACAGTGTTTATTAACTGTCAGAATTGTATAGAATCTGAATATATTGTTATTTAGTATAATAAAATTTTGTTGCTAATAATAATGCTAGGAAATATATTTTTGAAGCAAGTTGCTGCCATTATTATTCAAAGGCTCAGGGTTGCCCACTTAGTCCTTAACTATTTTAGATTCTTTAACGCAACTTGTAAATTTATAATTCATTAGCTGAATCATGTCTGAACCACATAAATTATTAACTTGTTTCAAATTTAATTAATTTTTAAAACGTGGCGACCCTGTAATCATTTTCCTTCCCATTGAATAGTTCGCTATAACTATGTCAATAATATAAAAATATATTCTCGACTATATTTTTGTACAATTCCCTTAACTTCCATTAACGTTGGTTGTAGTTGCCGTCTGCATGAACGGCCGCAATCCGTTATGTATATTTTAAATTCGTTGTATTTTAAACGAAGTAGTAGTGGAGAAGAGTTTTAGTGTTGTTAGTTTTTTAGAAGAGAGAAAATTCAATTCACCATCGAGTTTGTATATTTTTCTCCACACGATGATGAAAGTTTTTTATTTATTTAATAAAATTCAAACAGAAATATTTTTGTTTTATTTATAACCTAACTTGGAGATCACAGTATTGGTCCTCTGGCCTGGGGGTGTTTATTGTATAGTTATGAAACTGTGTTTCTGTCAAATATGTTCCCACTGACAAATTAATATGTTTCCAACTGTCAGTTTATTATCAAACGGTATTATCAACTGTCAAATTAGCAATACTTTAAATAGTAAACAATTATGTTACGAACTGTCAACAAAGAATAGTTGCATTCAGAACGACTCGTTATAAGCGCCGAGTCATCAATCTGAGATAAGCGCTGAGCCCCTTTGAACGGTTTATCTTAGACTTTAGACCAACTACATAAACATAAGCTTTTAAGTTTTGAATTTAAATAGTTAATAAAGCCAACCATATTATTTGCAATCGTAACTTAAGGAATACGCATCTGGCGACAGATTTGTTAAAACGTATGTATATGGGTGCACATTTTGCTTATGCATCCTGCAGACATGACTTTTATTGATGTATGAATGACGCATGTTAACATGACATTTAATATAACGTAATGTAGTAATCCCAATAGTGCTGTTACGGCGGCTAATTATCATATTTGACTACAATATATCAAAAATAAGTACACAAACAAAATGTGTCGGATGATAATATTTTTAAGCAAATATAATTATAATAACAACTACAAAATAATTTTGAAAGTGTATTTTTAATTAATATACTAATAACCACAGATCATACAATAACTAACAGTGCCAGAGTCTATATCTGGTGGTAAGTTATTAACTAAACCTTTATAAATATGTAATATGTTTAACTGACAAGTAGTCAACTGCCAAATTATAATCAAGCTGTGTTACCACAGATCACCAACAGTAGTATTCTCAGATTGCATTATTTGTAATAAAAAATGTTAATTTACTTTTTAACGTTGTCAAGGCACATGGCGGACAAATTTCAATTTGATTGATTTTGCCTGTATGATGAAATCTAAAATTTATATATTTTAAAACTACAATGCAGCATAGCTTTAGAAATGAAGCCAACTTCACAATAAATATTGTTTATTCAATTTCCCAAATTTCACCTTGTAGACAAACCGATTTTATCATTTTGTACAGACTTCAAAATTCAAATAGGGCAACAAGTAGCGTCATCTGTGTTTCTGTTCAATAGTCTCAAATTACAGGTTCCGCTAATATTACAGAACTTTATTAAATTGTCTACGTACTTGTCATTAGTTTGGACAATTTTCAATAGGTGACGCTAAGTGTATTAAATGCGTTTTGTTTACATTACACAGTAGAAATAGTAGAATTCTAACAAAATAGTTTTCTATGAAACATTTGTTTAAACAAAATATAGCTATTCGTCGATAGAGAACAACAAATAACGCTGTCAAACAGTAGTGTCAAGACACAAATAGTGGAATAAACTGGCAACAATAAACAAGTTCTCTTGTCACTTTATCAATAATTTGGATAATTTGTTTGTGTCGCTTACAATTATTTATAAATAGTTTAAATTAATGCGGCCGTGATCTTATCGTATTCCGCGATGCAGGAACGGACTAATTAATTAAAATAATAATAAAACTGGCCACCCCCCTAGCACCAATGACACATCGCGTTTCAATGTTTGTAATAATAACATAAGGGAAAGCATTGTGGATGGAAACTATATTAATGTTATTAATATCCAGCCTACAGGGACAATGCTGACGCCTGGTGTTAGGATAGTCAGGGGGCCCGATTGGTCCTGGGGGAATCAGGGCAAGTTAAACATATTGTTTGGAATATTTGTTTTTATTATTAAAATTTAAATTATTACAGATGGTGGTGAAGGGAATGTGGGGACTGTATGTGAAATTGGTAAGACGGGGGCGGTTGGATCACCGGATAAAACAGTGGTGGTACAATGGGATAATGGAACACGTACAAATTATAGAATCGGGTACTTAGGGAAGTACGACCTACGGGTGATCGATAACGCACAAATTGGTATGGTTTTATTTTTGTTTATAATAATAGTTAATTATTTATTAGGTTAAGTTATCTATTTGTAACTGTCATAAATTTTTAGGTTAGGTTAGATGTTTTTGTTTACAACTGATATTTAATTAGTAAAGGAAAGATTTACGTTATCTTAAATAAAACTATTAATGTTATTATTCAAGATTTTCAAAAAATTAAATTGAGGTTAGAAATGTCAACATTGAAATTAAATTATTAATTGTTGCAATAATTATTGAAAGTGAAATGATGCAATGCTTAAATTCTTTCAATTTCCTAATGTGATTTCATGCATGGAATATATTTCATGCATTCTTGATTTAATTATTTATGTAATATACAATGTAATTGTTATAATTTTGTCGTTATTTATTTGATTGCAGGAGTTAAACATCCGAATATAGTATGCGACGGATGTGATAGTCAAGGTATTGCTGGTATGCGATATAAGTGTTCGATATGTTACGATTATGATCTCTGTTGTATGTGTTACCATAGTGATAAGCATGATTTGGCACATCCATTCAAGCTGTTTGATTCTACTACATCTTTAGGGTAATTTTTAAATATCAATTTTAATCAATTGTTTTTGTACAATTGTATTATTAATTTGTTTAAAATTATTTTCAAAATTTTATTGCAGAGTTGATTTGCCGCTTCGAAAAAATGCCAGGAAATGTGAATTGCGTGGTATTTTTGTTGGTGCCAAAGTTGTTAGAGGATTTAATTGGGAATGGGGAGATCAAGATGGTGGTGAAGGTAATAAAATATGGTCTATAAAAATTAAATTAGTTTAGGTTTTGATTTGAAGCCTAATGTGTGAAATGTTTGTGTTTTAACAATTCATTGTATATATTTAAAGTGAAAAAACTAAAACTATTTTTACATTTGTGAAGTTATTGTTCAATTTTAAGGACTTACTGACCCTGAAGTTCCAATCAGATTAAATTGTCACTTTACTTCTGTGAATTTATTGACAATTATTATTATTATAAACAGTGATAGTGTTTTTTTATTGCAAGAGGTACTTACTGAAAGGTGCTAGACTGGTTGTATAGTTTGGTGGTTAATGCTACGGTTATAGGTTGTGTGTTGAGGGTTATTGTCTTATTGTATTTTTATGACAGTTTTGAATCATACAATAACCTAACCTACTATTATAAATGACAAAGATCTCATATGTATTTTGACGGTTTACATACATTTATATTTCAAAAACCGCAAGTTGCAAACCTATTAAACCTTATAACATTGTAATTGTTGAAAAAATGTCTTTCTTAAAATAAAAGACACCCTGTGTGTTTCATTTAAAAAACTGATGATGACGTCATATTCCGTGAAACATGGCACGCATTGAAAATCAAAATAAGTCTATATAGATTAAAATATCTACAAAACATTTTATTAAGGTAATTTTTGAAATAAACTAAAAATACAGCTAAAAACCGGGTATTCCCACACATTATCCCAACCCTGTATATACCGGCCGCTATAAGTAAATAAACACCCAGTAAACGTGGATATATTTTGTCGATATTTTCAGAACTAACATTTGTATAAACACTAATAATGCATCTCTCCTCCCTTATTTGTTCGGCATTCAGCATCGCAAAAAGGCTTACTGAAAATGAGCGAATCAATACTAGCCTGTGGTATGTTATTCCAAATGCTCAAAACCGTACCACTTGGGGCGGCTGTAAATAGTTCAGCCAGCGTCCTACCATATCACAAATATGCTTCATGGGGATTAAGTTCGGTGAACGTGAAGGTCAAAACAAATCCACATCAGCATTATCCATACTTTGTCTTGTTGGGAAATGGGATTTACCAGTTCTGGAAGTTATAGTGTTGATGTCATCCTTGTCGATACGGCGACGGCGATCATTGCCCAAACTCTTGTGCTCTATCGTGATCACGCCGGTCTCTACTGTACCCTAGTTTATTGCTAAATACTCTGCCACACTGAGGGCACACTAGTTCTCTATTTTTCTTGTAGATGGTAAATGGCGACTATTTTCTGTTTTAGTTCTTTTTAAGGGTATCCTTTAAAGAGTCCTTCTGGATTTGAGTGAGAGGTGAAACCATTTGTGCTGCACTTAAGTCCTTTGTATCTCCACCAGTGGCAAACCTCACTCCTTAGTCTTGGCACACGGCCAACCTACAGGGTCCAATATGAAAGTAATGAGCATTGTCTATGAAAAATAGATTTATTGATCATACTGGTGTAAACGCTTAAAATTCTTCGAAATACTTTCCCCCTGCAACAATACACTTTCAGAGACGTGTCTGCTACGCCTAAAACTCCTCGACAAGAATGTCTTTTAATAATCTTGTAACATGCTTTTGGATGTTTTTCACGTACTCCCAATGCTTTTCTTTCAGCTGTCTTTTCAGTCGGGGAAACAAAAAAAGTCGCATGGAGCCAAGTCGGGGGGGGGGACCACCGAAGTGTTGCTTTGGGCCAGGAAGTTGGTAACGATCACGGCTGTTTGTTTGACTGGGGGCATTGTCATGGTGGAGCTTGACCGTGTCTTTGATGTCAGTCCTCACGCGCGCGATTCGGTGTTTCAATCTTTTGAGCACCTTGAGGTTGAGTTGACAGTTTTTCTTTGCGGTACAAACTTAAAATAGACGTCAAAGAAGATAATGAGCAACGTTTTGATGCAAAACTTGCTCATTCGCGCTTTCTTGGGGCGGGGGAGGATGATTTTGTGTCACGCGCTTCTCTGCCTTTTCGGTTCCAAGTTGTACTCGAACATCCAAGATTCGTCTCTGGTTACAACAACGTTAAGAAAGTCCAGCTCATTTTGAATTAAATCCAAAAGTTCTTGACACCGCAAAATCACGTCGTGTTACAAAGTCGAAAAACACACTTCACGCGGAGACACGTCTTTCCGCTCAGAACAGTCGGAGCATGTTGGCAACCGTTGACGTTGGAAGGGCAGATCCTCCACCCCCATTTCCTGACTGGATTTACCGGGCTGGGATGGATAGTCGCGTCACAATAAAATCATGCGCATTACTTTCATAATGGACCCTGTATGTAGTTTATGGGACATCGCTTGGCGGGGTTTCTCTTATGCTGGCCATGTCAATCTAATTCCCGAACATGGTTTTTCTTGCGTCGGGCAAGTACGTAGTACGTGCTCGGATGTCTCGTCTTCCATTTCACATCCTCTGCATATTGGGTTGTCTACAATGCCCATAGTATGCATGACATGCATGTGTTTTCATAATTGAGAGAGCTCTGTCAGGATCCCTGTAATGATTTGCAGGTTCCTTCTGGACAGTCGCAAGTAGTAATCGATTGGGATTTGGGGCAATCACTGCTTTAAATGCATTCTATGTTTTTGCTTTTTGAATTGGGTTCAGGTCAAACATCTTACCTATTGTGTTGGAGTGCCCTTTTACCCAGCACAGCTTAATGCTATTTGTGCGAGCTGAAAATGTGAAAACTTTATGGCATTCTAGTATTAGTCTTGGTGTGATTTATAGGCTTTTTTATAGCTAAAATTGCCGCCCTGATATTTATTTCTTGGGTTACTATATTTTTCAACTCTTGGGTTATTTCGGCTATATCGGCCTGGAGGATAGTCTATGTATCCCTGATAGTAAGGATACTCTCGCTCTAGAGTCTCGATAAGTTTTTGAGCCATCCACTCTTTGCTCTTGTTGTTCATGTGTGTTTGCGCTCTTAGCAGATGTGTTTTCTTTACAGCCTCTTCCAGGAGGGAACAGTGGTTGCCGGTGGAATTCTCTTCCTCGATCCTTGTACCCTTCGTGAGGGTTTGGTGGCACTGTTATGGAATCATATCAACAGCGACTGTCCATGCCTTTCTGTCTTGGGCCATTTCTGTGGCCTCATGCGTTGTATGACCAACCAGCCTGGTAACACCGTCTATCCACCGAGTTGGCGATTTTCCCCGTGGTCTTCGTCCGTCAACTTTTCCTTGGACCATTAATTTTTCCAGAGTATCCGATCTTCTAGATACGTGGCCGAAATAACGCAGAATGTTTCGGTTCACTCTCTTAGATAGTCGTTCTTTGATTTTCAGATCTTCTAATATAGATGCATTGGTTCGGTCTACGATATTCGGAACATTCGCCGATACACCCACATCTCAATGCCTCTATTTTTTGCGCTCTGTTTGTTTAATAGTCCAGGTTTCAGATGCATATGTTGCGATTGGGAAAATTAATGTAGAGAGGCTTAGCTTTGTTGTTTTGCAAATTGCCGTATCCTTCTATATCCGCGTTAGTTTGGTTGTGACTGTTTTTGCAATTGCTAGCCGGCGCCTTATCTCGTCCTTGCTGCCTTCATTATTGGTGATTAGTAACCAAAGATATATAAATTTATCTGCCACCTCAAAACCGGCCACTTGCTGGATATGTTGGGAGTTGTTTGTTTTCCAACTATCATGACTTTCGTTTTACATATATTGGAATTAGGCTGTGCATATTTCATAGTAGTGATGACACCATCTTGAGGGTAGCCTTAGTCAACCACTTTTTTGGCTATTGTGTCGCCTACAGTGACCATACTGATCTCTTCTCTAGCATGTATTTTATCCATCTACTGATTGTTGGATTAACACCATGGTCGACAGTGCTTTATTTTATTTTATTTTATGGAAGGTTGTCAATGCATCTTTGATTTCTATGAATACTTTCAGGGTGGACATCTTCTCCTGTAAAGATCTTTCGATGATTCGATGTGTAAAGCCGATTCCATAGGTCTTCCCTGAGTGTATGCGTGTTGGTTTGAGTGTATCAGCGTAGTGATAAGTACCGTTCTCCGAATTGATCTTTTGTACAGTTTCTCAAGTGTTTTCAGAAAACATATTTGCTTTGGAGACCGTTGATTTTCCATCTTGAGCACATGTCCATTCCAAAGCAGCTGAGTCATTATTAGCAGAGATTTTATAGCACACACTCCAGCTCTATGGATGACTTGGAATTTTTGACATAGTCCCATTTTATGTGTAATATCGACTTTAGTCATCTAAGGTGAAATTGCTCTAACTCCGATATATGGCTCGTATACACATACCAGGTTTCAGCTCTACACAGAAGTGTAGGTACTACTACAGTTTGGTAAACTTGTACCTGTGTTTCTGTAGCAACGTCATGGGATTTGAACAGTTTTTGATACAGTCTACCAAAAGGGGAGAATGCTTGTGCGATAAGTGATTTGGTTTCTATATTGGGGTTAGAGTTTGATGATATTGTGCTTCTAAGATATTCAAACCTGTCCGTTTACCTTCTTTAATAGATTATCGGCAACATATATGTTTATGGGTGTAGTCTCCATTGACGAATTTCTGGCTACTTGTATTGATTGATTTTTGAACACGAAGTCATTCAGTTTAGTGATCGACTCTTGCATAGTTTCTAACGAATTAGCCACTAAGCATTTTGATAATTCTTGTCCGTTGGTCCTTGTTCAACGCTTTGAGTCTGGATAAGTTGTATAGTCCACCTTGCCTGGAACCCACACTGCGTTTCTGGAAGAGGCTGGAGACGGTTTTTGCTGTGATTTGCTTCTTCTATCCGCATTTGCCAAATAAAATCAAACCTTTTACTGTGAAGGCAACTACTACAACTCTTTAAATAACTCATATGGTATTCCATCGCCACCGGGCATCTTTCCGTTTTTAAGCTGAGAAATAGCATTCTTTACTACTTTTAGTTTTGGTATGTTGTCCAACCCCACTAGTGGTTTTCTTTCCGGTAATGAATGATACAGTCCATGTATGATGTGCTGTCTATATTTAAAAGTGTGTTAGTTTTCAAGCCATTGCTCTATTTATCAATAAGCCATTTCCTATTGCACAAATTGGTTTATTACGTTTTGTTGGCCCATATACCTGGCGCAGTTTTTCAAAGATTAACAGTTAGTGAGCATTGACCAAGAACTGTTATTCTGTTGCACGTTTTGCTATTTCGATCTTAGTTTTCCGAGGTTTAAATGCACAACATCCAGTTCCCGCTTCAATGCGACCTAACCTAACCTAACTTCTTCTGTAGAAGTTTGATATCTCTTTTTGGCCTGTGATATGTAGCTGCCTGTTAAGAGTAATCTGTGGTTGGTCCAACAGTTTGCTTCTCTTTTTGCTCTTGTGAGGAGAAGATCAGCAATATTCTAGCTAGTGATTATATAGTCAAGAATATGCCACTACTTAGAGCGAGGGTGCTGCCATGTTGTCTTCAGCTTGTTTCTTTGTCTAAACACAGTGTTTGCAATGCAGAGGTTATATTGTGATCATAGTGTATGCAGGTTCAACTCATTTGCATTTTCTCGTTCCAAATCGTGTCTACCAATTATACCAGGCCAGGAACTGTGATCTGAATCAACTTGTGCATAGAATGTGTGGCCACCATTCTCTTCCGCAAGTTGACCCTCATCTGCAAGCCTTGTTTTGCTCAGTGCACCGATGTCAATGCAATACCTTTCCAATAATTGAGTTTTCTGCAAGTAGCAAACAGTTGGGTTTAAATAGTTTATTAGTTGAGTCGATACACGAGCGACCGTGGTTACCACTCGTTGAGTTGAGGCAAGCATTTGTTTAGGGCATCTTTTCTAGCCTCTTCCTCTGATTGGATTGAGAAAAGCGGTGTGACCCTGAGTATGGCTGCTTTGCCGTCATGAGTGCGACCACTCTCTTAACCGCCTTTGTGCAGACAGCCGACTAGACCATAGTAAATCATCAGAACTTCTGTCCTTCGCCAAAGAATTTTGGTTCTTACGGTTGGTGATGCCTTACGGTTGGTGATGCTTGAGTTTTGTGATAGATGATCAAAGACGCGTGATTCATTAAAATGAGTGCGTTAAAACAAACTCACTCTTTAGTCCTAAAGTTGCTGTATCCAGTGGAACTACATGAGCTACAGCTGGAGCTAGAGCTACTGTGGTCACGGGCGAGAGATTGTGGACCCAATAGATGGTGCGCCCAACAGTGGTTGGCACTCCTTAGAGGTACTACCCCTAAGAACAACCACTATATCCTTGTAGGGGGTCGAGATTGATTTCAACACATTATTGATATATGAAGCGCATTTAAAGTTCCTAAGTTTAAAGACCCACTTACATGGCAGATAGCTCCACACATCATCACAGTGAGCACGGTGCATTGTGTTATAGACAACTACACATTTTCCTTTCTCTATGACGTTTTGTGATCATTCTGCGACCATTGTGAGCGCATAAGCAAGCAAAATCGAGATTATCACTAAAGACAATTCTATTCTATTCCTCATTTCGAAGAGACCCAAAAAAATATATATTTTTTTTTTAAAACGTCAGTTTTTATGTTACTGTATTATGCATAATAATAAAAATACCCCAAAAAATAAACATTACTTATTTTCAAAGCCAATTATTAAAAACAAATAACATGTTTTTTTATCATAAAAAATTGTTAAAAAAATATATTATTATTTTACATGAGCTACAACTGGAGCTACAGCTACTTGGTCTCATGAAGATTAAAAAAGATAAATTAAAAATTGTCATAGCAACTATACTAAAAACATACATGTGTGCCTGCCTTTATAATATTCAAAAAACCATTTAAAATGGTTTTTGAATCATTCAAATCGGTTAAAAAATAACGGAGTTATTCAGCCGTACGTTTTTTATCTGAGACCCTTAATGGTAAGGGCGCGATATTCGTGTTGTAAAACTGCGCAACTTAACTTCTTTTTAAAATCGTTTTTTTAGAACGTGTAGAGAATGAAATTTCCAGCGACATGAAATCCAAAATTTTGAAATGTTTATTAAATTTTAAATTGTAAATTTTTTGTTGACATTTATCTAAAATTTAAGATATTACTTCATTACTTCGCAAATTTAGTGGACTTTTTATTGTGCTATAAGTTATTTTTATAAACTTTACCACGCTTTATTTTGAGCGGTCATGTTGTATTGCGTAGTTTTACACTGGGAATTTCCATATACGCGATAAAATTTATTTATAAAACATACGATAATAATTAATTAATTAATTAATTAAAATAAATTATTATACTATGTTTACTATACATAAAAATATATCTTGGGTTTTTTTAGCAAATTTTGATAAATTTCATTAAATAAATTTTTGATAGCTTATCATCAACAAAATGTAATGTAAAAATTAAGGAATTAAATGCAATTCAAACCAAAATACGCTAATTTTTTTTTTTTAATTAAATAAATATTTATATTAGTTTTATGCAAACATGGTGGTGCGATATTTTGCTCCTTTGTAGAGTTAACGGAGTTCACTCTATATGCGCAACCTCGAGACGGAGTCAACGGAGTGAAACTTTTTATAGTCAGTTTCAAATTGTCAAATTAATTTGCAATTATAGAAAATTACATGTATCATTGTAACTTTGTGTGATATAATGCTAATACTGGAGGTGACTTAGCTGGTTCACATATGTATGAACTATCATTATTTTTTTTTTCTCTGCCAGTCTCAACCTCGGGCAAAGGAGGATGTTTCTTCGGCGAGGTTTGCTTCTTGCCGAGCGCTAAAAATAAAATAAATCTCAAAGAACCAACAACAAGCCTCAGAAACGGACTGATCAAACGGTATCAACCTCAGCCATTCCTAGGACTACGATTAAGGACAAGACGAAGACAAAGCGAAACACAAAAACATACTCCGCTGGAACATATCAACTTGGAACGAGATAGAGCAGGCGATCCTATTAGAACTGGCGGACGACAAAATTGACATCTGCTTTATATCAAGACGAAACGCTAAGACTGCCAATTACTATTTGCGACTGTCCACAAAGAACTTGAAAATTATGGATACTACGAACTAAGAAAACATATGCACACGATTGGTATTTGAGACAATCTAACGTGTAGAGTGTAGAGGATGTAAAATGGATGACGAGACGATCGAGAACGTGCCATGTACATGCCCGGCCTTCTCATACGATAGAGAGTCCATGTTGGGGAGCTGCTGGCTTGACATGGCCAGTATAAGGGAGACCCCTCCAAGCGTTGTACTTGCATACGCGAATCAGCCGTAGGGTGGTTGAAGGCTAGGCCAACGAAGTGAGGTCGCCACTGGAGGAGGTACAAAGGGTTTAATGAGGCCTACGTGCAGTAGACTTTGGTTTATCCTCAAACTTTAAATCCAGAATCCGAGACGTAGCCTGGATACATGCTCAAGTACAGCGGAAATGAAAAGCACAATGGCAGAAGTAGGAGTCCTAACTAATACATGATAAATACATACAAAACATAAAAAGGTACATACTACGTCAGATTAACCATAGACACCGGCAAAGAGAAAATATTTAACGTCTATGTACCGGACATCAATAAAAGTATAGAAGAAACTGACAATATCTATGAACACCTCCAGAACGAAATACAAAAATCGGTGACACGGCGATACTGGGGGTAAAGCAAAGACACGGCAACGAACCGCATACTAGCAACAGCGGAGAAACAGTTACCAAAATTAACTTCGAGAAACACCGAGGGCAAACCTCTATGATAGATTATATCATCACAAACAGAGTAGTCCACTCAACACAGACGTACGCTCACTAACTTCCGTCATTGGTTTGTTTTGTTTGAAAAAGAAACCACCATTCGTGAACCAGGAAAAAATAAACAAAGAATTTATAAAAGACACAATCGTAAGAAACCTCTACGACTAGTTCAGAAACTATGAGAACATAGTATTAACGACGAGGGTGATAACGTGGAAACTAGCTGGAAGTCAAACACAATATGAAAACCGCCCCAAACGAAGCTCTTCGAAGAAGGAGAGTAAGTAAGTCTAACTCAATCAAAAATAACACACCATGGATTACAGAAGAATCAGAAGAATAAAAATCGAACTCTGGTGGGCAACCTACAGCCGATATGGAGCACGACCTGTACGGCGTACAAACGAAGATGCAGGGGGTGCTGCGCCAAAGAAAACAGGAAGTAAACGAGTACAGCAAGAATGGGAGAACTACTTCCGGCAAATATATGACGAACAACAACAAGAAATCCGGTAAGCAGAAGAGGACTCAGCCGAAGAGATAACAACGCGCATAGACTCAGACCTTGTAAAAAAACTCGTAAAAAGCCTTAAAATAAAAAAAAAATAGGATGTACAAGTAACCAAGCTCATCAAAAAAATATTAGACACAGGAAGAATTCCAACCGATTGCAAGAAGAACACTACGATACCGGTATTTAAAAAGAGGTGTACAAAAAGCGGCCCGAGATGTCTTCTCAGCGCGACAATGAAACTATTCACACATATCATTGCCATCATGCTCTAAGAAACCAACCCACTGAATGAAGAACAATAGGAATTTTTGAAGAAACGATCTACTACAGACGCTATATTTGTGATAAGCCAGGTTGCAGAAAAAGCAACTGAATTTGCTAAACAGCATACATGTGCTTCATAGACCTAATAAAATCGTTTGGCCAGGCCAACCTTATCTATAGACATATTGAGGCAGAAAGAAGAGAATTATCAGAGTAATCCAAGCTTTTTAAACTCAGGTACAACAACTTAAATATGAGTCAACAACATCTCGACTAACGAAATACCAATATTGACAGGCGTAAGGCAAGGGGATTCTTTAAGCCCGCTACTATTTAACTTCATTATGAACAAAGTCAAGAATCTAGGGCTTTGATATAAAAGATCCTGTGCTTCGCAGACGACGCGTTCATAATAGCCGAAAACTAAGTTTAACTCCAAAGGTTTTTGCTACATCAATTCTTCCTGACTGCTATAAAATACAACATGACAATCTCAGTGCAACAAAACGAAGGCATTGGTGGTGGCAGAAGAACTCACCAGATGCAAACTTGCCGTCAACGATGTAGGAGTGGAACAGGTAATGGCATTTAAGTACCTCGCAGTAGAAGTATCAGCTAACCAAGACAGAGTTGAAGTACAGAGCCAAACTAACAAAGCCTCAACACTAAGAGATCTAATATGGAAAAACCGCCGATCTCGGTGGCGCAACGGTTGAGGTCCTGGGTTCGGTCCCGGGCAAGGCATGGATATTTGTTCTGTTACGAGAATTTGTAAAAATTCACATTAAATTACATGGTTGTGACTAAATGAGTGTAATGCTCGAGGTCAAAAAATAAAACCAAGATCAGAATATATAAAACTTGAATCCAACCAATATATATTCTAACTACAACAAAAACCATTGCACTATCAAACGAAATGAAGACACTCGAGAACATAACGGGAAACTTCCACATAGACAGAATGCGCAGGGAATGAACACGTATTCCGAATGCCAGACACCAGAATAGCCAAGCAAGCGAGAGCTGGAAAGCCAAACTCCAGAAGCTTCTGGACAAACCACCAAAACCATAGAAGGACAGCTAGACTTCAGTATCAAGAAGAAGAGGTTTTTTTTTGCAACGTGTTGAGATTAAAATTTTCAATAAGGGTGGGGTGACTTTTTAGTAAAGTTTTATTTTGCCGTAGGTGGCGGTAGTTCCACGCTCCACTTCCATTCGTTTCAATGTATTCCCCTACTCCCCTCATTTAGACGAAACAGCCAATCTTAGATGAGCGGGGTAGCACGTGCATTGTGTTATAGTCGAAAGGCATAGATATTATAAAAATACGCGTGGTGGGTAGTACGATAGTGAGCGTGCGGATGAAATAGGAAGGCGGAGTGGGGACTTAGAAAATATATTTTTATCAATCTTGGGGCATGTTCATCTTCATTATTAATGAAAATTAAAAAATACAAAAAATATATTCGTTTTCCTGATTTTTTTCTCTATATAATGACATAAATTTAAAATCGGTAAAAAAATTATTTACATTTATTTCGTAAAATATTGCGTAAAAATATCAACAAAATATGTCAAGTTATAAACAATTATATCATTAACAATTTCTGAAAATTTCACATTTCTGCGTTCAGTAGTTTTCCTAATGAACATGCCCCCAGTTTATAGCAGAAATTCGCCAGCCATAACATGAAATATAAGAGAATCCAAAATCTTTAATTGTTTGTAGTCTAAACTTTAAAAGTATTGTTTCATTGCACCGCAGATTTCGTAGACCTTTTATTGTGCTATAACTTATTTTATAAACTAACAATTGTTACAGTTCTGCTCGAAGTTGTGAATGTATGATAAAATAGGTTTATGTATGTCTTAATGTCATGCAATATCTGCGTTTTCTGAGCCATCATTTATTATGTTTAAGCGATAAATGTATGAGATTTTCAATAAATTAGTTTTTAGAGCGAATTTTAAATATTTTCAAGAATTTTTGATTAAATGCGGTAAAAACTTGTTATGGTCAGATTTTAATAAATAATAAAATAATTTAATGCTTGCGGTTTCTCGAGTTTTAATATTTTTTTAGCGTTGATCGAGTTTTCTGAGTATGAAAAGCACATTTCCTGAATTTGATTAATTACTTGTGGTATATACTTTTTTTGTGAACGAAGTATGATCAATTTCAACCAATTTTTATTTAGTTTCAATCTATAATAATAATAATAATAATAATATAATGTTGTTTGGGACGCTTAAAACTTTGATCTACGAATCTTGCAAATGTTTTTCGGCCGTCAATAGACGGCGAAAATAGAAGTCTCTCGAAAAGAGGCTCAAAACTTTTCCGCGTATGTCACGGGGAAACAATCTGCAAACACTCTCAAAACTGTGCTATATAAAATAATATGTACTGTAAATATACTACTAGTTGGACTTTCAGTATTAAAACGTAACCATGCGATATCTTTGTAAAGCTTAGTACACACTAGTAGACATGTTTCGCGGTTTTGGTCTCTGAGACGTGTCTCAGGTTCTCTACGTAGACATGTCTATAGACCAATCCCCGTCTACGGGCCTGTTGCGTGATTAAAAATCCGCATGCAACGTTAGACATGTTGCGCAACATTTTGCCAGTGTGGACGTCATTCGGCGTCTAGAGGCGAGACACGTCCTTGTCTGTCTCCAGCTACCAAATGGTGTGGTTCGGCTGTTTTCCAAAGTTTTACAGAGAAAATTTTGAAACTAATTGAAGATTACCATGCGTCTTATTGTTTGTGGGATGTTACGAGTCCCGACTACAAAAACCAGATATAAAGAAAAGTGGCCATGAAATCTCTGGCCGCAAAGCACAATGTAACAGTAGCGGAGATAAAAAAGAAAATCGATAATTTAAAAACATCATTCAAACGGGAGCGAAAAAAATGTCTTCTATGGTGGACTGCAAAGATGAGAGTGAGAAATTCACATCGTAGTGTGGATGCTAGACGAGACAAAGAACGGTGTCTCTCGACGGTCTATAGACAAATCGCGCAACATGTTCTACTAGTGTGTACTAGCCTTTAGGAGTTAATGATACATGTTTATAGGAGCTTATTTGTTTCATTCGATAAGTTGAATACACTGTTTAGATTTTTTTTAAACAAGTTGAATCACCCTTTACAATGGTGTTTTACAGATAAGTCAAACAAGAGAAAAAAGTTTAGTTAAAAAAATGCTTTGAGTATTATTATTATTGTCTTGCTCAAAAAATACGATTGGCGTATAACATTCAAATTTTAATATACATGGTGTTTAGAATGATTAAATTTTATACATATCAAAAAGTGAGGAATAAAAGATTATGGTAAAGTCTTAGTAATTAGGAAAAATCCATCAGATATATGTTTCATTTCACAAAACAACGTAAACATTTTAAATTTGTAGTTTATGATTGTTTCTCGATTTCTATAAAAACAATTTTTTAAATGTAACTTTTTTTTAATTTTTAAAAACTGGTTAACTTTTTTTGATAAATTTATGTTTTTAAGTTGTTTTTGTTATTATCCAATCCATTAATGGGACACCCTGTATGTTTTTCTAGTTAAAAAAAACGTATAAATTTGTCTCTACCTAACATTTTTTGTTTTTTTATTTTCTGATACATCAAAAGTTAACTTTATAATCCTAATTTTATTTTTTAATCAAGCAATGTTGTATATGGCAATAAATTACTCATCTCAAAATCTTGGTTGATAAAAATCCCACAATGAATATAATCAGTACATATTTGTATGACCTAAAATACTGGTATTGGCGTGCAAAATTAATGCAAATGCACTAATGATCAATGAGTGTAAATTCCCATAAAAGTGACAAAAATAGCATTTTACGATTAAAATGCTTTTACGCGAAGGAATGGAATTACGCAACTATTCAATACTAAGTTGCGGATATTTTGAAAATTCCACAGAAATTAACCCATTTAATCTAAAAATACGTGGCCACATATTAAAGTTTTTTTTTTAATTGTCCTGTTGTGATAACCCGCCATAATCTGCTTGGTACAAAAGAGTTATTTAGTACCGCAAAAACTACACCGGAGAAAGGTTGAACTGTGTGTGTTAGCAGGGCTGCTGTGTTTATTATTATTTATTACCCAAAAAAATGGATGTGAATACTTTTGGTATGTAGATAATTTTACTGTAGGTTACTAATATTTATAATTAATTCCATTTGAAAGTAAGGCCTCTTTCAAACGTAGATTCCGTCGCCCAGATTCTGAATCCGTATACGCATTCAGTCGTCCCGATTTATTTGCGATTAGTGCCGTAGAGTATGGATATATATCAAAGAAAAATATTTAAGTAGAATATTTTAATTATTAATAAATAAAATGAAAATAAAAAATGTATTATTAGTTTTGTTAACATTTTTTATTAATTTCTACAATTATAAAAATCAGCTACATATAACGTAATGGATTCCGACAGAATAGCGATTCGGAATCCACGTCTGAAAGGTTCCGTTTAAACGCATGTATCACCGGAATCCAAGATTATCAATCTACGTGTGAAAGGGGCCTTAAGGGTTTGTTAAATAGTTATTAAATAATAGCCTCGATATCGTTTTAATGTGCCGGTACTAAATTAAAATTTCAGTACTATCGATATTGTTATTTTTTATTTATTTAATATTAAATTTAGTGAATAATGGTAATGAAAAGACTGATTGAAATTTATAGTGATATAACATTATCATGAAATAATCAAAGATTTTTTGTTGGTGTTGCTCACCCTTACTCGCTCCAAATATATAGCAATCGGAAAATTATTTTTAATTATTGATTGATTCAAAACAATTTAAATTCAACAAATTTTTTATTTTGCTTGATTTGAAAAATGTTTGCAATGAATTGGTTTTATGCAACAAATCTGTATTCTGAGCGATTTTTTTGCATATTTTTGTTTTTTTAAATTGGTTTTCTGTGCATTTCTTGATAAAATTTTGAGAGGAGGTGGTAATAATCCCTCAGACTACACCATTGGGCATATGACTAATTGAAGTCATTTGATCTCGACATTTTAGTTATATGTTTGAATTAAGCATTTGACAGATAATAATAATTAATTAAATCCAAATATATTTGATAATCATTTTTTTTTTTACAATTCAGCATTGGTTTTGTGACAATTGAAGTACATTTTGTGTGACCTAACTCCAAGGTTGGTAGAAAAATGTATATAGAAGGTTGCCTGGTTTTGCCTCTAAATGATATAGGTGCGGGTAGTGGTGCGGAGTAAAATTGTTTGATGATGTAGGGGGGAGACCAATGTCTCGCTTTAGATATGTTCTTTTTACATAAATGGTTGTTCTAAATTTAGTTAAGCTTAATAAAGCAAGCAAAATCTTTATTATTAAAATGTAGTTATAAAAGTACACCACTGCCCGTTAATATCCGCTTATTTATTATATGAATTATGTGTAAAAAATAATTAATTATAGTTTGTCCGCGTTAAGACTGCAGTGATGGGAGTGGTTTATAAAGTCAGTATCACACAACTGTAATTGCAACTTATCTTTGTTAGTATTATAATACAGCTAACTTCACTTTGTTTATTATATTATAATAAAATTATTTTAAATTGCTTAAAAACTTTAAAGCAGAAACAATATAGTTTATTGCTTCTTAATTAAATATTAAAATGTTTAATAGAAATGTATATTAGTCACTTTTAATACTAAAATTTTTTAAAAACAATTCCTAGAACTGCATGACGTTTACTCATATTTAAGTTTTTGAGGTTATACTGTACGTCAGCAACAAAAAATTGTAATTTAATGTTAAAATACATATTTGCAAATGCGTTAACCTAGTTACAATAACGCAAAAAATTGATAAATATTAAATAGTGAATATTGTTAACTAAATTTATTTAATTACAAGTAGCTTTGTTTTAATCTGGTAGATATTCTATTGTAAATTGGGTAGGCCTCTAAGCCAACCAAAGCATTGTTTTCCAATTGCCATAACAACTACTACTGCAGTCTTAACGCGAACAAACTATAATTGAATTACATTTTTATATTTAAAGAACACATCTAATATTTAATAGCAATGTTTGTTTACTGTAACCAAGTAACATATTGTTCGGTTGTGTAAATAGGAGACCCGCGCAAATGACTCCGCCCCTTTGCTAAAACCAGGCAACCTTCTAAATACAAATTTTCTACTAACCTTGACCTAACTCAGCATTAAAAGTTACATTTGAGACTTTTTGACCAGTGGTGTAACTAGGATTTTTGGACCCTACCACAAAATGACGAGACAAGGTTTGGATAAAAAAACGTTAAATTTTTTTGTAACCTAAAGCCGCTGTTTAAAGTTGCTTATAATGTACTTTTGCTTAATATTGTTATTTTAATATGATGTAGAAAGCTCTCAAAAATTAACAGTTGCACCCAAAGTGTTTCAGACTGTACCTGAAGTGTTCTAAGCTGTTCATTAGTCTACTGAGGTTGTCAATGTTCTAATAAGATAAGAGTTGCTTTCAACGATTTCAAAGTGCATCTGAACTGTGTTCAACTGTGTTTTTTAGTTGTTGAGAGTTCTATGCTGTTACGATTAACAATGTATTGTTTTAAATAGAGTTTCACTCAAGTGTGCATTTTAACTGTATCCAAGTGTATCTAAGATGTTTCCAAGTATAGTGAACTATGTACTGGAGCTGTTCCCAACTGCACCTAACTGTTGCAAACTCTTCATGGGTTTTTAGTTCAAATTAGTCTGTTTCAATGTAATTTAAGTTCTTTCTAAATACCTCACGTTTCTAATTAATTTTAAACTTTTTCAAAATGTTAGGGATTGCTCTAAAGTGTTTCATTTTAACTGTTTCCAACTGCACCAGTTTTTGCTTTAAAGTGTTCCAAATTGTCCCTGAATGTTTAGTCCAATTAATATTGATTGAAATAATTTAGTTTGTGTTGAACTAAAAACTGTTCTAAAGTGTACTGGAACTGTTTCAGTTACTCTCAAGTGTTCTCAGTTGCACCTAAACTGTTCTCAAGTGTTTCCAAGTGAAATGAACAATTTCTAATTAATTTTAAACTCATTCAATAATTTACGAATTGTTCTAGTGTTCCAAGGTGTACAGAAACTTTTTCCAACTGCACTTTAATTGTTCAAAGCTTTGTCTTGGTGTACTGAGTGTATTAAGTTAAATAATCTGTTTCTGCTACTTTTAAAGTGTTCCTACTACTTGCACCTAAACTTTTCTCAACTGTGTTTAAAGTGTTTTAGCTGTTGGAAAAGATTTTAATTGTAACTAAGTTATTCTTAAATATACTGAAGTGTTACTAAATAATTTTGAGCTTTTCAATGTATAATGAGTTGTTCTTAGGAGTTCTCAGTTGCATGTCCCAAACTGTTTCTGATTGTGATGAGTATTTTTGTTTAATCTAAAGTGTTTTCAATTGTACCTTAACTATTCCTATCTGCACTTTTTTGCCTGTTACCCTGTTACAGAATCATTCGTAAGTGTATCTGTTTCCAAGTTTAGTGAGTTATTTGGAATTGATTTTAAATCTATTTGGAGTTGTCCTTAAATGTTCTATAACTTTTCCCAACAGCACCTCAAGTGTTCCTATTCTTAGGTTGTACTAAGCTATTTTAAGCAGCGGCGTAGCTAAGATTTTTGGGCTTTAACGCAAAACATTTAGAGGACCCTCACTAAAGTTGGTTTTGAAGAAAAGAGTATTATTTTTTATTTAACTTTGAGGTCTCTTCTGCATTGCAGACCAGAAATTTGATAGAGATCATAAATTTTATTTGATAGTTTAGCAATATTTGTGAAAGTGATTGAATTTGAATTTTTTGACACTAATTTTAATTGACGTTCATGAATATTTTTGACAGATGAGGAACATTACTATATTTCACACTGAAAGCTTAAAGCAATAATTTTGACAGTATACAATTATTTTTGACAGACAGATTTGAAACAGTTGAAATTTTGAGTTCAGTATTTTAAGTTAAACTTACAATTACACTTAAAATAAAAAAAAATACATGTCACTACAAATAGTCCCTGAATTATCAAAAAACAACAACGAAAGTGATTGCCCTGTCCAAAATGACTAATCTAAGACACGTTAATGATGCTATGATGATGTTGCCAAGCAAAAAAGTATGATAAATATAATCATAAATAATTAAATAATTTTCTCAATCTTATTAAAGATATTTGAAACGCAAAATAAGCGATTATGATCATATTCACAATTTGTCAAAAATGTTGAAGCATTGTTAAAAACATTATTACAGTTTTGATTTATTGCCTAAAAATAACCTTGTAATACGATCAATATTTTTGTATATTTCCAGGTAAAATAGGCAAAGTATTAGACATAAGAGGATGGGACAACGAGAGTAGTAGATCGGTGGCAAATGTACACTGGTTTCAGGGCTCTACCAATGTTTACAGACTAGGACACAAAGGCAACTGCGATATTAAATATGTGGAACCTGCAAGTTGGGGCAGCTTTTACCCTGAAAACCTTCCAATCTTAGGTAAGAAATAGAATATTTGTTATTTAATAATCTAACTGGAAATATGTCAATTATTGTGCGCAATCGATTTAATCAGTACTGCGCATGCGCATTATAGGCTTTCGTACGTATACGAATGAGTAATTGATGAAATATTCTTTTTAAAAACATCAGGTGTGGTTTTTAATCTATTTACAGCATGTAATGTTTTAATAATGATTCAGTCTGAAATAATCATAATATTAATTAATAGTACAGTTTTATTAAAGTCTGCATAATGTTTTCAGGACAGAACACGGAGCAAACAGTAGCTAGACCAACTAGATCTGGTCCTCCGCCATTTAGTGTAGGCGATAAAGTGCAAGTTATAGTAAGTGTTGATCAACTAAAAAGTATGCAGCAAGGACATGGCGGATGGAACCCAAGAATGGGAGAGGTAATTTTAATAATTACTTTGTTATGTAACAATCTAACGTATCCTTTACAGTACATTGGAAAAATTGGTTCAGTACATCGAGTAACCGATAAAGGTGACATTCGTGTCCAATACGAAGGTTGCAACAATCGATGGACTTACAATCCAACGAGTCTCTCCAAAGTCAACAGCTTTGCCGTTGGTGATATCATAAGCGTTATTAACGATATGGATAAAGTCAAGGAGTTACAAAAAGGGCATGGCGAATGGATCGACATCATGAAAAATGTAATGTTATGTAATAGTGTTAATGTGAACTAATCTTAAAATTTGTTTAGGCTTTGGGGAAGTTAGGAAAGGTACTGAAAGTGTATTCTGATGGAGATCTGCGGGTGCAATTAGATGGTCATGCTTGGACTTTAAACCCACAATGTGTTCGAGTTGTTCCTGGCAGTGCGGCAGAATTGGCAAATACTATGCATGCTACTCAGAATCAACGACAAGAACCATCAAGTAAGTTATTAAACTTAAATTAGTTTTAAAATTTTTACATTAAAATTTATAGTGCAATGGCATCCTGGTAATTCAACTACAAACGCAACCAATGGTACAGCCGATCAATTAGTCAGAGCAGCCGCTCAAGGTCAGTTGGATACAGTCAAAAGGATACTGGAAGAGATTCCCAGAGGGGCTGTGGATATGCGTAGTGGTGGTAAGACTGCGCTACAAGTAGCTTCACATCAGGGCCATGCCCCTATTGTTAATGTTCTCATACAAGCCCAGGCTGATGTGAATGTGCATGATAACGATGGAGATACATGCTTACATTATGCAGCATTTGGGAATCAACCTGAGGTAATTGAATGAACATTATTAACAAATATACAGAAACCAATTAGTGTTAATAAATGGGGCTTCAAAACTAAACAATCTAACCTAATCTGATTTTATTTTTTTATTGATATTTTTAGATCCTTGATTTATTGATTAAAGCAGGTGCCAATCTTAACACGGCTAATAAAGGTGGTTGCACTGCTCTACATATAGCAGCTCATAAAAAGCCGGCTAGATCAGTGCAAATATTATTGGCAGCTGGTGCCGATACTAATTGTAAAGACTTCTATGGTGATACAGCACTACATGATGCCATAGGGAAGGATAGCTTTCAAGTTATCGAGCTTCTTTGTACAGCTTCAGGTAATATTAAAATCAAATACACTTTTTTGTGCTATGCCAAAAAATCTGTTAAATATAATAAAAATTAAATTGTCAAATATTGATCAGTAAACTGTCAATAATCAAAATCTTAAAAAATTGACAAATTTTAACTGTCGACTGCAAAAATAATTAAAAATGTCAATCTGACAACATTTATTTTTAAAAACTGCCAGTTTTGTAGTTTAAAACAAAAATTTTAAAACTTAAATTAATATTACAAAAATTGACTTTATATTTTATGAATACCAACTTCAGTTACAATGTAAAATTTTACAAAATGTTATTTTTATTCTAATAATTCAGCATTGCAAATTGTCATTCTTAACAGGGACTGATTTCACACTTCGCAATAAACGAGGTTTCAACGTGTTGCATCATGCTGCACTTAAAGGTAAAAACTTTGCAACCGGTAAACTCCTTGCTCAAGCAAGACAACTGGTTGACGTCAAAAAAGATGACGGTTTCTCGGCCCTCCACTTATCAGCATTGAATGGACACCGAGATGTCGTTGAGACTCTAGTCAGACAAGGACAAGCGGACATTGACCTCAGGAATAACCGCAATCAATCCGCATTACTATTAGCAGTAAGCCAAGGTAACAAACATTAAATAAATATAATGACAATTCAATTAATTATTGTTGTTTAAAGGCCATTGCAGTGTCATCGAATTGTTAATCAAATTGAAAGCCAATATAAATGCCAAAGATGAGGATGGTGATACGGCCCTCCATATAGTACTGATGAAACGATCTCACCTTATGGCGGAAATTAGGCAAGAAGATAGTCCTGCGATTTATGCCATCTATCAAGTTATAACTCAAGTTACTGAATATCGATTGGCTACAGCCATTGCGTGTTTTTTAATACAACAAGATATTGATATGGATACCCTTAACGCCAAAAGTCAGCCGGCTCTTAATTTAATTCAAGATAGTAATTTGCAAGAGTTACTGAAAAGCTATAAACCGGTTCTTGATAGTAATCAAATGATGCTAAGTGTCATCGGTGATGTGGATGCACTGAATCTGAATGATGCATCTATGGACGGTTATAATTTGACTGAAAATGCCAGAAATAGCCCAGCTAGAAATTTAGCTGTTGAAGAAACTAAAGGTATTTGTGAAATATTTATAATTTAGTTACAAATTAATTAAATTTTATAGTGAGGTTATGTTTAATATAATTGTTTAGAACTAAGATTTATAAATATGGTAATGTTAACATTACTTACCAAATAAAAATTTGATGATATCAACACTAAAATCATGTAACCACTTGAATGTTGTCTGGCAGGGATTGTTGTAATGGCACTATACTTCAAATAATGATGATTCAAATATTTTTTTCCAATTGTCTGAAGAGAACTGTCAGAATTTGAATTAATTACCAATTGCAAAAAAATAAAGTTACTAACTGCTGTCATGAAAATTACTAACATTGAAAGTTTGTTGTCTGTCAAAGATGAAAATTATTACTATTGTCACAATTAATATTTGTTTAATGAACAATTTTTAAATGATGTTTTAAAATTTGATTTGGTTACAAATATTAATTTTGGGGCGTCGAACTCGAAAAATTACCGGTTTCAAACTCTGTGTTTTCGGCTTTCTAGAGATCGCATCCTCTCCGGTTTTTGAAACTCAAATTGGTGATTTTATTTTAGTTTTTATTAAATAAATTAAAAAAAAAACCTTTTTGACAAATAATTGAAATTATAGGGTTCAACCAAAAAAAAAAAAAAAGAGTATCTTCTATTATTTTGAATTAAAAAGATATCTCCAAAAAAAGTATATGTTACTGTAAAGGAGTCTGTCTGGTCAGTCTATTTATTTTACCAAAATGTAAATGAATCTTGTATAAGGCGCTTGGCGTATGACGTTGTTAAATTATTTAAATAACAAATATTTATTTCACATAAATATTGAATTTATAACTATACAAATAAACGCTATTTGATAAAAAATACTTTTAATATTAAATTATTTATTAAGGATATAACGTCAAAAACAAATTCATTTTGTAAATAATATTTCATTTATATTTTATCGTGTTTATTAATGTTCACTTAAAATTGTGACATGAAACGATACATAACATACTCATACAATTAGCTCGTGACAATTAGCATGTTGCGTAAAGTACCTGACAAAAGATATGAAAAAATAATGATTAGAAACATTCCAACATTATAAACAGATACTACTGATACCAACTTGATGACAAATTCCAGTTGTTTGATTAGTCCTATTGTGATAAATCAGTGCTACTAACTTAGACTAATTGGATTTTTTAATTTTAATTATTTAGGTACACGTCGAAGTAGAAAGTCTGAACAAAAGTCTGAGAAAACGATGGATCTGGGCAATTCATCACAAGAAAATTCACCAAACCACAAAAGCCATCACTATCAAAATGAGATTGTTTCAAGCAAACCTGTGGAATGTCTAGTCTGCTCTGAATTATCCGAAGAAAATGTACGTTTGGAACCGTGCAACCATAAACCGGCATGCGAGGATTGCTCGTCCCGCATGAAAAAGTGCCTCAAATGCGGATCCATTGTACAAAAGAGGATCACAAAAGATGGCCGTGTCATACCAGCAAAAAGTCGACAACCAAGCGCTGAACGAATGAGGTAATAATATTAATTGTAATTAATTCTGGTGATTTAATATTTGATTGTTATAGATACCTGGAATGTAAAATTCAAGAAATTGAAGAAAGCCATGCTTGCAGCATATGCATGGAACGTAAGCGCAATGTTGTGTTTCTTTGCGGACACGGCACTTGTTCAAAATGTGCCGATACATTAAAAATATGTCACATGTGCCGCAAGACGATTACGAAAAAGATTCCAATCTATTAAGATAACAAAAATATTGTAAATAATTAATTTTTTATAGATTCTAAGCTATTTCTATTTAAAACAGATGAATTTATATATGCTCTAGAAATTTATCCATATAAGTTAAAAAACGTTCTAGGCCTTTTTATGGAAACAGCTACACTGCCTCCAAGGAATGTTCTGTCCGCATATGCACAATTCTATTATTGATAGTTTAAGCCCAAAGAAGTTTCATAATTTACATTATCATTAATTTTCATTTAATCATTGAATGTACATTTTATATTGTTTGCAGCTTTGCTTATAGAAAAATGTTGCCAATTGTAAATGGTTTCAAAAATGTTGCCAACTGTAAATTGGGGTGTTTACAAAAGTGTTGCCAACTGTACATTCAATGATTCATGTGTATATAAATTGTATTTTATTTTTTAATTAATTTTTCTTGTGTTTCTGTGATTTATTTTAGGGATTGTCGATACAGTATTTTTAATTAATTTCCTCTACAAGCAACAAACGTTAAGGTCAATTATAACTGGTACTAATTTTTTAATTTAAATTTGACAAGTTTTTTTATCAATTATAGTTACCATTTATCATAGCGTAAAATTGACACTTACGGATTACCATCTATTGAGGAATATAAACCATTCATTTAACACTTTTACTAAGTAAAGCATAACACTTTTACTGTTCACCAAACGCACGCAATCTTATTTTTTCAGTGCATCAATACATTAATTAACGCACTTGATCAAAAAAAGCTCTAGGGAAAGTGTTATGTTTAAATGGGTTGTTTATATCTGTATTCATAAACAGAATGAATATGGTCAAAATAAATTGACATTTAACATTATTTCATACATATCATGAAGAATACTCATAATGCAGCACACACTATGTATATACCGTTATAATTAATTCTATTTTCTGTGATTTTAATCATTTAGGCTTGTGAATATATTGTTTTGTCCCATCACATAATACAAACGGAACGACCGACTAACCTGAACTGTGTCAACAACATTTAAAATTTTTGATGAAAATATATTTTTTAGTATTTGTATTTAATTGTAATTCAAAAGGTTTTTTAATATTAAAATTAATTATGTCAACTTTAGGTGATGACAGAAAGAGAATTTATCAAAACTGAAGAGCATTTCTCTATGCTTGTATATTGTATATGTTGGTGATGAATTAATAATAAAAAAAATTATATTGAGATTTGTTTGATTTAAATATTTATTATTTTAATCAAACCCTTTTTATTGTTTAAATTTAATAAATGTAAGTAAAATCACAATAACTATTATAAATCTTATGCATAAAAATATGTTTTTCGTAATAGGCGGCATTGCGTTACCACCTCTCATCCTTTTTATTATTTACAAAGTGTAGTATAAATTGATTGTCCGATACTGATTTTCTTAGTAGTAGATAATTTTAAGATTAAAACCAAAAACATATTTTTGCGTTTTGAACGGCAAAACGGGCATTAAATGGTGAAGGGGAGGGACGTAATTGTTCCTGAATCCCCACTAAACCGGACTTTCGTGGCTCAAAGGGTTTTTCTTGGCCGATCGACGAAATGTTCGGTTTTATCGGCAAAAAATTCAAATGTGGGCACACAAACTTTGGTTTGTAATATTTCCTGTTTGTGGGGCAATTTGGACTCCTTATTACGATCCGGAATCGATACTCTAAATATTTCACCTTGTAACCCAAAGCGGTTTTTTCGGTATATTTTTACTACTGAAAAGTGTGAAACAAACATATTTTTAGCCGGCGGAGGAAGACGCGGTTGCTCCCACAGATCACCTTGCTCCTGTGGCAATCTAAACTAAAGAAGTGAAATATAGGAAGGGGGGGGGGAGGTTCGGTTTTATGTATTGTTTGCTCTGTTGCACTCAAGCTCACATTTCACACAAGTATGTAACCAGCGGCGTAGGTAATAATTAAAACTTGAAGAATATAAAGATATATTTTATTAATATATAATATCATCTATATAATACAATCTGTTATAATTCAGCACCATACTAGGCTCACCGCATTCAAGACCCAGCATAGTCAACAAATAAAACTATCCTATGCAAATCTTACATGCGGCAGACCAAACAAATTAAAAGTAAATGTATCAAATTATTTCAAATACTGTTAGTTTCATACATTAATATCAAATAATGCTACAAAATGGCAAGAAAAACAAATTAAACTGAAGTCAAATTAGTTAATAATTGTGAAATAGTTAATATTATTTGTTAAAAATTAATGCCACTTTTCAATCACCAATGTTTGATCCATATCACCTGGATATTCTAGTATTGCAATTCCCATGCAACACCACTATCCTATGCTCACATTTAAAATAATCATCAAAAATCTCTTTATAACCTCCATTATCTCGCCACCACGTACACAATTGTCGATTGAATCCACAATGTAAAGTTTTAATCATTTCAGGCCTCTCAAAACCCAATAAAGAATAAAAATCTTGATCACCAAGATGTCCACGAAATTTATATTTATCAACCATACTCTTAATAGTTTCATTTTTAATAACCACTTTGTATTCTTCAGACAATCTTATCGCAGTTAAATTAAATAATATGACACCAGAATTGTAACCTTGAAAACCACGTGAATGTGTCAAATTGGTTGGAATCTCATTCGAATGATAATAATCACCAAAAGTTGTATTGTGTTTCTGCTTGTAGTTGTAGAGTATATGTCTGTAGACTGGGGAAAGTTCCGGTGATAAACCAAACAAATTTTCAGGTTTAAAACTGAAAAATAAAATGTTAAATTTCACAGAAATTTTGATTAAATAATATATTACCTATCAAATTGTTGAAAAAGTTCGGCAATATCTTGCTTAAAATATAAATCACAGTCCAACATAACAGCTCGCTTTTGTTCATAAGGAGCCAATCGATACAATCCGAGCGATAAATAAAATAAAGCATCGCTATAATATGTCCCTGCAATTATAAACTTGAATAAAACAAAATCAATTAATTTTTTAATCATACCTGGTCTAGAACTAAAATACGGTGTCATGGCATCAACAATATCCTCAATCCCAATTGCAAAAACACTAACATTATAATACTTATATTGCACTTTCTTATTAGTAATTGTTTCAATTTTTGTTATCAATCTATCGGCAATGATTTGTGATCCATCGTCGATTATTATATTAAAATTAAGTGGTACACTGCTTACATTAAGTAAATTTAATATTAGATTATTGAAATTATACATTAATGGTGATTTGTCAATAACTTTTGTAAATATAAGCCAGAGATTGTAGTCGTAATCGGGTTTGATTACTTTTTCCTCAGTTTTTTGGAATAATTTCATACGTGGTGGAAAACGACCTGTACGTTGTTTCCCACTATCTATTATTGAGAATAAATAAAAAAATAATATTAAAATGCTTAAGAATATTGATATGTTGAATAGGATTCGCATTCGAAACATTTTGAATGCTTTTAGGTTATGTTTGTTTGTAAATAAACTTGTTTTTAGACACTTGTTGCCCTGTTTGACAGGTGTCAATGTAAACGCCAGTGGCGTAACATGTAAAGAGGAATTGAAATAGAATGCATGGTTTGTGTTTATAGATTTTACTGAATTATTAAAAATGGCTAGGTTCATTTTATTACAGATTAGCTCTACTACAAATTTCAGAATTCTTTATTAAAAAATCATTCTAGATCTCATTAAAATAATTTTGAATTAGTCTAATACTGAAATATAATATATTTTTGCCTGTTTATGATATACTTAAGTTGCTAACTTTATGAATAACACACACTGCATGATAAACCAAAATACAACAATATTATGTTTGTAGAACTAAGAAATTTTAGAATTATGATGGCATATACGAAAAAATCAGAAGTAGCAAGAGCGCAAATCAGGTACAAGGCTGGCAGTTTAAAGAATTATTTTTAATCTTTTATGTGGTTTAAAGTTATCTTGCATGTTTTATGATTTTTAAAATCGAAAGGCAAGAAATTAACGTTTATTATTAGTATTATTAGAAACAAATTTTACCACAATCTGCAAGTAAGAAATAGCTGTTTTCACTTCAATAATATAATTAACATATTTTTTCCGTTTGTATATTAATAAGATCTTTGATTAAATTATTATTAGAAAAATACTCAACCGATACATGGAAGCATATATGAAGGCAATTTTTATTTGTTTTTCACTATTAAATTGTATAAACCATCAAAAACCTTATTAATATAAGCAGAAGGCCAAATAATATGTTTATAATAATAATAAATATAATAAAATACAAAAGAATGTGTCACGTCATTAAATATTAGAGAAAATAATTACATAATTAAAAACTATTAAAAAAAGTCTGTTAACTGTCAGAAAACGTCTATAATATATCAAAAATATTATCAAAATGTGTCACAAAGGTAAAAAAAGGAATATTAATTAACTGTCAAAATAAAAGAACTGCTGTTGTAATTGCAATTTTAATCTTGAAGAAAAGTACACATTGATGTTTCTCTCAAAACAATTTTGAAATTAGTTTAGTTATACTTGAAGAAATAAATATTAATTAATTTTATTCCTTCAATGTATTTAAGCTTGCTCACCAACCTCAAGGTACTAATTATGAGCAAGGGAAGGAATGGAAACAAAGGATTGTAAGGTTTGAAACACAAAGGATCCGACGCCCAACCCTATCGCGACGCATTTGGGGATGGAGCATGATAACGGACCATGGTCACTTTACTAAAATATAGAGAACCGGCCAACCCACTTATGCGCATAACAAAACCGGACAAAAGCCGGACCAACCTTAAATCTTGAATTAGAGATGAGATGCAACGAGGCACCCGTCTTCTGGGCGCCCTTCAATGCCGGACCTACCTTTAACTTGCTTAAAGCTGAGGATAGAAGTTCACTGGTTTCCTGCTTACTCCTCTATTGATTGCACTTTTTATTAATGAACCACGGAGTTTAATCATTTGTTTGCACCTACATTTGCCTAAAGAAAAGCTAACCTGTGCCATCAAGATCGAACCACCAATAGCAACAGTGGAAGGTGTCCCTGAGCATGAGGGGTTTACCCTTTTTTAGATCAGACGCTAGATAGCAGAACATTTTCAAAAGATTGACCAAATCTTTAAAATGCAATGCGTCGTCCGAAATGATGGGGACTCAGTATGCCGGCCTCAACTCTTACACTAGATCCGATTTTAAAAACCATGGCCAGGCTAAAAATCTTCACTAATGTGATGAGGTTGGGTCATACTTTTAACCTAAATAGCACCCAAACCCGATCCTGTTTCTGCACTACAGATAGTCAACCCACAAGCTCACTTCATTTGAAGGGGGAAGCTATTTATGGTGCAGGGTAACTCACGCTACGTTTGCTCAACATTTTCCTTTAAAGTTTGGTAAATTAAAGGATCATGATGTAACTAACGACACGTTTTAATGATTCTAATTTTAATAAAACATTGCTGCAAATATTGAAAAATAATTTCAGCATTGTTTATAGTTTTCATAAATGCAACCCCAAAATTAACGCGATGTTAAAATATATCATTAAACAAATTTGCTGAAATGAATTTAGGTGCAAACAAACGTAAATTAATTTAAAAAAATTGAAAAAATTCAACCACATTTTTAAAACAAATTAAAAAAAAATAAAATTTTGAAACCTTACCTTAATTTTGAAAAACAATATTAATATCTATGCTGCTTACATAAGGTTATTTTTTCTTCCTCAACAACATACCACAAATATTTCCCTTCTAACAATAATATAAATCATGCAATCAATCAAATTTAAACAGACATATACACTATAATACCAATTTTAAACTAATACTACAATAACTAGTACTACAATAACTAATACTACAATAACTAATACTACAATAGCTAATACTACAATAACTAATACTACAACAACTAATACTGCAATAACTAATATACCACTAATACTGATGACTAAGGGCCGGTATTATAAAGACAAAATAAATCACCGAATAACAAATCTCAAATTAAATATATTCGACGAATAAACGTATTTCGGTATTATAAATCTAAATTAACTATTTGTAAAATAAGAAATTGCAACGCCGCATTTATATGTTATTTTAAAATTGTAGTTATTGATGTGTTATATTGTAGCCTTTGTTATATTACAATAATCCCCTACAACATATTGAAAGTCAGTTGCATAACATCGTAGAGCAATCAAAAGCTGATTTTCAACAGAAATTGCTCCACATTAAAAATAACCTAAGAAACATGACATATGTCAAGTTATTCATTGAATAAATTTTAACCCCTAGATTTTGGATGATTAATTTACTCCATAGATTTAGTTACCTACTTTTATTATTTGACGTTTATAATACCGAAATCAGCCAATTAAAATAATTTACTTGGTTAGTAAATAAAATATACAGATTTTAATGGTTTATAATACCGGCCCTAAGTCATACCAAAAGTTAACCATATTTAAGCAGCATAAATAAACTAAATTGTTTTATTGAAATTTATAAAATTATAAAATCAAAATTAATTTATAATTGAATTTTATTCAAAATTCGATTGATTAACTCAATCATTGAAATGCAAACTCTCCGCTGATGGTCAAGCACTGATTTATAAATAGATTTAATCCTTTCCTCTTCTAACACTTTTAATTTAGGTTTAATTAATTATACACAAAGTAGGTCCGAACCGCACTACCTACAATTACGGTTGAATAACGAGTTCGCGTCGCGTTGGATTTATAATGTTCGTATATCCTTTGAGAAAAAATGAATTTGCAAATGAAAATTCATATAAGCTTCCGTCCTGTACTGTGCTAGAATCGCCTGAAACAAAGAAATAAAATTATGCAAAATGTTTCGTATAATTTATTTTTACTTCTACAAATCAAAAATATTGTAGACCACTTCATCCGACAAATTAAATTACCGTATATTATTGCAAATGAGTGCTAAAAGTAGTAATAATAATAGATTGCATACAAACAGTCATTATTTTATAAAAAAAAGTTATTTAACAAATGTCAAATATGTTAATTGTTGTTGAATGGGTGATGTCAGCTCCGTTGTGAAGTGAGCTGCATCTTACTTGGCTCGTACGCTAGCTTCACGTACTTTGTAGCCATAACCGCCAGTTAGGAGTGTGTACACGCCAGTGGAGGCAAAACTGAGTTACAAGGACAAGGGTGACATAGGAATAGGATTAAAACTCTTCTCGAGCCGGGGCTCCGGCGGCTCTGTCACAACACAGGGGGGAGCCTCGGACGGGAAGGTGTTAGTAGTTGTTGGATTGTAGTGAGTGAGAATTATAGTACAATTTTTGATTCTCTTACATATTCGCACAGAGCAGCGTAAACTTTGGTATGTTTGGAGGCAATCAGTAGTTCCATGGAGGTGGGGAGATCTACTTCACAATTACATAATCTCTGCCAAAGTTTCTGTTGATTATGTCTAAATCTACTACATTCAAAAAATAGGTGGTCTAATGTACCTACTTGACCACAACAACATAGAGGATTGCTTACAATGTTTAATCTATATAGATGCCATGGTGATCTAAGGTGTCCTGATCTTAGCCTACTAAGTAGGCCTACTTCCGCTTTAGAATGGAACGGTGTTTTTTTAAACCAAGGAGTAGAATGCGTAACTTTGTTTATCAGATTATAATATTTAGTTCCCTTGGTCATAGAGGTTGAGTCAAAAAGTAGTTGCCATGCTTGCATCCCCTCTCGCACGAAGCTGGCATAGAGGTCGGTGTAATTGATACTGTTATCATTACATCGCCTCCCATGTCCTCGTTCCGCAATTTCGTCGGCTAATTCGTTACCAGCTAATCCTATGTGGCTCGGAACCCAACACCAATGTACCGCATAACCTTTGTTTTGTAGCGAGATCAATAAGTTTTTGATGTGTGTGACCCAGATGTTGTCTTTAATGCTGCATGCTGGGGAGCATATCGCATCAAGAGAACTCCGGGAGTCTGTAAAAATTACTGCCTTTGACAGATTGTAAAATACTACCAAAATCAAGGCTCTATAAATGGCATATAATTCAGCTGTAAAAATCGAGGCATGTTGGGGTAGTTTTCCAGCTTCTTCCAAGTGCCGGCAGGGTATGTAGACACCGTAGGCCGCCGAATGAGGGTTTTGTTTTACAGATCCGTCTGTAAAAATGTAAACAGAATCTGGCCAAAGATTGTGAATAAAACTTTGAAAAACGGTGTTTACTGAGCTGCAATCAATGTCTTTTACCAAAAATTTGTGGTAGGTCATTTTCAGGGCAAGGGATTGAAAAGGGGATAAAAATAGTTTTGAGAATGCGCTCTTATTGATAATTCTTTCAAACTGGGAGATTTCGTTAAAAGCGGAGATGATCATGGGACATCCCTTTGAGGGCCAGAATGACCGTTTGCCAAACATGTCACTGGCTCGAGAAATGGCTTCAAATGTCATACCTCCTCTCATCCCGAACAGTTTTGCTACATATTTTTTTGCCAACACTTGTCGTCTTATGAGCAGAGGCATTATGCCAATTTCCACTTCCATAATATTAATCGGTGTGGAGTTCATTGCTCCTAAACAAATTCTCATACCTCGATTTTGGATTTTATCTAATATAGCTGTTGTTGCTTTGCTACAGAAGGAGAAAAGATGGGATGCAAAATCTAAGCGTGAACGGACAAATGCTTTGTAAAAGAGCAACAACGTCTCAGGGTCTCCTCCCCAGTTAGTACCAGATACACACCTGAGAATATTGATTCCCTGAGCACATGATTTTTGTAGGGCATTTGCATGAGTGCTCCATGATAGTTTGTCGTCGAATGTAATCCCCAGAAATTTATAAAATGGGACACAAAGTAGAGGGGTGTTATTGATAGTTGGTATCAGTAGCTGAGGTGCTATATTTCTGTTGCGGGACGAAAAAATCATCGATTTGCATTTGTCTACCGATAATTCTAAATTACGGATGAACAGATTTGATGCTGTTTCCGACAGTACTGCATTGATGTTATGTATTACGCTATTTGGAAATGCGCCCGACGAGTATATGGCAAAATCATCAGCATATGACACTATTTTAACCGTGGGAATTGAGGGGTGGACTAGCGAGTGTATATATATATTAAAGAGAATAGGGCTTAACGGGCTGCCCTGAGGCAGTCCTACGTAAGAAGTCCTAGGGTTCTCTTCTGGAGATGTTCCTGACAAATACAGCTTTTTTTCCGAGACTAACTCCATTATGATGTTTATGAAAGATGGATGCATATTTAAGCTTATCATGACCGATTTGAGGTGAGCAATACATACGTTATCATAAGCTCCTTTTATGTCTAGAAAACATACACACAAAACATGTTTTTGAGCCAGAGCTGTAATAATATCGCTGTAAAGGGTAGTGATGTTATCGTAAACACTGTGGCCTTTTCTGAAACCAGTAACTCCAGGAGGAAAAATTGAATTTGTTTCGCACCATCTCTCTAGTCGAATTTTAAGGATGTTTTCAAATGTTTTTCGGATACAAGAAAGGATCGCAATAGGACGAAAGGCCTTATCTGAATCTGGAGATGGTTTGCTTTTTGGTATGGGGACAATCTTGATGATTTTCCATACATCAGGAGTTGTTCCATGTTCCAAACAAGCATTGAATATTTGCACCAAGTGGGCTTTAATGACACCCGGAGATTCGCGTATCATAGAATACGAAATGTTGTCGGAACCAACAGCAGAGTCTTTCCTACCTTCCAACGCATAATGCAATTCAGATTGCTGTATCGGCTTGTTCATCATGTGCGGAATATCGCTACATACTGTCATCGGTGATATCACCGAAGGATGTTGGACATATGGGGGAGCAAGTTTTGATAAAAATTCGGTTGCCCAGATCTCATCCTTAATGGGGGGGTATGGTCTATTAATTCTGGAAAACCTTTTTATGGTTGTCCACACGTAAGAAGGTGAAGAATTTCTGTTTAGAGAACCGCAGAATTTTCTAAAACTCTCCCTCTTTTTGCGCAAAAGAAGCTTTTTGGCTTCCGCCATAGCCTTCCTCGCCGCAACCAGATGGCAGAGCTTACCTGTCCTACGAAATATTGATAGAAACCGTTTTCTCTTGTTCACTGCTTCGGTACACTCTTTGTCCCACCAAGGGCAAGGATCTCGTTCAGTATTGCGAGGTGATGCCACACAATTAGGGGAGGATGCTTTTGCAGCGTCTACCAGCCAGGTCTCAAGTTCCTTGTAATTGGGAGAAGGGTTATGTTCCCAATTTGCCAAAAGATAGTTAGTGTAGGAGGGCCAATTAATGTTCTTTAAATTAATAGGGTAAGGGCGATTGTTCGCAGCTGATCGAGCATGATTAAGATAGATTTCCGTAATAATTGGAAAATGGTTGCTTCCGTATGTGTCATGCAGAGTCTCTGACCGACATCTCATCGCAACGTCAGGAGATGCTATCACCAAATCTATGACGTTAAGATGGATGTTTGTCGGAGACCCGTCATTTAGTACTACTAGACCTAATGAGTCGATAGCCGCTTCTAACTCTATTCCATTTCGGTTGTGATGATGGTGACCCCATAAGGGGTGGTGTGCATTAAAATCACCAACAATAATAAATGGCGGAGCTAGTGAGTTAAAAATGTTCATCCAGTTGTTTCTATTAAGTGATTTGTTAGGTGGGCAGTAGCATGAAAGGATTGTGAGAAAAGAAGCTGAAGATTGAACAAATTGGACAGCTGAAGGGATATTAAAAGATGGGGTTTTAGTTTTGAAAAAAAAAATTTGGTTAAAATAAGATGAAATACCTCCATACCCGTCTTCTCTCATATTGTGAAAAGAACTAAAGCGGGGAAAAGAAAAATATTTATTCTGTTGAAACCATGTTTCACAGATTGTGACAGCGTTTATGTCTAAATCATGCATCAGTCG
This sequence comes from Tachinus rufipes, assembly GCA_963932245.1. Classification (NCBI taxonomy): domain Eukaryota; kingdom Metazoa; phylum Arthropoda; class Insecta; order Coleoptera; family Staphylinidae; genus Tachinus; species Tachinus rufipes. Next base: position 24,712,446 of record OZ010741.1, read on the forward strand.
CGACAATTCGGCCTTTTTGTTGTATCCTGACTGGATATTCCAACTAAGAAGACGAATCGACGCCGGAGCCATGGCTTGAATGTACAACTAAATTATTCAGGGACGTGAGAATATTAGAAATTGATGCGTGTGCATCCTTTGGGTTTTGAGACGAATATTGTCTTATTGCCTTAATTAATGTCTCTACAAGATTTTGAATAAATCTTGCATCGACAGAAGGTAACATGCTATCAGCCGGGTATGCTAAAGTAGAGTACGCAGCATCGGGAGGCAGCGAAACCGTAGAGTTAAAAGAGGCTTGTCTTAATGCTCGCGCTTTTTCCGGCGATCTGTTATTGGTTCTCTTTCTTTTATGAAAATGATCTCTTGACGACTCGCCAACAGAACCATTGCCATTTCTAGCATAGGGATGATCGTCTGTGTTGGCAACCGGTGCCCTAACTGCTGAGGAGAAAAGTTGTCGTATCGGGAGGTGTGAGTGGGAAACTGGTTCAACTGTTGTAAAAGCAGTGGGAAAGTCTCTGTCTTGTTGGAGATTGGCTTGTTTGTTAGGATTCAGCGAAGATGCTTCATGAAACGAGTAGCCGTGATAAGCCATTGCCTCTTTAATTTTGGTTTGTCGTGAGAACTCCGGACAGATCCTGTTAGCTAATAAAGTTTTAATTTCATTGGAGTAGTGGCTGCCTTTACAATACATACAACAGGGTGAGAGCGCCGTAGAACAACTTTCCAGTTTATGCGAACCGGAGCATGATGGGCATTTAGGTTCGGGGCTTTTGCAGACCTTAGAGGTGTGACCATATCTCATGCAATTGAAACACTGTATAACCTTTGATATGTATAACGTGACTGGACGAGAGTTAAGATTTAATATAAATGTTTTGGGCAGAATGTGACCTCGGAAGGTTATTAGTACTGTATTGGAGGGTTCAAATCGAAATCCTTCTTCGCTTTGCACCTTTCTATTAAAACGTTCAGCTTTTAAAATCTGCACATCCAACGAATTTTTACCTCTTGCTACAATTTCTGTTATGTCAATGTCTTTATCTATACCACGAATTAATCCCTTGCACGAAATGTGGTGTGAGGGGATGTAAGCTTTGATGCTATGATTTAATAAAAAGGGACCTTTTAAGAATTTATTCGCCTCTACATAACTGTTAAAAAAAATTCCGATTCTATTTCTACCTCGAGGTTCAACTTTCGATGCTGGTATTTTCTCATTGATTAATTTAGAACCTATCCCCATAGGAGTGATGGATTGGTTGTTAGTAGGCTCTATATATATTTGAAATGGACCAGTATCGGAGGGGTTAAAACTATCAACAAGTGCTGTAATAACACGTGTGGGTGCCATGGATGAGTTGCCGGTGCTATTATTAATTTGCTGATCCGTATTGGTAATATCACCAACTTTATTTTCTGAGTTTATATTCTTCATCTCAACATCTCCTTGTGAGGAATTGCCACCGGGGCTCTTCCCCGCCATGCTGGTGGCTTGCCCGAGCTCTGCTCAGACAAGCTCACCTTATATAAAACAATTAAGACAACACAGTTCTCACTCACCCCGTGTTAATAAGCATAGGATATAATGACAACAACAGATATGGGATAGGATAGCTATTAAATTGCTTATCGCACTTTGCACACTAGTCTTTACTGTCGACTAGATCGGTCCGTAGTTCGGAGCCGAATGAAATATGTTAATTAACTGTTAAATATACACACTAATTGTCAATTATGTCAAACTGTAAAATATGTCTATGAACTGTCAAAATAGTTATGTTAAAACTGTATTAAGCTGTGTTTACATTTGTTTCACTTTACACACATTGTTTAAACAGCTGATTGTTGATTTTGAATTAAGGTTATGTAGCACAGGTTGGCAACACTTAACTTCATCAATTAATTGATGCAAAATAAGACATCTTCTAGTTTAATATTTTAATCTGAGTACAAATTGGTCAATAAATTGACAGATGTAAAGTGATAATTTAATGTTTGAGACTTTGAGTCCTTAAAATTGAACACAAATGTAAAAACAGCTTTAACTATATTTACAAACTGGGAAAAGCTATTTATGCCATTAATCATAAACTAAATACGTTGTCATAACTGTCAAATTTATACACAACTGTCATTAATTGTTTATATTACAATTTTTAAACATGCAAACCTATAAAATATGTCGAAACTGTCACAAATAATTTAATTACAAATTGTCATGGCTAACCATAATTTATTTATAAACTGTAATGATTCAATCACTAACTGTCAATTTACACAAACTATCATAATATGCGTCCAATCTATCAAATATATGACTTCAAATAGTTAAAACCCAGAATTATTCACATATTGTATATGATTGGTTATGAGAAACATGTATTTAAATAGCCAACATAAAATTGTTCACAAAGTGTCATAGTAGCCAACAAAGTGTTCCTAAAAACTTTCACAATCCAGTGCATTAACTATTATAATTTGTCCACAAACTGTCACATACACGTCATAAATCGTCCGGACACAGACACAAAATATATATACACAAAATGACACTATTATGGTTAAACCACAAACTGTCAAACATATAGATTTAAAGATCTTGAAAATAAGATTTATTGTTCCAATTGTCATGATTAATCCTCCAAACTATAAAAACATATGCTCCCAACACAACCATAAACTGTTACTATCAAAATTTTCCTATAAACTGTCAAAGAAATGCTTCCAAATTGAGCAAAAAACGAAATGATATAAATGCTATAAAATTGCTTTAAACTTTCTATGATTTGTTTACAAAATATTATAATTTGTCCACGAACTGCCAAACAAATAGTTAAAATCCAGAATTGATCATAAAAGGTTAAGAGTAGTGATATCATGATTTGTTTATAAATTGTTATACAGCAAAGCCAACTTAAAACGAAATTGTTATTATTAGCTTATAAACTCATAACTTGTCAATAAACTGTCATAATTTGTTTACAAACTGTTATGATTTACTTATTAACTGTGAACCATATAACCGCAAATCGCCATTGACTAGATTTGTTATGAAACTATTATAATTTATTCATAAACTGTCATAATTTGTTTTCAAACTGTCATGGTTTGCTTATTAGCTGTCAAACATATTCCATAAATCGCCTTTGACTAGATTTGATTACAAACTGTCATAAGTTGCAGTGTCATCATTTGTTTACAAACTGTCATAATTTGTCTAAAACATGTTATGATTTCTTGACAAACTGTTACAGTTAGCTTATTATATGTCAAACGTATGCCCCCAAACCGCCATTGACAAAAACTGTTTACAAACTACAATAATTTGTCTACAAACTCATGATTCGCTTACTAACTGTCAAACATATGCCCCTAAACTACCATTGGCTGAAACTGTTCACAAACTGTCTTGATTTGTCTAAAAACTGTCAAGATATTATTTAAAAACTGTCATAATTTGTTTATAAACTGTCATGATTTGTCTACAAACTCTCATTATTTGATATAATTGATGGTTGTGACCTCTACTACGTGATAATTCATGTTAATAAAATAGTAAAACATTTTACTACGTTTTTATTTCATCTGTAAAAGGCTTTAGTAAAGCCGAAACTAGTAATGTATGTAAGAATAAACTTGTGATAAAAAACGTAGTAAATTGTTTTATTATTTCATTGTCATGATTTGATTATTATCTGTCAAACAAATGTCCCTAAATTGCCATTGGTCAGAACTGTTCACAAACTGTCTTAATTTATCTAAAAACTGTCAAAGTTTTGTCTAATAGCTGTCAAAATGTTGTCTAATAACTGTCAAAATTGTTATAAATTGTCTACAAACTGTCATGATTTGCTTACTAACTTCAAACATATGCCCCTAAATTGCCATTAGCTGAAACTGTTCACAAACCGTCTTGATTTGTCTAAAAACTGTCAAGATTTTGTGTAAAATCTGTCATAATTTGTTTATAAACTGTCATGATTTGTCTACAAACTGTCAAACATATGCCCCTGAATCGACATTGTCCAAAACTGTTTACAAACTGTCTTGATTTGTCTGAAAACTGTTTTTTTTTTCAAAAAACTTATAAGATTTTGTCAGAAAACTGTCATGATTTGTTTACAAACTGTCATAATTTGTCTAAAAACTGTCAAGATTTTGTCTAAAAACTAGCATCATTTGTTTACAAACTTCTATGATTTATCTAAAAACTGTCATAATTTGTAGACAAATTTTATTATTACGTTGTCATGATTACTAACTGTCAAACATATGCCCCTAAACCGCCATTGGCTAGAACTGTTTATAACCAGTCATAATTTATCTAAAAACTGTCATGATTTGCTTGCAAACTGTTGATTACTAACTGTCAAACATATTCTTCTAAACTGCCATTGGCTAGTACTGTTTACAACCAGTCATGATTTATCTATAAACTGTCAAGATTTTGTCTAAAAACTGTCAATATATTGTCTAAAAACTGTCATGATTTGTTTACAAACTGTCATATCTTGTCTACAAACTGTCATGTTTTGTCCTCAAACTGTCATGATTTATCTAAAAACTGTCAAAATGTTATCTTAAAAATGTCAAAACGTTATCTAAAAACTGTCATGATTTGTCTAAAAACAGTCAAAATGTTGTCTAAAAACAGTCAAAATGTTGTCTAAAAACTGTCAACATTTGTTTACAAACTGTCAACATTTGTTTACAAACTGTCATGATTTGTCTACAAACTGTCACAATTTGCTTACTAACTATCAAACATATGTATGCCCCTAAATCGCCATTGGATAGAACTGTCATGATTTGTCTAAAAACTTTCATAATTTGTTTACAAACTGTCATAATTAGTCCTCAAACTGTCATAATTTGTCTAAAAAAGTTTTATCTAAAAGTTTTCATAAATTGTTTACAAACTGTCATGATTTGCTTACTGACTGTCAAACATATGCCCCTAAATCGTCATTATCCGGAACTGTTCATATACTGTCTTAATTTGTATAAAAACTGTAAGATTTTGTCTAAAAACTGTCATGATTTGTCCACAAACTTGTATTATTTATCTACAAACTGTCATGATTTGCCTAAAAACTGTCAACTTATGCTTTCTATAGCCATAAACTAAAATGATTTAAGAACTATCGTAATTTTTTTACAAATTGTCATAATATGGTTTTAAACTGTCACAAAGTGCCATAATTTGCGTTGAAACTTACAAACTGTCAAAAAATAGTCGCAAATCAAAATTGTTTACAAACTGTCATAATGTACTCACAATGTCTCAAATTTAAACACAAATAGTCACACATGATTATAGCTATAAACTGTCAAACAAAATGCCTTCAAACAATCAGAAACCAGTATTATTATCAAACAAACATTGTTAACAAACTGTCTAATTTGTTCACAAAATATCATTTATTGTCTACAAATGTCATTTATTGATCAAAAATTGTCAATTAGATGCTACAAATCAACCAAAAATTTAAAAAGTTTACAATCCGTCATAATTTGGCAACAAACTGTCATGATTGGTTCACTAAATATTATGATTTGTCCATAAAACGTCAGTTGTACACAAACTGTCAATTAAATTGATAACAAATTGTGTTGATTTGTTTATAATTCATTATAATTTAATTAGAAACAATCAAATATTAATATATTTTGTCAAATAGATGTCTAAACAATTGTATATTGTCAATAAACTGTCAAATATGTTCTGAAATATTTATAAATAACCCACAATAATAATCAGCAACTCAGACAATGCCAAATATATCATAAAACACGCATAAATGATCCACAAACTGTTGTCAAATGATATCATAAATGATCACAAATTATTAATAAGTTGGCAATTATAATAAATTTCTGTACAAAACATTTCTAAACTGTCAAAAATATTGCTAAAACATGAAATGCAATCAGATATTATATTTAGGGGTTAAGTGGAAGAGCGGCAAGTGAGCTTTGTTATATGTTAAACGTATTGAATAAATATATATTACTTAATAAATTGGACAAACAAATAAACAAATATTAAAGGAAAAATGCTTCGGAATAAAAAATGTAATACTGATAAACAATTTACAAAAAAAAAAATATATGTAAATGCGAGTGAAATAAAATTTATTAATAAAATATTGAATTACATAACAAAAACACAATCAGCTGATATATAAATCAATTACCTTTAATAAATAATTAATCCGTAATAAATGCACTTCACTAATTTAATTCACACGGCAGCATCCTTCTAGCACAACACAGCACATACGCACACTTCGACCGACAAACACTGACTGAGCTCGTTCGGCGTCGTGTTCGAATTTATAACTTCGGCATTTGACGTCATACCAACGTACGGAATTACTTAATTATTTAAACTAAAAATCGTATTTTCATTATGAAAACGGCTTTTTTGAGACATGACATAATAGAGACTAATACAGAAAAAACTCAGCTTTAAGCTGGTTGCAATATTAATCTCATTGGATTACATTCTAATTGAATATAAACAAAAATATTAAAAAAAAATATCAAACGTTATTCAATCAAATTGAAATTAATACAGAATTATTGTATTATTATCAGGAACAAGATGCATCAATTGGATTATTAATATATTGAGTAGAAGTTGATTTATGAATTATTCAATATGTGCATTTTTGGCAGATAAATTGATTGCTTTATATGGTTAATTAAGTGCATAATAACATGCTTCTAATTACTTTAAAGCAATTCTGAAAGTAGCAAGACTTGAATTTGCCCCATTCTCATGATACGGCAATCGCCGTGTTAGTTAACCTCAATTAATACATTTACCAAATATTGTATGAAAACGTAAAAATAATGCTAATACAATAGCATATTTGCATTTCTGGGATTAACTTTGAATGATTCTGAAAGAACCAAGCCTACACACGGCCCCATTTGTATGCTATGAGAATGGCCCCCTTTGCTAATTCCAACGACCACATTAACGAAACATAGTAGCAAACCAGTATTATATTCGTGTTCCTTGTATTGTCTGTGATTGATTCTAAAGGTACCAAACCTCCATATAGCCCTATTTTTTTAGTAGTGCCCCATTTGTCAATCTCAATAAATATCTGATTATATAATTAATTAAGTGCACGATAACATGCTTCTAATTACTTTAAAGCAATTTTGAAAGTAGCAAGACTTGAATTTGATTTATTCTCCTGATACGGCAATCGCCGTGTTAGTTAACCTCAATTAATACATTTACCAAATATTGTATGAAAACGTAAAAATGATGCTAACCTAATAGCATATTTGCATTCCTGGGGTTAACTTAAAGTAATTTTAAAAGAACCAAGCTTACATTTGGCCCCATTTCTATGCTATGAAAATGGCCCCCTTTACTAATTTCTACGATCACTTTAACCAAACATAGTAGCAAACTAGTACTATATTTGTGTTCCTTGTAATGTCTATGATTGATTCTATAAGTATTAAATCTCTACCTAGCTCAATTTTTTTAGTATGGGATTTGCCCCATTTGTTAACCTCAATAAATACTTCTACAAAATTTTGTATAAAAATGTACACATTGAAAGAAAGCAATACAATATTTGTGATTTAGACGATTAATATGCTATGTAAGTAACTATTTTGAGCCCCTATCTAGTCAGTATCTAATTTTGTTGTTGTTAATTTACGTTAATGATTTGATAGAGTTATAGGGCTAGGTGGAGGTTTGGTATCTTTAGAATCAATCATAGACGTTACAAAAAACACAAATATAGTGCTAGTTTGCTACTATGTTTGGTTAATGTAGTAGCTGAGATTAGTAAAGGGGGCCATTCTCATAGCATGCAAACGAGACCGAGTGTAGGCTTAATTCTTTCAGTATCATTCAAAGTTAACCCCAGTTGTGCAAATATATTATTGGGTTAGCATAATTTTTACGTTTTCATACAATATTTGGGAAATGTATACATTGAGGTTAACTAACACGACGATTGCCGTATCAGGAGAATGGGGCAAATTCAAGTCTTGTTACTTTCAGCATTGCTTTAAAGTAATTAGAAGCATGTTATCATGCACTTAATTAATCATATAAAGTAATAAATTTAATTGCTAAAACTGCACATATTGAATAATTAATAAATCAACTTCTACTTAATATATTAACAATTCAATGAATGCATCTTGTTTTGGATAATAATACAATAATTCTGTATTTATTTCAATTTGATTGAATAACATTTGATATTTTTTATTAATATATTTGTTTATATTTAATCAGGATGCAATCCAATCGGAATAATATTACAACCAGCTTAAAGCTGAGATTTTTCTGTATTGGTTTCTATAAAGTTGAGTGTCAAAAGTGCCGTTTTCATAATTAAAATTCAATTTGTAATTTAAAATTCCGGCAGTTGGTATGACGTCAAATGTCGAATTTATAAATTCAAGCACGACGCCGCACGAGCTCAGTTAGTGTTTGTCGGTCGAATTGTGTGGATGTGCTGTGTTGTGCTAGAAATATGCTACCCGTTGGATTAAATTAGTGAAGTGCATTCATTACGGATTAATTATTTATTAAAGGTAATTGATTTATATATCAGTTGATTGTGTTTTAATTATGTAATTCAATATTTTTATTAATAAACTCTATTTCACTTCATAACTGCGTCGCATTTATATTCTTTTATAAATTGTTTATCAGTATTACATTTTTTATTCCAAAACATTCTTCCAATAAATGTTTTTTTATTTGTTTGGCCAAATTAATAATAATCATTATATTTGTAACCGGATTTATATGCATACAATCATTACTGCTTCTCATAATAATTTTGAGTTGATTTCGTGACTTTTTTTAAATATCTAATCACATATTTATTGTCTTTATTCATTATATTTTGCAAATAGAAAGCTCATTTGCTGCTTTTCCACTTAACTCCGGAATTTTATTAAAAAAAAGCATTAAATATATATAATGTCTATTTACATTTCATGTTTAGCAACATTTTTAACAATTTAGAAATGTTTTGTTATTTTATTTGATTGACAATTAGTGATAATTTACACATAAGTTACAATAGTTTGAAGATAATTTATGCGTTATTTAAGAACATATTTGACAGTTTATGGACAATATACAATTGTTTAGATATCTATTTCATAGAATATATAAATATTTGATTGTTTCTTATTAAATTATAAACAAATTTGTCAACCATTTCAGTTTCTAAAAGTATTTAATTGTCAGTTTGTGTACAACTGACCTTTTATGAACAAATTATTATGATTTTTAGTGAACCAATTCTGACATTTTGTTGTCAAATTATGACATATTGTAAACATTTTTAATTTTTGGTTATTTGGTAGCATCTAATTGACAGTTATTGAACAAGAATGACATTTTTGGACAATATATGATGTTTTTTGAACAAATTTGACAATTTGGTAACAATTAATACAGTTTGGAATAATGCTGGGTTTTGACTGTTTGAAGGCATTATGTTTGACAGTTTACAGATATTATTATGACAAAATTGTAGATAAATCATGACAGTTTTTAGACAAATTATGACAGTTTGTTGTTTATAGATCAATTATGACAGTTTGCGCAAACAGTTTTAGTCAATTGCAATTTGGGGGCATATGTTTGTCAGTTAATACGCAAATTATGATAGTTTGTGGACAAATGATTGCAGTTTGTGAACAGTTTTGTCAATGGCAATTTAAGGGGCATACGTTTGACATTTATATATAGCAAATTGTAACAGTTTGTAATGAAATCATAACATATTTTAGAAAAGTTTTAAGTTTGTCTGCGTGTGTTTGGATTGGAGTGCTTCACTCACCCGCTCAAGAATTGGTGATCCAATTTTTGGAACACAAACACTTGGGTGGGTGGGCGGGAACTAAGTTTTAAATTTACCTGTTGTGGTTTGGATTGGAGTGCACCACCCACCCGCCCAAGAGTTTGTTATACAATTCCTTGAACAAAAACACTTGGGTGGGTGTTCGGGAACTAAGTTTCAAGTGAGTTTGTGAACCAATTCTTTGAACACAAACACTTGGGTGGGTGGGCGGGAACTAAGTTTTAAGTTTGTGGGCGTGTGATTTAGATTGGAGTACCCCACCCACCCGCCCAAGAGTTTGTGATCCAATTTCTTGAACACAAACACTTGGGTAGCCAAGCGGGAACTAAGTTTTAAGTTTGTGGGCGTGTGATATGGATTGAACTGCCCCACCCACTTGCTCAAAAGTTTGTGATTCAATTTCTTGAACACAAACACTTGGGTGGGTGGGCGGAAACTAAGTTTTAAGTTTGTGGGCGTGTGGTTTGGATAGGAGTGCCCTACCCACCCGCCCATAAGTTTGTAATCTAATTCTTTGAACACAAACACTTGGATGGGTGGCCGGGAACTAAGTTTTAAGTTTGTGAGCGTGTGGTTTGGATAGGAGTGCCCCACCCACCCGCCCATAAGTTTGTAATCCAATTCTTTAAACACAAAACTTGGATGGGTGGGCGGGAACTAAGTTTTAAGTTTGTGGGCGTGTGATTTGGATTGAACTGCCCCACCCACTTGCTCAAAAGTTTGTGATTCAATTTCTTGAACACAAACACTTGGGTGGGTGGGCGGAAACTGAGTTTTAAGTTTGTGGGCGTGTGGTTTGGATAGGAGTGCCACACCCACCCGCCCATAAGTTTGTAATCTAGTTCTTTGAACACAAACACTTGGATGGGTGGCCGGGAACTAAGTTATAAGTTTGTGAGCGTGTGGTTTGGGTAGGAGTGCCCCACCCACCCGCCCATAAGTTTGTAATCCAATTCTTTAAACACAAACACTTGGATGGGTGGGCGGAAACTAAGTTTTAAGTTTGTGGGCGTGTGATTTGGATTGAACTGCCCCACCCACTCGCTCATAGGTTTGTGATTCAATTTCTTGAACACAAACACTTGGGTGGGTGGGCGGAAACTAAGACTTAAGTTTGTGGGCGTGTGGTTTGGATAGGAGTGCCCCACCCACCCGCTCATAAGTTTGTAATCTAATTCTTTGAACACAAACACTTGGATGGGTGGCCGGGAACTAAGTTTTAAGTTTGTGAGCGTGTGGTTTGGATAGGAGTGCCCCACCAACCCGCCCATAAGTTTGTAATCCAATTCTTTAAACACAAACACTTGGATGGGTGGGCGGGAACTAAGTTTTAAGTTTGTAGGCGTGTGGTTTGGATAGGAGTGCCTCACCCACCCGCCCATAAGTTTGTGATTTAATTTTTTGAACACAAACACTTGGGTGGGTGGCCGGGAACTAAGTTTTAAGTTTGTGAGCGTGTGGTTTGGATAGGAGTGCCCCACCCACCCGCCCATAAGTTTGTAATCCAATTCTTTAAACACAAACACTTGGATGGGTGGGCGGGAACTAAGTTTTAAGTTTGTGGGCGTGTGATTTGGATTGAACTGCCCCACCCACTCGCTCAAAAGTTTGTGATTCAATTTTTTGAACACAAACACTTGGGTGGGTGGGCGGAAACTAAGTTTTAAGTTTGTGGGCGTGTGGCTTGGATAGGAGTGCCCCACCCACCCGCCCATAAGTTTGTAATTTAATTCTTTGAACACAAACACTTGGATGGGTGGGCGAGAACTAAGTTTTAAGTTTGTGGGCGTGTGATTTAAATTGGAGTTCCCCACCCAGCCGCCCAAGAGTTTGTGAGGCGGTAACTAAGTTTTAAGTTTGTGAGCGTGTGATTTGGATTGAACTGCCCCACTCACCCGCTCAAAAGTTTGTGATTTAATTTTTTGAACACAAACACTTGGGTGGGTGGGCGGAAACTAAGTTTTAAGTTTGTGGGCGTGTGGTTTGGATTGGAGTGCTCTACCCCCCATCCCATAAGTTTGTAATTCAATTCTTTGAACACAAACACTTGGGTGGGTGGGCGGGAACTAAGTTTTAAGTTTGTTTGCATGTGTTTTGGATTGGAGTGCTCCACCCACCTGCCCAAAAGTTTGTTATTCAATTCTTTGAACACAAACACTTGTGTGGGTGGGCGGGAACTAAGTTTTAAGTTTGTGGGAGTGTGTTTTGGATTGGAGTACCCCACTCACCAGCCCAAGAGTTTGTAATCCAATTCCTTGAACACAAACACTTGCGCGGGTGGTCGAGAACTAAGTTTTAAGTTTTGTTTGGATTGGAGTGCCCTACCCACCCGCTCAAAAGTTTGTGATCCAATTCCCTGAACACAAACACTTGGGTGGGTGGGCGGTAACTAAGTTTTAAGTTTGTGGGCGTATGGTTTGGATTGGAGTGCTCCATCTACCCGCCCAAGTGTTTGTGATCTAATTCCTTGAACACAAACACTTGGATAGGTGGGCGGTAACTAAGTTTAAAGTTTGTCGGTGTGTGGTTTTTCAAAATTGTTAAAATTAAAAGTTTTGGCATTAATCACTAATTGTAGTATAAAATAAAATCTAATCAAAACATTTTATTGTAGTTTGTTGTAAATGATTATAAATCAGTGCATTAATAGAAAAATATATTCAAAAATTAAATTTCAATTCCGAATTATTTTTTTCAATTTTTTTGAAAATGAATTGCAAATTTTGGTATAAATTAAAAACTAATCGTTAATTTTTATTCAAACTTACAGTAATTAATCATCAATCAATGCTTTAATGATACAAACAATTAAAAAATCAAATTTCTATTTCATCATATGTTTTCAGGATTGAAAAAATTTTGTTCAATTGCGAATTTTGTGCATTAGTGCATTTTGTGCATTAGTGGTATAAAACAAAAACTAATTGATGAATTTTGTAAAAATTTGTTGTAAATAATCAACAATTAATGCTTTAAGAATAGAAATTATTAAAAAATTTAAGTTTTTGGCGTTTTTTTAGCCTGGATTTTTTTGCAATTTTTGCTATACTTTGACTGTGCGTCTACAGTTTTTCTAAGAGTTTAGTTTTGTTTTTAATTTTTTCTAGTTTTTTTTTGTTTTTTGTGGCTTTAACAGATCTACCCTAACCAAGCATTTTTTGGCAGATTATTGGTAAATGTTGACAGTTTGTGGACAAATTATAACAGTTTATAAACAATTCTAAATTATTGTTGCTGAGATTATATTTTTTGATAGTTTGAGAACAAATCATGACAATTTAGACAACAATTTTTATTTTCAAGATTATTATTAGCACATATCACCTTAATAGTGACATTTTGTTTATGGGCAATTCCACGTCAAGTGAGCTTTTCATTTCACGCAACCCTCTCCGATTTAGCTCAAATTAAAAACTTAAAAAATTTCCGTAAAATTCAATTGGCTCTACGAGGCAAACTATGTGACCTAGAAATCTGAAATTTAGCATGAAGTCATATTTTGGGTACCCAAACAAGTGTACAAAATTTGAGCTAAATCGGAGAGGGTTGCGTGAAATGAACTGCTGACTTGACGTGGAATTGCTCTTATACATATTTTGTGTCTGTGTCTGGACATATAATTGACAATTTCTGGACAAATTATGATAGTTAATGGACACATTGTGAAAGTTTTTAGCAAGCTATGACACTTTGTAAACAATATTTTGTGTTGGTTATTTGAAAACATGTTTCTGACAGTTTGTAAACCAATCATGACAGTATGTGACTAAATTGATAGTTTATGTACAAATTTTGGCTTTTAACTGCTCAAAGGCATATATTTGATAGTTTGGGCTGGACGCATATTATGATATTTTGTGTAAATTGACAGTTTGTGTTTTAATCATTACAGTTTATTTTATGAATAAACCATGAGCAGCCATGACCGTTTGTAGCCAAATTATTTGTGACTTATTTGACAAATTTGATAAGTTTGCATATTTGAATGTTGAATTGTGAACAATTGATGACAGTTTGTGTATAAATATGACAGTTATGATGAAGTATTTAACACTTTGTGATTGATAACTGATTCCATATACTTATTTTAGACAAATTATGACTGTTTTGACAACTGAATGATTGACATAGTAGACATATTTAAGTTTGACATAGACACGTTAATGAATATATATCTGACAGCTGATGCATATAGACATATTTGATAGTAGTTGCACATGTTTGACAGTTGACATATTTAACATAATAAATAGTTTTTATCTCATTATTTTAGAGTTTTGCTTATTTGGCAGTTTCTTGCTAAACCATCTCAGATTGTGAATATAATTTATATAGTTTCAGCATATTTATTTTGACAGTTCATAGACATATTTGACAGTTGAACATAATTGACAATTGTGTGTATATTTAATTGCTATTTGTCAAATAATGACAGTTGCCTATTTGTGCACAATCTATTACTGTTACTACTTTTAGCACACTCATTTGCAGTGATGATATAAAGCAATTGAATTTGTTCTTTCTAAAATAATGTTGTCTTGTATTGAATCTTTATCTCGCTACTTTAATACCAAAAATCTTTTTCATACGTGAATATAAAGGAAAAATTAATATAAGAAACATTTTGCATTTTATTCAATTTTCTAATGCTTATATCTTTGTTTCAGGCGATTCTAGCACAGTGCAGGACGGAAGCTTACATGAATTTCCATTTTTCTCTCAAAGGATATACGAACATTATAAATCCAACGTGACGCGAACTCGTTATTCATCCGTAATTGTAGGTAGTGCGGTTCGGACCTACTTTGTGTATAATTAATTAAACCTAAATTAAAAGTGTTAGAAGAGGAAAGGATTAAATCTATTTATAAAGCAGTGCTTGACCAACAGCGGAGAGTTTGCATTTCAATGATTGAGTTAATCAATCGAATTTTGAATAAAATTCAATCATAAATTAATTTTGTTTTTATAATTTTATAAATTTCAATAAAACTATTTAGTTTATTTATGCTGCTTAAATATGGTTAACTTTTGGTATGACTTAGTCATCGGTATTAGTGGTATATTAGTTATTGTAGTATTAGCTGTTGTAGTATTAGTTATTGTAGTATTAGCTATTGTAGTATTAGTTATTGTAGTATTAGTTACTGTAGTTTAGTTATTGTAGTACTAGTTATTGTAGTATTAGTTTAAAATTGATATTATAGTGTATATTATGTCTGTTTAAATTTAATTGATTGCATGATTTATATTATTGTTAGAAGGAAAATATTTGTGGTTTGTGGTTGAGGAAGAAGAAATAACCTTATGTAAGCAGCATAGATATTAATATTGTTTTTCAAAATTAAGGTAAGGTTTCAAAATTTTATTTTTTTTTAATTTGTTTTAAAAATGTGGTTGAATTTTTTCAATTTTTTTAAATTAACTTTTGTTTGTTTGCACCTACATTCATTTCAGCAAATTTGTTTAATGATATATTTTAACATCGCGTTAATTTTGGGGTTGCATTTATGAAAACTATAATAAACAATGCTGAAATTATTTTTCAATATTTGCAGCAATGTTTTATTAAAATTAGAATCATTAAAACGTGTCGTTAGTTACATCATGATCCTTTAATTTACCAAATTTTAATGAAAAGTGTTAAACAAACGTAGCGTGAGTTACCCTGCACTATAAATAGCTTCCCCTCTCAAACGGAGTGAGCTTGTGGGTCGACTATATGTAGTGCAGGGACAGGATCGGGTGTGGGTGCTATATAGGTTGGAAGTATGACCCAACCTCATCACATTAGTGAAGATTTTTAGCCTGGCCAAGGCTTTTAAAATTGGATTTAGTGTAAGAGTTGAGGCCGGCATACTGAGTCCCCATCATTTCGGACGACGCATTGCATTTTAAAGATTTGGTCAATCTTTTGAAAATGTTCTGCTATCTAGCGTCTAATCTAAAAAAGGGTAAACCCCTCATGCTCAGGGACACCTTCCACTGTTGCTATTGGTGGTTCGACCTTGATGGCACAGGTTAGCTTGTCTTTAGGCAAATGTAGGTGCAAACAAATGGTTAAACTCCGTGGTTCATTAATATAAAGTGCAATCAATAGAGGGGTAAGCAGGAAAGCAGTGAACTTCTATCCTCAGCTTTAAGCAAGATAAAGGTAGGTCCGGCATTGAAGGGCGCCCAGAAGACGGGTGCCTCGTTGCATCTCATCTCTAATTCAAGATTTAAAGTTGGTCCGGCTTTTGTCCGGTTTTGATATGCGCACAAGTGGGTTGGCCGGTTTGATATATTTTAGTAAAGTGACCATGGTCCGATATCATGCTCCATCCCCAAATGCGTCGCGGTAGGGTTGGGCGTTGGATCCTTTGTGTTTCAAACATTACAATCCTTTGTTTCCATTTCTTCCCTTGCTCATAATTAGTACCTTGAGATTGGTGAGCAAGCTTAAATACATTGAAGGAATAAAATTAATTAATACTTATTTCTTCAAGTAAAACTAAACTAATTTCAAAATTGCTTTTGATGTTTTTTAAATCATTTGATTGAAATAGATCCCAATATAAAAACCTGGGGAACATCAATGTGTACTTTTTTCAATATTAAAAACTGCAATTTTTGTGAACAATTCTTTTATTTTGACAATTAATTAACTTTCTTTTAAATTTTTGACACATTTTTATATTTTTTAATATATGTTTGATATATTATAGACATTTTCTGACATTTAACAGACTTTTTTAATAGTTTGTAGTCATTTGGTTATACATATATTGTTTATGAGTGCATTTTTCTTACGTGGATCGGTTTACATTCAGTCCGCAAAGTTGTACTCGTTTAGGCTGAAAAATAGCTGACACAGGAAAGCAATTATGATTGCGTAGATTGCGTGAGTGAAGGTGGCGATACATTAGTTAGCTATGCCGATACACGTGTCAATTATGCCGATACACATGTCAGGTACGCCAATCTAGGTGTCACCCATAAAGAGATGTAGTTATAGCATCGTTGCCACGTCCCCGAACAGTAACTTGAAGCTTGCTTATTTATATTTAGTTTGGTATAGAGTAGAGGTGGTTAATCACGATATTTCGTGCAGGCAAAAGCCAAACGCGCGTAGTTGTCAATTACAAATGCGGCTGCTGTGCAAGGTGTGAGTAAAATTGTTTCTGTGGGAAGCGTGTGTCAGTCTTTAGTAGGGGATATGGCTTCACAGACTGAAACTGTTTCTAGGCGAAGCGAAGTCAGAGGTATTTTGCACTCATTGTTTGTGTTGTTAATAATACTGTTTGTAGAACGCTTTCTGCAACATTTCTTTATTTGTGATTGCCCCGGCTATAACTCGAAATAAGACTAATGAGTTAGTAAGTCTTCTTTGGAAGTACAAAAAACACCACAAAGTGGACGGTTAATGCTACACAAACTAAATGGGTAACGGTTGAATATAAATCTAAAAAAGAAGAGAACGAAGTTGGAACCGGTTTTTGTGAAAACTTTAAAAATCTTGGTGATGGCTGAACAGACCTTTCTGGAGATTCAGAAAGCTACTGAAACAGTCGGATTTAAGGCAACAAAATTAGTACCGGTTTTTTGAAACCTTTAATAGTCTCCGAAAAGGTCAACACGGCAAAGGTGAAACACATTGTAGTTTGTTGAGCAATTAAACATAAAAAGTTTTTACCCACATGGATGTTGGGTTAACGCTTAGAACTTTTTTGTCTAATATAGTAGAATTGATTGACTTGAAGTTTTCTGCAATTTACAATAACCTTGTAGAGTATTGCGGTTTTTCAGTTGGAGTTTAGTAAAGTTTATTTTGTCATTCTGACACATTAAAACCTAAGAATATATAATTATTTATTTTAAAAGCACCCTGTATAATAATTTGTTTTGTTTGCACGTGTATATAAAGTTGCCTACAGTTCATAGTATTTACAACAATATTAAAAACTTTAATAAGAGGAAAACATTTTGAGACTATTGAAGGAGTTACTTCATAACTCGAGTATTCGATTGATAAATTTAAGTTCTTTAATCAAGAACCATTATTATGAAATGTTAAATAATTAGTAAATAATCATGTTTCTAACAAATTGATCATTAAAATGATTCTGATGTAAACTTAAACAAATTTATTTATAGTTTATACATATTTAATAACACCTGAATTAACTTAGTGATGGTAACCATGGTAAATGTCTAGGTAATAAATCAATTTTTACAAAATGTCAGGTTTACCTAAATTGCCGGGATATAATTTTAAAGATCCCACAGTAAGTAAGACAAATACATTAAAAACAAATTAACATAATTTAATTGCAGCAACAAAGCTTCCACCGATGCCAAACATTCAATTATGTAAACGGTTATAGATTACCGAAATCCCAATTTGTTGGAACCGGTAACACCGAATTGGATGTTAATTCCGTTGGATATGTAAATCGCATGGAAGCATTGCATTATGATCCATCGCTAACATACGGAAGAAGTCGATCTAAAGCACCTTCATTATTTGTACCACATTATGCTTTGTATAATCAAAAATGTTTGAAATTTAGTGCATTTTTCAAGCAATCTGTGTTTGAATCACCTGATGAGTATTTCAGAGTGAGACACGTAAATATTATTTATTTTCTGGAAGATGATACGATGACAGTGATGGAACCAAGAACACCTGTAATTAAATTTTTAGTTTAATTTATTTGTAAGCAATTAATTATTTTTTTTTAGAATAGTGGTTTCGATCAGGGTAGATTGGTAAAGAGAGCAAAGCTGCCTAAAATGGAAAGAGGCGATTATTGGAATTGGAAGGATTTGAATGTTGGTGTTGATATTTCTATTTATGGAATTGTATATCACATAGTTGATTGTGATTTATTTACAGAGGTAAGAGAATATATTAGTTTTGCAACCTAACTTACATCACATAGGCGCGTTTATAAATACGAGGGGAGATTGACAAATTTTTATGTTAGGTCTGTGCTAACTATGCACAAGTATGACAAATATTTGTTTGTGAGCATAGTTTAATAGCAAACTGTCCAAATTATGTGTTGGAACAGACCTACTACATAATTGCAAGTAATAATAATAATAATAATTTTTATTTAAAACAAATGAAAATATTGGTAGGAATATTACAAGAGTCAAGGAATCGTAGTTGGTGCCAAGGAAATAATGCCGCCTGATCCTTACACGCAGGAAAGGATGTTTAATACACAAACTCATACCACTAAAACTCCTCCTGCTGATGATAAATTTAGGCGTTTCCTTGAATATGATGGAAAGATATTGAAGTATTAATCGATTCAAGTAAATTGAACATTTTTACTGATAATTTATGTTTAGATTCGACTGTCTATGGGATGACAGAGATAGCGAATATGGTGAAATACGTCCTTACGAATTGTTGTACTTCTTAGCTGATGACAAAGTTGCAATTAAAGAGTGCATGGAAAATAATGTAGGGCGTGACCCGTTCCCGCAGCTGTTAAGAAAAACAAAATTACCAAAGGTAAATACATTTTTATAAATTAAGAATAAATAATGTAATATTTTTTTGTAAGATTTGGACTGATCGTCCAGTAAATTACCCATCAATCTACATGGAATTATCAGACGCCGACGTTACTGAATATTACCAACCTAAGGATTTCCGTGTAGGAGAAACAATTTTTGTTTTAGGACGTCGCATGTTGCTAACAAATTGTGATCAATTTACCAGAAACTACTATAAAAAAGTGCTAAACTACCAACAACCACCAGCTATGCATACATCTCAAAAACCTAAACCTAAAGAAAAATCACGAATGCCTCCACATATTGGTATTGGTAGTCTTGAAGATTCATTGCAGAGCACTTTAATGATGATACCAAAACCACCACGCAAAGATGTTATCAAACAAGTTGTAAATGCTAATAAAGTATTGCGTTATTGTATGAAATTCGATGTTGTGCATCCTGAAGATGCTGTAAGACGGTTTATATTGAAATACAATTTGAATGATAGCACGTGTTACATTTATGAACCTAAAATAATAAATTCTGGTATTATTGGTGGAAAATATTTAAGGAATACGATGCTGGTGAAGCCTGGATCGGATCCTTTAGATCCCGATTACTACACGCCAGTAGATTTCTACATTGGATCCACAATATCTGTTTTTGAGCAAAGGTTTATTATAATTGGAGCCGATTTATATGTTTATAGATATATGGTTGAAAATGCAGAGAAATTCCCATGCGAAGTGATTGAAAATATGAGGAATTACATGTATAATCAAGGTTTGCTCAAAGATGATCTACAAGACCAAGTTGAAGATTATCTTGAATCTGAAAAGAAGGCCGAACGTGATGCTATAGGTAGAGATTTGGAAAGGCAGACAACAGAAATGGAAAGGTGTTTGGATGAGTTGAAGGTTGGTGGTGGGGAAGGATATGATCCTGATGAGGAGGCTAGAAAGAAAGCGCGATTGAAAGATGAATATGAAATGTCAATTGTGCATAGACATAATGTTCCTTCTCATGGAATTAAGGAAGTGAATAAAACGTGCGCGTATCCTCCTGTGATTGGTGATGTTAAGTCGATTGAATGTACTGATATGGCAGGTAAGTTGAGTTGTTTTCATTTTACTGGTAAATATTTACGTTAGGTTGCTCTACAATTAAAGTTACTAGTTTGTTTGTTGCTTGTTTGTTTTGCAAATAACAGATTTTTAATATTTATAAGAAATGTTTTGTTTTGTAATTAACGCTAAATTTATTTAACCTTTTTTCAGGCAGTATGTGTCTTTTTGCAATTGTTCTTAGTAATTGGTCATTATGATTGAGATTAAATTAATTTAATCTGTTCTCAAAGAAACATATAAATTCTTTTTTGTAATTTTTAGATTATTCCGAATTTACTCCGAAACACATTGACACACCAGAAGAAGCCTTAGAAAAACATTATCAAGCAATATTAAAGAAACACAAAACTGTATGTGCAACAGGAGCCGACGCTGTATGTGAAGTACCCGAAGCCATTGGTCTGCATGTAGCCAAAAAACCAGAACCTCCACCGGTAGCTAAACCATTGATGGTACAACCGGTCGAATTGCCTAAAGGTGCATGCAGAATTAAAAATGTTAAATTTGCTGAAGGACCTGAGAGATGTGTTCGTGATAGATACGATCTTTGCGACGCTAAAACTGATAAGATACCTTGTGATTGTACCAATTACTATCAGAAATGTTGAGTGCAGTAATCTTAATAAATAAAAATTAAATTTCTTGTAAATTGATCATAACTATTATTTGTGACAGTGTGTGTTGTGTAGGTGCATTACTCTAGTTATAATGGAACTTAAATCATAAATTTGATGTTTGCTATGCCGTTGGATATTGCTTTGCCACTACCATATATCAAGTCACGCCTCATGCGTTGTACTAAGCATAAACAACAGTAACGTTAAAAATAAAATAAAATAATTATAGAATCTAGCTCAAACCACCACAGTTTTCACATAAAATTATAAAAAAAAAATTAATAATATTTTTTTATTTGGCAATTTAGCTATACTGACTGATATTATAAATTGAGGTAGTTGCAAATAATATATAACATTATGATGAGATTTTAATTTATTAATTTATCTTTACGATACATTTTTTTAATAACAAAAATTAACTAAATAAATAGTTATTACAAATTATAAATAAATATTTTGACAAAGTCCACTATCACACGCATGCACAAATTCTTCAATAAAAATTCTAGCATATTCATTAACATCGATGGTTTCAATAAAATTAATATTATTCCTCTCGCAATCTTTTTTTATAACAACTTCTCCACGTCTATCATGCTCTGCTAATTCAACTTCAGCACAATCTTCAGTTTGTTTTGTAATTATTTCTGGATTCATCATAGCAATAGCTAAAGCTATATCGCATACTTGGTAACTATCGGATGGATCAAAATCTCCAAATTGCGAACGCTCGGCTAACTCAATTAAATCCCAAATTGGGTTTGAAGTAGAAATGTTGAAACGCCATTCCTAAAAATAATTAATTTTAATGCTGCTATGAATGGATAATTTTTTTTACCAATAATAATTCTGCTTCAATGCACGCTTGCCATGTTAAAATATGCGTTGGTTTAACTGTTGTGTTGAAAACAATTTGAGCTGCTTCTGGATCACCTAAGAAATTGAATTCAACTAATTCTTTGCCGTAGTTTCCACCCATGATCCACAAATCTTTGATATTTTCCATAAAATCTTTATAGAGCATAGCTGTTATAGCAATGTTGCTTAAAGGTCCAATAGCTACTATAGTAATTTCATCTGGATTAGATTTAACTAAATTATACATCATTTCCATTGGGTTTTCTTTTCTAATCCATTTTTCCACTTCGGGTTCTTTAGTAAAGTTTTTGATATCGCCAAATCCATCAATTCCAAACCAAGGTTCTAATGGTGGGTCTACTGTTCTCATTGGCCTATGTACACCAGTATAGATTGGTATCTAAAAACGTTAAATGATTATTAGTTTAGAAATTGTTCAATTTTACTCTAAATCTTGCTTCTTATGCGCCATACTTTGTTATTGGATATATCATAGAGTCAAATTTCGAAAAGTATTTCAAAACTAAATTATTTTTAATTTACTTACATCTAATCGGCCAGCAGTTTCCAATAATCTTATAACCTTTCCTCTTCAACCTAGAGTGGAGGCTATACTGTCAGGTTCTTTTGACAGGTCCGGCTAACTACCTGCGGCGTAGGTCGTGGTTCAAATCTTTTTACAAAAAAACTTATATCTGGATTTAGAAATTATTTTTCTTACCAGAGTATCCTATCGGGCTCCAATTGTTTTAATATAATCTTATTAAAAAAATCTGATTTTCCTAGTTTTAAAACAATAAAAAACTAAAGAAATTTAAGATAAACTTTAAGTTTTATTAATTAACAAAACATATTCTACATAAATTTTCCTTATTCTCCTACTCATTTACTACATAATTGGATCAGTTATTATCTTGATCTCACTCCCTATAAGATGGATCGGTCTTTATCACGATCTATCTTCCCTAGATATTTTATTATTTATACGGATCGGTCTTTCCCTCGATCACGTCTACCTTAATTATCAAGTCAATGGATCGGTATATCTTCACGATCACACTGCTCACTCTAAAAATTTAGATCATAACCTATTTGGTTACAGCTTACTTAGTTTAGCGGATCGGTCTCTCTCTCGATCTCGCTCCCGAATGAACGTTTGCACGCCCTTATATAGTGCTGGCATAGGAGTGGGGTTTGTTTACGTTGACTACATGTGGTATCTTTGATCAAAAAAATAATTTATACAGTTTTCTCAGCTGTAATATATATAACAAAAATCACTAGTATTATAGATGTGATCAACCTTACGGAATGAAATTTTGAAGTGTATATTTTGACTGTCATAAATTGGTGTAATAGGTTAATAGTGTGATGTAATTGTGTGTATAGTATCTGTAGTGTTTGGAGAAGGAAATTTAAGGTAATAACATTTTTAATTATATAACATAATAACGATAAATACATTTAACATTTTCTATTACTAATTCTCATTTGTTGTCTCCAACTATGGCGAAGAACAATTTCTGGGAGGCGTCCTCATGCCCAACAAAGATGCTATTTTAAGGGCATAAACCGCCTCTCGCTCCACTGATCGCCCTGGAGTCGCAGGCAATGACATAGGTGAGTTTTCCAGACTCAATTCTTCCATGGTTATCTGAACAAATTTTAAAATATTTAACAGTTTATATAAAAAAACTCTTCCAGCCATAATACAAGGTAATATCATCAAGAGTAGATAATAATAATGAAAGTTTGTAGATAATATAAGGTATTAAAACTACTTTACCTCTAAAAATCTATAAATATAATCTTATGATACCATTCCCAAGATTAATAACAAATTATAGCAGTTTATTACATATAATAACTAGCAGTCAAAATTAAATACATTTTACCATATATATTTACTTGTTATAGCAAACAAATCCTTAAATAGAGGTGTATCAACATCGATTGCCAATGGTAAGTTTATATTATCCATATACCGGATGTTACGTTAGTTGTCTGAGGTGATCAGTCTCGACAAAAAAGGTATATATTTCCAACTAATAAATATTTGTTTACTAATTTTTGTATTTTTTTTTTTTTAGTAAAGATGTGCGTGTCATTTGGCACGCTACAATCTCACAACATTCTTTTCCACATATTCTCTATTTGTGTTACCTTCTACGCAAACTACGCCTTCAATTTTTACCAAATTTTTAGCATCTGCGTTAACACTGTTAAAGCTTGTACGTCATCGGTTCCAGCATCTACATCAATTAAGATTCTTCTTGGAGCCTGTTGAACTACTCCCTATAATAAAAAAAAATGTTGTTAACCCATCTAGAGATAATAAGTTATATTAATCAAAAACTAAAAATACTTACTTGCAACAAAAGCAATAAAATTTGTTTTGGAATAATCATTTTAACGGATACTATCGTAATGAATATCATTATTACCTTATATACTAATTTTGTATATAAAAAATGTTGAACGATTATAGATTTCTTAGAATATTTAAAGTTTTCTAACTAATCTATAATCATGATGCGGTAGTTGATTGCGGATTATGATTAAAATTTATTAATATTATTGAAATGAATGTTTTAGAAAAAAATGAGATAAGAAGTTTTAAATTTAAACAAAATTCTATAGAATTTATGCGATATTTCAATGCTATTAAAGTAAAATAAAAAAGTGTCGGCACCTAGTGATCAAAATTTGTAGTGAACTGTAAAAAAAGCGCTCTTAATATTACAATCTTTTTTGCGTGGGAGTCACACTTCTATATTTAATTAATATTTTTATAATTTTTTAAATTTATTTACAAAGTTGTCTATATAAACAAAGCTATCACGTGTGCTATAACATATGTTCCAATTATGGTGTATGGTGTGATCGCATGATACTATGACTAGTAAGATATGCTATCGTGCATTTCTCAAATGATGACGTAGCTACGTGACCGCATTGAAACGAGCGACACGATGTCATTGAGTTGTTTCATGGAATTGTCACATGGTTGTGTATCATTATAATAAAAAATATTGTCATGATATTACTATAATCGTTATTTTACGATTTGAATTAGAATGAATGATTACAATATAATGGAAATCAGCTGTTTATTTGCATTAGAAGTTATATTTCAACAACATTTCAATTATTTATGTCAAAAGTGTTTTCCTTTTATTGTTCTGAAAGTTTATTAGCATTTTTGTGCTTATTGCTCTATGTTTCTTTCACAAAGGCTTATCTATTTTTTTCACTCATGTATTTCTTAACACATGTTTAGTTACTAGGGCTGGTTTACTGCAAATTATTTTGCCATGTATTACACATAACCTAAAAATATTCATATCTAAACTCATTCTTTACAATTGACAGTTGTAGAAATATTGACATCTTTGTTGTATACATAACCTAAATAGTATTGATATTTAACCTGTTTCTTTATGATTGACAGTTGTAGAAATATTGACATTTTTATTGTATACATAACCTAAAAGATATTGATATTTAAACAACCAATTTTTAAACTATTTTGTCATGTATTGCACATAACCCAAAATACTGACATCTGTCGCTTTGCGATTGACGTTTGTGATCAAATACATATTTGCGTTTAGAGTGTTAAAGTAATGGAAATTTTTAACACTTGCAGAGACGAAAAATGTCCAATCTTTTACAAACGTTTTATGACTTTTATGACAGCTCACAACATTTAATAACGGCTCAGGAACGTTTTGTGATGTTTATGACAGATTAGAAACATTATATGACATGTATGACAGCTCACAAACGTTTTATAACGTTTCTGACAACTCACGGACGTATTATGATGCTTATGACATCTTAAAATTATTTTATGACTGCTTAGTAACATTTTATGATGTTTATGACAGTTTAGAAACATATTATGACAGCTTAGAAACAACTAATGGTAGCTTACAAACACCTTATGAGTTTTATTACATCTCATAAGTATTTTATGACGTTTATAACAGTTCAAAAACATTTGATAACATTTATGACAGTTCTGAAACATTTAATGACAGCTCAGAAACAATATTAGTTTTTGAGTTGTCACATTAATTATTCACAACAAACATTTTATGACAAATCACAAACATTTGATCAAGCTTATTGACAAACGTTTTATGAAAATGATGATAGTTCAGAAATATTTTATGACGTTTTAGGTAGCTAAGAAATACTTTATAACATTTATGACATCTCAGAATCAATTTTTGACATTCACAAACATTTTATAACGTTTCTAATAGCTCAGGATTATTTTATGATGTTTATGACAGTTCAAGAACATTTGATAACATCTATGTCAGCTCACAAACATTTTAACGTTTATGTCAGTTTACGAACATTTTATGACGTTTGTGCTATTTCACAAACATTTATGATAGTTTAGAAACAATTATTGACAGTCTACAGATATTTTATGACGTTTCTGACAGTTTACGTTCGTTTAATGACGTTCATAATATCTCACAAACATTTTATGACGTTTATGACATCTGACAGACATTTTATAACGTTCATAACAGTTTGGGCACATCTTATTAAACATTTATGACAGCTTAGGAACATTTTATAATATTTATGACAGCTGAGAAATAATTATTGACTACTCACAAACATTTTATAACCTTTATGACATTTCACAAACATTTTATAGTGAACATTTTATAAAGTTTATGACAGTTCCCAAACACGTTATAACTTTCATAACAGTTCTGAAACAATTTATAACGTTATGACAGCTCACAAATTACTATGATAGTTATGACATCTCATAAAAAATTTTATGACTGCTCGGAAACATTTTATGAAGTTTATGACAGTTTAGAAACATTTTATGACATTTATAACAGCTTATAGACAAAGAAACAAACCTACCCGTGTTAGTTATCAAGAAATTGAAAGTTTCTCTTCTTTGCAAGCGTTAAAAGTTTTTGTTATTAAAAAATTGGAAATTTCACTTCCTTGCAAGCGTTAAAAGTCACTATGTCAAAAGATGTGATGGTAAAATTTAATTCCTTAATGACAAACACTTGAGCCATTGTTAGTTTTCATTAAATTGGAAGGTACACTTTTCTGCAAGCGTTTAAAAGTCTTTATGTGTGAGAGAAACGACTGTTCGGGGATAGGGGGGCACGTTATGGCCAGCTTCTTCTTCGATCTTGTTTAGTATATTGATTTTGGCTGCAAATTGTTTTGATCAGATAGGTTAGGGTCACTTATACTCTCCTGTACGTGAGGGTCCAAGCTAGGCTCTAGGGTTTTTTTGCTCTCTTTGCTGGGGTAGTGGTTGGCCGCTTGTAGTTGTTGGTAGATTGCTTTGTCGGCTGGTTGAGTTGCAAGTACTGATCCACATTTCAGATTACATCAGGATTGCAGTAGGGTCACTACAAAGCATGACATCTCGAATGTCTGAGGTCGCTTGGAGCAAGAGTTCCAGTTGTTGGGGATTGACTTGATTTGTGTTTACCATAACTATGCAATCGTAGAACTAATCCAGTCCAGAAGGGACGGTTGAGATTTGTGGTTTTTCTTGAGCTTAATAAGCGGAGCTTCACTCCACCAACCAGAGCACGCCACGACCAAGCGGACTAGTGTAATGATCCAATATGTTTCCTGAACTAGTTAGTCAAGTCCGAGAGTCAACGCAGACAACATCTGGTCACAGATATAGATGGTAATTTTTGTCTACTGCCACTATAGACATTCTCCGGTAATTTCCCAAGATACTACCACCGCGTACTTGCGCTTGCACATTCCGTCAGAGTACCAACACAAAAAACCGATATTATGGAAAAACATTTTCAGAACAATCCCGAAGGCCTTCTCCACCGAGCACTTTTGACCTTGGGGCATAAACCCTTCTTCAAGGACACACATGGCCGCATCTGCGGGTGCATAGCCGGTGATAAATGGCGCTCAACGTGGGGCAAAGAAAGGCATAGTGCCTTTGCAACTTCTCAAACAATCCGAGAAGAAGAAAACTCGGAGACAGAGACCCACTAAAGAGAAAGAACAGACTGGAAGAAAATACCTGGCAGACTTTAAGAGGTAGAACCTGCAATACGCTTGAAGCTACTAGCTCTGATGTTGACAAATCAATCTGGTCAACTCAGTCATCTGGGTGACCACAACAACACGGTCCCCAATCAGGGTAAGATCCCTATCAGTTAACTTGCTGTGACCCCAGTCAGCAAACCCAACACAGTCATGTTCCGGACCAACCCCAGACATCTACACGAGTACTGATGCGACGCAAATGCCACAAGACGGCGTCACCAGTTTGAAAACCATGTTGAGGCAAACAGATAGCTGGTACTATACCCGTCTATTAACACAGTAAAAACATAGCAACACAATAGTGTATGAGAATGGACTTAGCACCGTAACACATTACTCCAAGAACCCTTCCGACATGACAGGATATTTTACACTTTTGATGGACATCCGCAGGCTCCTAAGTCAAACATTGGAAGTAATGACGATGATTGGAAATCACGATGAACTACCTGGCGGACAGATGGAAACGGCTGACAGTGCAAGATTGAGTACATTGCAGTAGCCTCAACATTATTACCAAAAAAGTTCAGGAATACATACTAGAACTAATTGAAATCCCACCAATAACGGTTGTCGTTAAACAACTAATACAGCAAACGATCACGACCATCCAGACAACTTGCGTCTCAGAATACGTCGAGGCAAAATGCCACAAAGAAGTGTTACATTTCAGCTCAGCCTTACCAAGAGTCATTAACGTCCGTGATACCACTGGACATAACAAATCAGATGAAAGCCGCTTCACGGCTAACATCAAAATAAAAATTATCGTATCACTCTGCACCTTAGAAGTATCAAAAGAAATACATACAGTCAATATTCCGTTTATCTTCGCATCTAACCTCTCTGCGGAAACTAAAAAAGTCACACCGGAATAATTTGCAGTTGAGCTCGACGGCGACAAAGAAGACAACCTAGGCACGCAAGACATCCTTGAACCGACACACCGAAATTACAAAAGATATCACAACACCCTGGTGAACAAGCAGTTCAAGAAGCAGAAAGCAATATACACTGATCAACAACGTAGGTGGATCTCGTGCGACGTAGAACTACCTCCTAGTCCGCGAGATGAACAGGCTAGATGACATCACAGTACAGGATACCGTAGAAACCACCGCCGAAGAACTAGAACAGTTTGGACTAGGCTATGCCACGAGTGTTTCAGACAATTCCCAAACAAGCAAGGAAACTTATGTAGACAATCAGCTTCAAAGGAATACTTCGGAAGCTCAGTCCAAAAAGTTGGGGACAACTGTTTTACTGCGTTTGTGCGAAGCCACATTCCAACAAATCAAATACACCCCAAAGAACCGATATTGTGGGTATATATCACCAGAACAATCACGAAGGCGTCGCCGAACATCTTCGACCTTTGGGGATACAAAGAGTTTCTCAACGATACACACGGCCGCACTCTTATCCAGACGGTGACAAGCTACAAACTTTGTTTTTTTAAGCGGATCCAGCTTTTCATTCGTTCGTCAGGCCATAGCCAAACCCCGTCGAATTTTTTATAAATAATGTTAAAAATATTATTAAATCCATACAAACCTTAAAATGTTTAAGTGACGATTTTCTTTACCTAAAACAAATCTCTCTTACAACAAACACCATAACAACATTGTATATAATACAAAATATTACAACAATTTTATTAAAATGAATTCAGTAACAGTTCAGTAAAATGTATATATAAAAATATTTTAAAAATCTCAATTAAATAAACAATTAATATTAAAAATAATAAAAACATGTTAAAAGCTTAATGTAAGTAGATAAGATATTTAAAACCAGTCCCTTGAACCTTGGAATGTAACAGTAGTAGTAGTAGTTTTTGTGTGTATTTTTTTTACATTGTATTGATGTATCTACGTAACTCTTCTTGTGTATCAAATATCATCACATGGAAGGGAGAACCGGGAACTAATTCATTAGCCCATTTCACTTCCACACGATAATCTCCAGGTTCTGTAGGATCATACTGAAAAAAATCACATCATTAATTTCTTGTGTAAAAATATATTTTTTTGCTTCCTGGTATATGAAAAGATTAGTTTCTTAAGCGGTTCAACCTAGAATGAATATAAACAATAATTACCTTGCATAAAATAGTTCTATCCTTCTGGCTTTCCCGCTGCATTTCAACCCTGAATGCTCCTTTAGGTCCACGCACTCTGACTGTAAGTTGTCCAGCTCCTGCTCCCCTGGTATCGCAAATAAATCTGGATTGAAACGTTGCTAAAACACCATGCTCAACTCCAGGTCCATAAACACGCACTTTACTTGCATCCGGAGCACCAGCAACCTTCAAAGTGAAAGGTGATCCAGATACATGCTGTCCTGCATATTTAACCGTCAAAGCATGTCTGCCTGGTTCTTGAGGTTTAACGTTAAGCGTAAATGTGGCGTCACCGTGATCATATAATTCACAATAGGCTACTTTTCTGGGTCCTGTACAATGGGCTGTTAATTCTCCAGGACCTGCACGTCTCGTGTCAATCCAGGAACGTATTTCTCTGCCTACAACTCCCTGCCGCAACCCTTCACCAGAGCAGAGTACTTTAGAAGCATCAGCACCACCTTTAGCTTCTACCATTAATGGGCAACCCTTGACAGGTCGCCCTGCCCATAATACCGATAACAGATAGTTTCCAGGAGTATTGATTGTGTAAGTAGCTCTCCATATTTTATCTCCAGCTAACGATAACATTACTGGTATAGGCAGATTTGTATCAACAGCATGTAAGGTAACTTCAGGATTACCAGTTGTTGCTTTGGATCCATCAATATTAAATATTGATGGTTCTCCACATTGTGCTTGCGCTAAACCTTTACCGGTAAGAACAACTTGTGCGCCCATAGCTACAGCAGAACGTGGAGTTTCCGGTAAAGCTATATTAGCGAATCGAACATCGAATTCAGATTCACCCGAATTGAGCCCTTCTGTTGAAACGTCGAATTTAAATCGGTTGCCGTTTTTCTCGGGTGATATTTTTCTACCAGCAATTTTGCATTCTAATTGACCAGGTCCTGCATTTGTTGTATCGAATACAAGTTTTGCTGGTAATTTTATACGGCCAGAATCATCTAAATATTGGTTCCAACCACCGATCAAACGTACTGATGATGGGTCCACTATTGTTGGTCTGAATGGTGAACCTGGCAACTGAAATTAGAATAATTAATAAAACATGTAGATGATATATAAAATAATGTTTTCTACTTCATGTTAACTAATTTGCCAAAAAATAAACTTAAAACCAATAGACATTATGATATGACTACTACGATATGAACATGCGCAAGTTGCGCAGTGACGTAATGCGCAGTAGAAATCAAAACCGTATTGTATCATGATATAGAGACATTCATTTCTGTTAAATTGTAACAACTGTCAAGCGATAGCATTATTGTGTAACGACAATATCAAATTATAAATTACCAAATATAATATCTGATCATTTTCGTCGTCGTAGCTTCTTCTCTGTCCGTAATACTAGCAACTTACATTACAGGGGACCTATATTTTAAGTGGATTTCGAACCATTAGAGAGATTGTTCATAATTTAAGTTAGTTTCATAACCAAAGTTTACTTACATCGTTGGGTCCAATTGTAATGATGATATCATAGACTCCAACCCATTTAGGAGTATAGGAAACGATGTACTCGCCAGGTTTCGGGCTCTGTATATGCGAGTCGATCAAACCCTCAATTGCCTCAACTTGAACCCTAGGTTGAATGACGCTGCTCACCGTAAAGCTTGTCCTTTCACCAACTACAGCATACTCTAAGCCCTTACCTACAGCTCTTGGCGGTGGAGTTGGTCCAATAGCGCCAACACCTAAATAATAAATATATTTGTTGATAATACCTGTCAAAGGTAAAATAGTTGAGAAACACTTACCTAAAGCCAAGGGAGAACTTTTAACTGGAACACCTCCATATGTAATAGCAACCTGGTAGAGACCAGCCATGGATGGTAAGAAGGAAACTTGAGTTGTGTCATCAGAAACAATGGATTGTTGCACGGCTATCGTTTGCCCAATTGGGTTTGTTGCTATTACCTCCAAATCTGCAGTTCCTGCATTCTTTGTTGTAACTGTAACACAACAAAACTTAAACAATGTTCCACTCCACGCAATTTAGAAAGTGTTTTTTAATAAGCAACGTAACCTAAGAATTTGTTGCACATTTCGGCACAAAAATTCCGAACCTAACCTAGAAAGTGTCTTATAATGAGCAACCTAACCTAACAAATTGTTGCACATTTTTGCCTAAAAGTTGTGCACTAAACACTAACCTGAATTCTATTAAATTTAGAATATTATAGCCTAATTAATAGTAACTTACCATTGAATGTAATCCTTTCCCCGACATTCCCTTGTGTGCTGGGAATATCCATAATCCTAACACAATCCCCATCAAACGCCTGGCATGTAAACGGACTACCAGCCACACTCTTAGCTTGATGTAAAACTTCCACAGTATGCGCACCAATATCCCTAGCTGTAAATTCTGCTTGCAATTTACCAGTTTTGGTCTGATAACAGCGTACTGGTACTGCAGATCCAGTTGGTCCACTAACAACCACATCAAATTCCCGTGCTGATCGACCCAATGTATCAATATTGAAAGAAGTAACTTTTCCAACTCTTGCCTGGTATAAACCCAGCCCACCAGCCCACGGTTCAGAACCTGGCGATTTAACCGGTATCTCCAAAATCCCATGCTTTGGAACTCCGTTATAATATAAGGTAACTCTATGCGGAGCTGCATGGACTGGATGAAATACAACTTCCCACATATTCGCATTGGTTGCACTTTGGCGGATGCTGTGTGGTATTTCTTTGCTGCCAACTTTAACGCTTGATGTTATTTTACCAGGTCCCACTTTGTTTATACTTATGCCTACTACAGCAGGTCTATGGCATACAGCTTCAGGTGCATTAATGATGTCAATTTTGCTGGTGTCGAAAACGTTAAGTGTGCGTGAACTTAGGAAATTGTTGTTTTTGTACAGCTGCATTTGATAGGTGCCTGATTGTGATACGGAAAATTCTGCTTTTCCATTGTTGACTGTATATTTGACTGGGTGATTGTTGGAATCTATTATTTCTAATCGGTGATCTGGTGGAATGTCGAAGTAGTTGATTGAGCCTGTAATGTTGTAAAGAATTTTGTGTAAGTAAAAATATCATGAAAGCGTTTTTTAGTATAATTCACATAAACGGCGCAGTCGTTTATAATTAGCTTAAATTAATAATTGTAATGACTTACCTATTTGAATATATTGCGTGGATTCGATGACGGAACAATGGAATGGGCTGCCTATGACATTCATATCGTTGAATGTGATGTTGACAAAATGGTCATCACTGCTTTGAGGAACAAACGTAACATCATATAAACCTCTTGCACAAGCCACCACCTCAGCTTTGATTGTCGTATGCTGAGTAGATACCACCAGCTCCAGTGTGCCTTCACCTGCTTGAGCCGCATCTACACTAAACGTCACAGGCTTACCAACCTCTGCAGGTCCCAAAGAACTAAGCGTCAGATCCGATAGACTTCTGGAGACGTCATTTTTACGACCTAATAAAAAATTTAAAAAATCAAAATCCATACAATAGTCATATTTCACATTTATTTACCTGGTAATCCAGAAACGATAACTTTATTTACATCGTATACGTTGCAATTGAACGGTGAACCAATGACGTGTTGATCGTTGATGAGAATGGCGACCGAATGACGGCCAACCATTTCAGGTACAAATTTAGCTGTATAAGTTTCCCCTACTGCAGATACCTTAGTTTGCAGTATCTTGCCGGTAGGTGCGGTAGCTATAACTTGAGGTTCTGTGCCTACAAAAAATGACAATAATTGGTGGACTTTATTTCACTCACTCAACACTACTACCAATTTTATTTTGGTTATAAAAATTACCTGTAACTCCTTCAATTTTAATTTCAGCGGGATGACCGACAGCTGCCAATTCAATCCCGTTTCCGGTTACAGGTACTCTTGGTTGTGTATTGCCTGGACTCACTTTACAACTGAAAGGCGAACCAGGCACTGCTTGTCCATTGAATCTGTCAAAAATATAAATTAATTTCTCACCAAATTTAATCAATTGTTTTCTTTACCTCACGCTTAAAGTATGAACTGCAGCTTCGGTCGGTTTGAAATTAACCTTAAATCGGGCGTTTCCTTCGCTTTGTACGAAGTTCGGTACGTTTCTGCCACCAACAGCGACAATTATTTCTAAGTTTCCAGCGCCTGCTTGCGATGCATTTATGCTAAATGATACAGGTTTGCCAACTATGCCGTCGTTTATGTCGGTTACGCTTACTCTGTTAGCATCGTATGCTTTTACTAGGAAAGGACTGCCTTCTATATGACCTCTTGGTAGTCTAACCTGAATTAAAAATCAAATTTAATTGACAATTGATGTTGACAATCAAAACAATTACCTCAACACTATGATCTCCAACATCAATAGGCGTAAATGAAATATCAAATTTTCCTGTAGCACCAGCTTGAGGTGTTATTTGTGTGGGTAATGATCTTCTAGCAGGACCCAAAACTTCCACCACTGGTGGATTCGGACTCTCAACTGAGAAAACGCAAGCCCTGCCCACTGATACTTTATCCATAGTTTCTGGGGCAATGATTCTAGCAGCAGGACTAACAACACATTTAAATGGGCTTCCAGGAACATCCTGACCGTTAAATCTTAAGTCAACGGAATGTGTTGTTGGTTCACGAGGTGTAAATGAGATGGCGTAAGTGTGGGGTCCTTGCGCTTGCGCAGATGTTGGTACACGGCCACCGTTCACAGTCACTTCCAGATTTCCAGGACCAGCCTGACTTGTTTCAACTTAAAAAGAATTATTAGCAATAATAGTTGACAAACTTAAATATTAACTATTTTCTTACCTAAGAATGTGACTGGCTTTCCAACGACACCGGTGGCAGCTTCTTTGACTTTAATTGCTTGAACATCGTACACTTTGGCGGGGTATGGACTGCCAGCCGTTGGAACACTATTTACACTGACGTTAATGCGGTGTTCGCCAACGACACGTGGCACAAATTCAGCTCGAAATTGTCCATTGCCTAGCGGTTGAACTTGTGTGGGTACAGATTGGCCTCCAGGTCCTGATTTTGTCAAAGGGATCGAGCATCGGATTAGGATCGGGTTAATTTGTTAACAATTATGGCGAAATCTTATTCTGTGCTTTGTTTTATTTTTTGGAATGTTTACCTTTTTGTTATGACAACATCAATTGTTATTGACAATAGTGTAAGGTTAAGTTTGGTTAGATTACACTATAACTACTGTCAGGTTAAGTTAACTGTGCTTATGGCTAATACATTGTTGTAGATAAAGCTAACCTAATTGATGAAAACTGTCAGTAAAGTGTTGTCATAAAATGACATTAAATTTAGAGTAAAAATGGCAATAAATGTTAAATATGGTCAATTATAAATGTTAAAAAAGAGACAGACTGCAAATATTATCTATCATAAACTGTCAAATAATATATGTCAAATAGGTTTATATTTGTCAAATGCGTCAAACTAAAAATAAAATATTTATCAAATAATATATTTTCTTTTTTTCTATATAAATATGTCAAACTATAACTATCAAAAAAATATTGATTAAATACTTGTCAAATTATAGTATCTAATAACATACGTAAAAATCAATCAAATCTAATTGTCAAACAATAAATATGTCTGAATATATCTTTCAAATATGTCTCAAACATTGTATGACAAATATGTGTCAAACGAATAATGAATATAAAATATGTCTTATTCAGTTTATAACTTGTCTAAAGTCTGTGCCTGAACTATAATTAAAAAATATCTGTCAAATATGTGTCAAACAATAAATGCTAATTATCTCCAAACTGTAGATGTCAAATAGTGTATGAATAATATCTGTTATATATGTGTCAAACTATAAAGTCACATATGACGTTACACACCTCTTAAACTACAGTAATTCTAATTCCAGAACAGCGTGGCCGCATACATATTTTTGTGTATATTAAGTTGCCTATTATACCGGCCAATCTGTTCTTGGGTTACTATACTGTAGTTCAATATGCGACAAATTATGTCAAATACAATTAAACAAATATTTGTGTCAAACTACAATGTGTCTTACTATGAAAGTTACATATGATAAATTTCAAATAACTAATAAAACTAAATAACAAATGTCAAACTATAATCTGACAAATGGTAAGTCAACAATCTATCAAACTATAAGTAAAACATATTTGACATATATTCAATTTATGTCAAAAATATCTGTAAAAAAACATGTTATGCTCAATAAAGAAATCAATAATTTTGTAAACAAAAGAATCATGCATGCATATACAGTGAATAAAACAAGTGCGGAAAACAAATCTAAAATTAAGTTCATAACAAGGTGTTGCCAACTTAATAACGTGCACGGTATCATGCAAAGATAATGTGATAAAGAAATGTACGTGCAACAATATTATTATTACCAAAATGGAATAATGATTTTAAACTGTAGATGTCAAATCTGACAGAAAATAAAAATAGCGAACACGTATTTTTTAAGTTGGTATTAAATTTCAAAATTCTTGTTTAATATATTTAAATGGCGATAATTAAATACATTGTTGCCAACTTTATGAGTTAAGTAATTATAATATGCAATTTAAAATATGCTTGTCAACTTAAATAAAAGTTTAGAATATCACAAACAACATTGTTGCCAATTAAAATTAAAAATGATGAAATTCCAATGCAAATATGATTTTGAAACGCACGGTACTACCAAGCTAATAATTACGAGGCGTTTCGTAATGTTCCACATTTTTCTTCAAATAGAAGACAACTTTCACCTAATAATGGATTCCACAAATACTACAAAATAAAAGTCGCATTAATTGTTGAAACACATGTGGTAAACGAGCAATCTCTATGCAATTGTTTATGAAATGAAAGTTTGATAAAATAAATTGCTATTTAAATATTGATTTAGAAATCTCGAAACTAAAATGAAAATTGTGATATAACTTAATTAATTTATATTAATAGTAATCAGTTATATTATACTAGTAATGTTACGTTTCCTTGAAACAATTTAATAGCATCCATATTGGTCGCGCAACTTTCAAATTGTTTAAATCCTATCTTCTCGCGAAATTTTTATCTTTCCGACGTTATTTAAATGGCGCGAAGAAGCTTCCTGTAGAAAGTGAACCGTGCTCGGAATTAATCCAATTCGGTTTGTTTCTAAGGTCCTATGTTCGCACGATATTAAATAAATAATTTTGACAGAACAATACCGTCATTGTGTATGTATTTAATAAGGAATTAGCTTATAGATTATTTTCTGCAGATTTAATATAATGAAACAATTGAAAGAAAAATTTTGTTTATAATTATTTCCAATTAAGTTGTTAGAGAAATTTAGGTTATTAATTGTCACATGTTACATTAAGTTGGCAACATTGATTGTTGACTAATGCGTCAAAACTATTGAATAGAAATACTGTTTTTTATTGAGTTATTATAAATTACTGATGGTTATCCATTTTACCAAACTTGTTTTTGTAGTACCAATATTATAAATTGTTTTGTGTTTGTCAAATTTAACGAATTGTTAATTTAAATGTCAGAATGAGTCTCAAGAACAGTTGCATAGCTCTCTGCAATGCGGAAGAGCCTTCAAGTATATAGGGCCTTCTAATTTGGTAAATAAATTTGATTTTTTGACAATTTAAGTCCTGATTTTGAACATAATTTTTCATGTTTCATACATTTTTAAATTTAAGATTGCTGTTTTGACGTTTTATAAACAGAATTTTGCAACTTTCAATCATTTTGGCCAAGTTTTTCTTTTTAATTTAATAATTTCTGACCGGATTTGACTATTTTTCACTTTTTATAATTATAATTTTGCACCTTTTGACATATTATGGCCAGGATTTTGCAATTTTTGAGGTTTAATACTTTTTTTTAGATTTTTCAACATTTTATGGGCGGATTTTGATGATTCAAAGCCGGATTTTGCTATTTTTGATTTTATATAAAAGAATTTTCATTTTTTATCTGTTTTTAGCCTGGTTTTGGTTCTTTTTGACATAATTTTTTACCAAAATTTGCTACTTCTAACAATATTTTGCTAGTTTTAGGATTTTAACTTTTACATTTTTCAACAGTTTAAGCCCGAATTTTGGTGCTTTATAAGAATATTTCGATATTTAAAAACCGGATTTTGCTGTATTTGACATTTTCTTACAAATATTTTGCAGGTCTTTGGCCGGATTTTGATTTTTTATGATAATATTTCAATGTTTTATGATCAAATTTAGTTATTTTTGGCCTTTTTTATCTTTCAAGGCCTGATTTTGTTATTTTGACTGGTTCTAAAAATAATTTTACACGTCGTTTTAAGAGGCCGGATTTTGCTCAATCTGACATTTTAAGGGTAGAATTTTATGTTTTTAAACAGGTTTACGGCCGGATTTTGGTACATTTTCACAATATATTGATACTTTATGACCGTACTTTGACATATAATTGTTATTGTATTTTTTAGCAGTTTATTTTAGTTTTTAAGAACATTTTGATATTTAATAGCCGGATTTTGCTTTTTTTTAGATTTTTTACACTTTTCAACAGTTCATAACGTTTCAATACTTGATTTTGTTATTTTTTACATTTTATAAATAGTTTTGCAGTTTTTAACCGATTTGGTCGGATTTTGGTTCTTTCTGAAAATATTTTATAAACAGATTTATTATTTTTGACTTTTTATGAATAGAGTTTTGAACTTTTCAATAGTTTATAAACAAACTAAAAAAAAATGACAAAGCTCTTAATTCTTTGCGGTAAGCCTCTAAAATCCCAGCTACGCCACTGCTCACAAAATTTAGAAAGTTTTGCTCTATTTTCCAACTACTTATTTGTGTGAAGCAGGATTTTATACTATAAATTAAAACAAGTAGGGTCGGGTTACTGGCTTTAAGTTTTGAGTCGCCAGTTAAAAAAGTTTAG
This sequence comes from Tachinus rufipes, assembly GCA_963932245.1. Taxonomy (NCBI): domain Eukaryota; kingdom Metazoa; phylum Arthropoda; class Insecta; order Coleoptera; family Staphylinidae; genus Tachinus; species Tachinus rufipes. Next base: position 24,751,568 of record OZ010741.1, read on the forward strand.
AACTGCTGGTAGGCGTACTAAAAAAAGTGACTTAATAAGGCAATACATTTTTTTTTATTTGTTGAGCTTTTTTTCTTAATGTAATAAGTCTTTATTTTTTATGAAAAGCTTTTTGAAAAACTGTTGTAACGTAGACCATGTATACTAAACAAAATAAACCTTATCAAACATTTGAACTCTTTTGTGGCCTAATTTTGGCATAGAAATATGATAAATTCTTAGTTTTTGAGCTTTTTCCTCAATTCAATGTATAAAAATCCTAACTTTTGAAAATCCATGTATATATTACAATTACCTAGCATACTAAAAAATTTAATTTTTATCAAGAATTTAAAAAAAATGGCCTAATTTCAGGCTTAAAAATATATTTTTTTTTAGTTTTTAAACTTTTTCCTTTATGTATCAAAGTCCTAATTCTTAAAATATATGTATTTATTTATGCTAGACAGAATGAAAAATATAAAATTTATTTACGCTTATAAGAAAAAAGAATTTGTGGCCTAAATTAGGCTTAAAAAAGTGAGAATATTTTATTTTTAGAGCTTTTCTTTGTTTGAGTTTAACGTTTAGTCTGACCTATTTTTTTTTAATTTAAATGTGATATTTAGGAATTCCTTAATATGTTTAGGCTTAAAAATGTGAAAAAATCGTAGTTTTGAGTTTTTCCTAATAGCAAATCTTTCATGGGCAGAAAATATGAGTTTCTTGAACTTTTACTTTAATGTATAAAAGTCCTAGTTTTTGGAAATTGATGTGATGATCATGAATAATAACAAAAAATAATTATTAAAAATAAAAAAAAAATTTGCAATAGAAAATCATCAAAAAAACAAAAAAAAAAAATTTTTTAAATTTTTTCTCAAATTTTTTAGTTTTTTAATGTTTTCTCATAATAAAATGATTTAAACCATTATTTGTGAAAATATTGTCATTTTTTAATTTTTTTGTTGTTGTTTCAAAATCTAACCTTATCAAGTATAATGTTGACTATAAAAAAAACTTTTAGTAATTTAAAAAAAAAAAATTTTACACCAATAATTGTAAAAAAAAATGTTTTTTAGCTTTTTTCTTGATGTAACAAGTCTTAGACTATAAACATTAGTTTGATTCAAAATATTTCATAAAATCTCATAGCAGATGATATAACCTAAAAATTATATATCATTGTTCGCTTTTTTCTTAATGTTTCAAAATTTAAAAAAGTAAAGTTAATTAAAGTTAACATTGATTAAATGATAAATATAAGTTGGCAACAATGAATTTCGTTTTGTAATTTTATAAAGCATTCTAAATTTATGCTAAATCAAGTTGGATGCATTAATTAAAATTCTAAATTTCTATTAAACCGACATTGACTATTTAACTCATAAATAGAATAAATGACACTCTATTGTGTAAAGTCTATTAATCTTAAACCAAGTTGGCAGTAAATTAAGTTAGTTGCATAAATTGCCAAATGATGAATTGAAGAACAGGTTGGCAACACTGGCTGTCAAAACTCATTTTCATAAAGACTGAAGTGACAGCTAAATGACAATTAAATCATTTTAAGATATAATTAGTTTATCTAAATTCTATTGTATTTTAAATCAAGTTGATTGCATTGGCATTGCTATTGTATTTTAAATTTAGGTGACACAGCATAGGTATATTAATTATTAAATTGTTTTTAACTTAAGATGTAAATTTTTCATCTACTAAATTTATTTTTGCCATTACTACGTTGTTAGAAATATTCAAAGAAAAAGCGAACCCCACTTGAATCTCGGACCGTTTGAATATTTCTAATTAAAACATATGAAGTAATGGCATAAATTATATAAATTTAATTAGTAATAATATTTACATCTTTAATTATTCTCCTGTTATATGCTTTCCATTTTGTTGCTAACGCTAATTGTTATTAATTTACCTTGTCACAATTAAGGTTGACAATTCCCTATGATAAATGAAATTGAATTGAAGTCAAGTTGGCTACATTGGTTGTTAAAAAAAAAACTCCACATTGACTGTCATAATTCTTTTCTATTTCAGTTTGGTCTGCATAGAATTTGAGGATAAATAAATAATTTATGAAATAAAACAATAACTAAGTTTTTACCACAAATACTTTGTCTATATGCACAATTTTAGTGTTAAGTAAAATTCCTAACAATGCAAATTAATTTTGGTCGATGAATTGATTTTCCTGTCGATTTATTTAATTAAATAAAGTTGGCAACTGTTGTTTATGATGATCGGCAAGTGATATGTTGGCAACAATACTAGCAATATTGAATTGTCTAAACTATTATTGTGTTTTGTTATTTATTGTTGGCAGTAATAATTTTTGTATTGTAATTTTTTTTTTAATCATGTTGGCAACAAACTGTCATAATTCAAGTTGACAATAATCAGATTATCATATTAGCCGTGTTTTTTGCCCCGAAATATGTATGATCGGAGATTCGATAAATTAATCCAGGGCCGGTCACAAAGGAGGTGGATACAAGGCATCAGGGCTCCGGTCGACAAGGTAAAAATTTTTGACCCCGTTTTCTCGGATCTTTCATTTTGCGCTTAAGCTAAGATTAGAGTTTAAACTTTTTTCAAATCAGTTTAAATAAGTTTGTTAATATAATGCATTATTTGTAAATAGGACACTTAAATTTAAAATCAAATTTGATAAAACTGTGATAATAGAATTGCCGTTTAAAAATGTTGTGCATTACATGTTTTTAATTAACAATATTCTTAGAAACGTAGTAATAATGCAGTTTAAATATGATTTTGCTGCAATCATTTTACAGAATAAAATGTCATAAATAAAATGAAGTTAGAATTAAAAATACATTTATTATATTAATCACAGATCACAAACTGAGTTAAACAAAGGATTAAACTATGATTGAAATATCAGCCTTAGGGCTGTATCGGGAGTATCTGTCACAAAATAAAAGAAAAAAAATTGATTTTTTTTATGTTTGGAGAATTGTTTAGTTAATTTTGACTAACCTTGTATGTCAAATGTCAATTCAACAAAGCAACTATCAACTGTTTTATAAATCTGTCATATGAACTGACAATTTGATCTGTCAACTGTGATAAGAGCTGTCTGTATGATCTGCAAACTCTAATCTTAAATGTGTCAAATAAACTGTCAGCTGCAATTTTTTTTAGATTTTTTTGACAATTTAAATATTATTTAAAACATTTTGTATGCGCTTTGACTATTTTGTTTACTTTTTGACATTTCTGTACCACTTTATGATACACAGTCATTATAAAAGTTTAGGATTATGTAACCATCTAATGTACGTTTGTGCCGCTCTAGTGAAATAGTTTGGTGTGCGTAAATAATAATTCTTTTCATATGTTTACATTGTTTACTGCCGTCAAAACTCTCGAACACAATCCGGAATGGAATAGAGCCATTCCCCATTATCAAATCGCCCAAACCTAAAGTAGGTTTTAATAATCAAAATGTTCTCTTTATCTGTATACATCCTTCTAACCTTGCTTGACAGTTGAACTGTCAAAACAAAGTAAATAGTTTGGTGCACAGTTTTAAAAAGGCGGCATATTTAAAGTGATTACATAATCCCAGACATTTATAAAGACCCTGCACTTGTTTAACATTTCTAAACATTGTTACTAAAAAAGTTAAATTTAGTTATTCTCTTTACTCTTTTGAAACTTTAAGTCAGTTGTGAACACTTTCAACACTCTAGATGTGATTTGGCCATTTATAAATATTTTAACTTCTAGACTTTGTGTAGCACTTTCAAAAAATGATTTGACATTATTGAACACTTATTAATATTTGCTGACATTTCTGTAGCACTTTTTTGACTTTGTTTAAAACTTAATGTGACATGACATTTTTAGACATTTGTTAACACTTTTAGTTTTTTGTTTCCATTTAACGTGTTAAATACTGTTCTTCTACTTTTAGACAATTGTGTGACACTTTTAGACCATTTGATTAAGTTTCTAGAGAGTTAGTTTAGGCATTTAATTGTCAGTAGATGAAACTTTTTGACATTCAGTTGCAGCAATGTGGTTTGGTTGACATCAGTTTGATACTTTAAACATTCAACTTAACAAAACAACTGTCAACTGTTTCATAAATCTGACCTGTGAATTGTTTAACAAATTATCTGTTAATCTTCTAAAACTGTCAATTTAACTTATGACTTGCCAACTTTATTCTTGACAATACCTGCCATAGCATCTGTCAACTTGACAAAGTAGTTGCCAAATGTGCAACTGTTTGACACATAAACTGCTTAACACATTAATTATTAACATTTGTTGAAAAATTTAATGTTTTTGACAAATCAACTTTCTGAGAAATCTAAAAGCATGTAATTATATTTAATGAGCATATCAATATCGCTATCATAGTAAAATAGTCAATATTTATCTACTTCTTTCAGTAATGTGTCATTTATACAGCTGTTATTACTTAAGATGATTTGCTATTCTCAACTTATTACGTTCCGTGCGTAATGGGCCTATTACGCACGATGTTTATTACAAAATAAGTATGATTGGATGTTAACCATATTACTTGACAATTTGTGTCGCCAAGGTTAGTGCGCAATGTTCATACTTGTGGAAAATGACTCTTCGTGCTCTTTGTACAATATACCATTATTACATAATTGAGTTTTGTTGAAGATTTTTGACATTTCTTTTTTGAGGTTATGCAATTGGATAAAACTATATAAGTTACTCTATAAATTAATTTATGTTATCAATAATTAAATCAAATTAGCTCCATTGTTGTCAAATGACCAAGAACCAATTAATGTTGGTAATACTAATTTTAAATCAAGTTAGCTGCATTAAATGAGTAATATTTAATTCATAAATCAAAAATCTATTTTTTCTATTGGTTCTTAATAGGGTTGGCTGAAATGATGTACCTTAAATTTGGTGCACTGACTGAAAGAATAGATAAATTTAGACTACCAACAATATTGGCAAGTTGGCAACACTGTTATGAAAAACTTCTGAATATTTATATTAACATGATAGAAACGTTGATTGTTATTATAATAAATTAATGGCCAGCTTAGCAACGAAACCCTTTGCAATTTTCTGATTCATAGCAAATTTAAGAGATCACTCAAATGTGACATTTGACGTTTGATGTATTAGTTCGGCTTTAAATGCGTTGCTAGCGGCCTAATACCATAAATAATTATTATAATATTTCAAGTTGGCAATAATAATATGAATCAATTGTTTAATAATCAGTTAATAATTTCAATTGATCACTTTGAATTATAAATTTATTCTGATTAGCTACAGTGCGTCGATAGTTATTGAATATTTATATTAAATTAAGTTGGCATCACTCGATTCTAAAATTTAAAACAATTTATTGTAAATTACATTATAAGTTTACAAGAAAACATACAGATAATAATAAAACTAAAACAATCCTTTTTGAATTGGCCATCGACCGTAGTCTTTCAGCCCATGTTTTAGGAATTAATATTCAATTTGTGAAAATAATGATAGCAATTACTTTCTATAAAATTTTAAATTTTCTACAAAACTATTAATTGAATTAAAATTAAAATCAGTAATTTATGTTGGCAACAATGAATTCAATTTAAATCAAACTGCTGTCAAAATTCTATTGATTTTAAATAAACCTAGTTTTGATTTAATATGAATTTTAATATTAATGTTTCTAGTAGTTACAACTAAATTGCTTGTAGGTTAAATTGTTAAATCAAGTAATAATTTAATTTATGTTGGTAACTATTTAGATAATTGATTATTAAATTATGCATTGACCCATGTTGGCAACGCTGAATTTTATATTATTTACTCAAGATAAGTTGAAAATTTTCATAAGTTTTTAGATTTTAAATGATAAATTGAGTTAAATGATAAATTAATTCATCACAAGTTGACTGCACTCAATAAACCACTTATGATTTGATAGGCTCCGAACTTCCAATCTATGTTGATGACATTGATAGTACATTGACTTATGCAAATATGTGTTAAATCAACTATTACAATCTGAATTAAAGTTATATTAAATAAAGTTGGTTGCATTGATTGTCAAATGATAAATTAATGTTGGCAACAATTATGCATGATCGCAAGCAACGAAATAAATAAGGTGAACATTCCATGAAAATAAATAAAAAAATAAATGACAGAATAAAACTCAATGGTATGAAGTTAGTAAGTTTTATGTTAGATGTATTAAGTATAGGATAGAAAGAGAGAAGGATATTTTTTTAATAAAAAAAAAACTAATACAAGAGGCGTCTGTGTCCTGAAAAATAGAAAGTGCGAAATAAATATAGGCGAGGAAACGTGACGAACACAAAACACAAAACAAAAAATAGAAAGAAAACAAACAGAATGAGTTTGCACATGCAGCATATATTTTTTTACAAACATGATTTCATTAGAGCATAACAGTTTTTTTACACAAATAAAAAAATAAACCGGCACAGAATAAGATACAGTTTAATCACCACTAGACCATAATTAATTTCGCTTAACTACATTTAATTAAAACAACACATGTCGGTTTCTATGAGAAAGTTTAGCCTGTGAAATCAAAAGAATTGCACACAAACTATCAATTAAAATTACAATTTGACAAAAATTTAAAATATTATCAATAAATCTTAATTATGGTCTAATGATGATTAAAATTTAATTTAATTTATTTACACATACAGTTTAAGTTTGGAAATGTTAGCAAAGACTGATGCAAACAAAAATTAATATGATTTGTGTTAATTGGTGCCACCATTGCGCGCACAAAATTGCGTAACTGTTTACGATTGTTCTTTTATATGAATGGAACAAGCTACTTAAGTCTCCCACCTTGTTTTTTTCTTTAGTTACTATGGAGACATCAAATAGTTATTATTGTGCAAACAATGGGCGTCTTCCGTGTATGAATAAATTGAATGAATGAATTTTGTGCGCGCATTATGCAAAAACAATTAAGATAATGTTACATAAATTACATTTGCATGACTAAATAATAAAAATACTAAGTAATTATTTATATTTATTTTACATTCATTACATTTCCAAACTTAAAATTATGCGTAAAATTAATTTTTGGTTTGAAGAAATTTGATTGGTTGATTTAATATGACACAAAAAAACATCATGTTAAATTTTTATGAAGGACTTTCTTCTAATCACCCCCACTCTACTGTTGGTATTAAAATATAACACAGTTGCAATGGCGGAGCTAGGATTTTTGGGCTTTACACAAAATATTAAAAAAATAAAATGTTTCTGTATATCCACCCCCCACCACTAGGCGGTTGGACGTAAATACTTTTTTGTATGGCGGATTGAGAAACATTGCTGCTAGAAGAAATAGAGAATATGGTTCGTTTCATATTACTAGATAGTATCACGTATTATGAGTCTCATTACTTCGTTGTTTTAGTTTCCTTCATTCTCACTTTAACGCCAGGTTTCTCTAACGTCAGTTAAGAAGTAGCTTGACCAAGCTCAGCTTCGTCAGACTCAAGCCCAGCTTATGTTGAGTCATTAAGGTTAAGTTTAGGAGCTTCAGCTTTCAAAAACGGCATCTTATATTTGAGCTCTGCTTGACGCGAATAAGATGAGATTTGCGTCTTAAGACGTATCTTAAGATCTAGTTAGGACTGGAGACATGCTGGAGAAACCGGGCGTAAATGTATGACATCATACTCTCTAGTATTTTGGAATTCCGTATACCTCATTGGAACCCAACTCAATATTAATCTAAGCTAAGCCCAGCAAACAATTTAAACTAAGAGAACCTCATAACCTTCTCTAATGACAAAATGACTTCTGATGTTCGCATAGAAAACAAACCTCAAATTCCTTGATGACGAACGCTTGGGTAGGTGAGTGCGTAGGATACTCCAGAGCTTGGTAATGGAACAATAGTTTGGAATGGAGTCGCCGCCCACCAAAAGGTGTAAACGGCAAACGCATATGATGCTTCACAATCAACAAGTCTACTTTGACACACACTCCAGAGCATACTAACAAACCAATAGTTTGAATTAATTAAAGTGTCCTACCCACTCAGCCAAGTGTCTCTTTTCAAAAAGTTTGACAAAATAATTCTAACATTCGCATAGAAATCAAACATTCAATTTCAATGACAAAACTCTGTTAGATAGGTGGCACACTCTTAGAACATGGTAACGAGCCAATAGTTTGTAATGGAGTGGCCCACCCTACCACCCAAATGTTAGTTATCAAGAGGTTGGACCACGACCTTCTCTCATTACTTCTTATATTTGCATGGAAGACAAAAACATCCAATTCTTTGATGACAAACTTTTGGATAAGTGGGTGGGTGGGACTCTATAAAGCTTGATAAGAGACCAATAGTTTGGAATGAAATCGCCACCTACCAAAAGGTGTAAAAGGCTTAAGCCATCTATGAATAACCTGATGGGCCGTGGCTGTTCCTTTTCCAAGGCGATAAAAAAAGAAGAATACCCAAGTCTAGACCATGGGCAGGAGGTTACATCTATTTTGTTAACATTGGCGGGCCGTTTAGGTTTGCAAGAAAACAAAAAAGTTTCAATGTCAAAAATTAGTCAGATTTCTACTGACTATCGCCTTGCAGTATTGTAGGATTACTTTCCTCTGATGTATTCCTTTTCCCATCACCATAAGTGTCTTACTGAAGAGAAGCGCAATTGACATCTTTTTGTCTTTAACTTCCCACCACACAATGGGTAGGGCGAGAGTGAAATTTAAAATTGCAATCTCTATTTCTATTTTTGTGATTGCAGCGCCATCTATCACCAATAAAAAAAATGTTTCGGACAAAACTTCCTATTTCAAATTTGATTAAAGGAGACACTCGGTATATCTACTATTGGTTTCATATCACACCATTCTTCAGCATTGTGGTATTACACTTTTTAGGCTGAGCTAACTCAATTTATATCAATTGATTTGACTAATCTAACATGTTGTGAGCTAACCTAACCTAACTTAACCTAGCCTTGCAGTATTATAACCTAACCTAACATAACCTATAGATATCAAGCTAATTTAACCTAGTCTGAACACGTGTTAATCCAATCTTTAAATTGAATCTAACTTTATTTTGAATCTCGCGCCATTTTTGTATGTCAAATGTTTGTCCCGCCATATTTGTAAAAACATTAGATGCGTACAGGAAGGTGGGAGCAGAAACTACTATTGGTAGCGCTCGCTGCTAAATCGGTAGCGGAGAATCAATTAAGAACGTTAAACGTTGAAAAAACGTTTATTAATTGTGAAAACCCATTATATAAACAAAGAAATTTGACGGTAACAATTTGCAATTTGTCATTTTGATGTGCATCATCATCTGAACGGTCTTTCTCATTTCAATATGAAAGATGCCGTACACATCGTCACTCTCCAAATTCTACTAAAAACATCACCGCCGTGAGTGCCAGTATCACAAAACTATCAGACACCTCTATCTGGCATCGCGCCCAGGGTTTCAGGATCCAAACTCTGGAAAATTTATCGTGACTCTGGTCGAGGGACAATCCTAAAGTTTTGACGTCCACGAGAAGGCACTACTCCAGCTGAAACAGGTTAGTGAAGTCAGCTTAAAGACCTCCGCCCAAGCCTCCCTCAAGAAACTTAGAGGAGAGATTCACCCCGGTCTTAGGCAAGGAGATGTCAAACAAATGATGGAAGGAATCGAGTGAGCTCTTTTTAAATTCTTGTTTTAATATGCCTTCACCCCCGGCTTGTCTCGCCACATCCCCTACGGTGCAGTCGATCAACTCTGGTCCGACTACTAGCACCCTAGGTCCTTCCTCAAACCATCAATACCGCCAGAACCCACAGAAGGCGCTGGCACATGCGGCCCTTTGTCCATAGCTATTCGGACAAACCAACTTTCAAGTCAATGAAAATAACCATCGACCGCGCAGTAAACGAGGCCTGCCGACGCCATCCGCATGCACCCCCTCTCTCGTGCGGACTTTCGTGTGGCGATTGATTATTGCGTCTTTTCAGACACTAAAGTAGGTCATCAGGAATGTACCTGACTGCATTACAGATGTTGTGGTGCAGGCTGAGCTTATCGCTCAAAGGCACAATCCTACCTCTACAACACGCATGGAGAGGGACGGAAAAACCTTCCCAATGCTTTATGTTCATTTTCCCAAGAAGCTAAAAAGAGAAAGATCTTATCTCTCACTGAGTTATGCTGGCTTCACGTTTATGTCAAGTACAAGCAAAAGACAGTGCAAAATTGCACAACAGCCACCATTGCCAACGTTCCAAGCTCCGCGTGCACATCAAACAAAAAGTCCAGGCATATGTAGCTACATGCGCCGCGTGCGGTGGGCCACATACCTCCAGTTATAGAGGTCCGATTTATCAAAAACTGAGTGCTATCCGCAACAGCCAGGCCTTCGGTAAAGCACTTGCTCCTCGTCAGCAAACTCTTGCTCCACCCAGAAGCACACCGCATTCGCAAGCAACGGGACCGGCGCAATGCGCACCACTATCAGCTTGTCCCAGGCGAGTGACCAAGATTTCATAAAGGTATTCCTATTTTCAGCAAGTCTTTGACTAAAGATCTGTATTTGCATGCTTACAAGATTCAGTTGACACAACTTTTGAATCTTAGAGCAACAACAAGTGAAAGGTGATTATTGTAAGAAGATCTTCTAGGATGAGGCGCGTTTCGAACTTTATGGCTATGTCAACAAACAGAATTGTCGAATTCGGGGAGCTGAATTCACCACAAGCCACTGTTTGGTGCGCATTTTGGGCTGGCGGAGTGATGGACCGTTCTTCTTTAGCGATGCAGCTGGCAATGTGGTCACCGTCAACGGCGTTTGTTACCATGAGATAACAAACAACTTCTTCTGGCCTCAAATCACTGAAATAGATCTCCTTCAACAAGACCGCGCAACCTGCCACACAGCAAACAAAACAATAGAATTGTTGCAGACAAAATTTCAAGACAAAGCTATCTCGCGCCGCGGCGATGTGAATTGGCCACCAAGATCATGCGATTTGACTCCGTTGGATTTCTTTCTTTGGTTTTTTTTATAAACAAAAGGCGTATGCCAATAATCCAAGAACAATATCTAAACTGAAAGACTATATTCGGCGCGATAAAATAGAGCCAAAAATGTCATCAAAAATTTTGTCAAAAAGACCAGCAATCACGAGGAACATTCATGTCTACACTCTTTATTACAATAAAAACATCAAAACTTTTCAGATATAGTGTTTAAAATTTGTTTAAAATGTTTTGTACATTTATTTTTCTTATACCAAACATGGATGGGCGGGGCAAATATTATAAGTCCACGCCCCAAATTATACTTTGTCATTGTTCAACAAATTCAAATTGTAAAAAACATTTAACGTTTGCTACAACATTTTATATTACCTTAATTATTTAATTGAACCAATCAAATTTCTTCGTCGCCCCAAAACCGTTCCAAATAATATACTACGTAATAAATCATCTCTCACCCTCAACATTAACTTCGATATCCTCCAAACGTCCAGGATGATTAATCAACAGCGTACTTGGCCTATGTACAGGGCCGGGTCCAGGCAAAGTGACACTAGGTCCTGCCCCTCCACCACCAACTCCAACAATCAACGGACATCCAACAACGGGTCGTTTATTAAAAGCCACGTTAACAACGTGATCGCATGCTTCAGCAGGTACAAAACTAACGGCAAATTTTGCATTCCCCTGCGGATGAACTTGTGTCGGTATATTTAAACCCCTAGCCGATATAGTAATTTCCAAATTGCCTTCTCCTGCTTCACTAGCGTCGACTGAGAAGGTAACTGGTCTACCCACCGTGCCTCTAGCTACATGCCCAACAGTAACTCTTGTAGAATCAAAAGCTTTAGCTATAAATGGTGTGCCTTGTACTGGACGTCCATTATAATCAACGTTGATTTGATGAGCTCCTACTTGAGTTGGCGTAAATTCAGCAGTAAAACCTGAATGTATATCTCCTGTTACTTTTACAGGTAATTCACCAATAGGTCCTCTAACAGCAACTGCTAATTCAGCAGCTCCTCCACCAGCTACACCCATATGAAATGAGCTGGGTTGATTGACAGGTATCAGTTCTAAATGTGATAGGCTGAGGATTACTCTACTGGTATCTGTTACTGAGCATACGAATGGGCAACCACGTACGGTTTCTCCGTTAAATTTTATGTCTATTAAATGTGGTTTGGCTACATCGGGGGTGAATGATACAAGACATCTTCCGCCACCAACTACTTGTACGTGGTTGGGCACTTCACCTTCATTTATGGAAATTTCTAATTGGCCTTCTCCTGCTTGGCTGGCATCAACTGAAATTTGAAAAGAATTAGTTGTGGAATCATAATGTAATTTGGTTGAATTGAGAAAATTTTCAATCAATTAGATAACTAAATATTAGAAAATGTACGCAATGTAGGTGTGTAAGAGATTAGAACAGAAGATGAGCATTAAAATGTCTACTAAAAAGTAGCGGACTATCTCGTAGAATAAGCTAATGACTTTTGAAAGCTTATACAAAAATAAAATGACTAATGAAAGGACCTTACATGCTAGTGAAACTAGATTAAGTGGCTACTCTAGTGGAAAGTTAAAAACTATAAGTGGGAGGAGTTAATACAGTTAATGGGAGGAACTAAAATAATGAGTGGGAAGAGCTAAAACAATTAGCCGAAGAGACCAAAATAACGAGTGGGAGGAGCTAAAACAATTAGTGGGTGGAGCTAGAATATTTAATGAGACAAGTTAGATTAAGTAGTGGGCAAAGCTAAATGATCAGTTAGCTGAGGTAAAATTACCACTAAACTGAGCCAAAATTACATAACTAGAAAGTACAATAACTAAAAAACGGAACTAGAATGACTAGACTAGTGAGCAGAGCTGTAATGACAAACGCAAAAACTAGAAGAAGCTAGGCGGGTAGGAGTGCTAAAGTGAAAAAAGTGAAATGCTAGATGGTCAATACAAGCTATTAGAATGACAGATTAAATGCACTTGAAAGTCCAATGGACAAAATTTAAACGATAAACAGGAGAAACTAAAATGACAAATAGACGGACAGTAAAGCCATTTTATCTTGGCACATAATATTTGAGAAATGTGAGAACAAGAGAAGTATACTAAAACACGCAAAGGTATGAGTGCAACAGAACAAACAATATTTTTGTGTAAATTAAATTGCTTATTATGGCGGCCAAGCTATATTTGGTTGTTTGTAGAAGGTGTCACAAAATTGGCAAGTGTTACACGTGCTACTTATTAGAATGACCAGAAGTCATTTTTACTGATAGTGGGAGGAGCTATAATCATTAGTACAGTAATTCTAGTACGGCTTGAGCAAAAGCTTGAGTGCAACAAAGCAAACAATCTTTTCATGTATATTAAGTTGCCTATTACATCGGCCAAACTATATTGGAATTACTATAAGTACGATTATAATTATTACTAGTAAGAAAGACAAGTTATAGTGATTGATAGGAACAATGATGTACTGTACGTAAATAAAATATGAATAATGAAAATTTTCTCAAATTTAATTTCATTCCTCTTACCTCTAAATTGCACCGGTTGTCCAACGACGCCGCCACTAACATCAGCTACCTGGATCAATCCCGCGTCGTACACTTTGGCAATCAGCGGTCCACTGGGCAGCTTCTCACCGTTGACTACAACTTCGACGATATGCGTGCCCACTTCAGTGGGCACGAACTCGACACTCTGCACGCCGGCCCTATTCCCCGGCAAGACTCTCGCTTGCACCGCCCTCTTGCTAGGCGATATTACGTGTACTGCTAAATCATCGGGGGCAGTATTACCGCTAGTTATTATTTCGAAAACAGCCGGCGAGTTTGCAGGCACTAAGCGGGTCGAGTCCCCCAATACGGAGAGATTCGACGTCGACATTATGTTCACGTGCCAGGGACTTCCTAAGACAGAATTACCATATTGACAACTTTTCTTCTTAATTTCAATAAAGAAAAAAGAAGAAAAGTTTAGAATGGTAACGCTGATGCAGTTTTCAAAATTTAAACGTAACTTATTTTGAATAAATTATTATCCGTTTCATTATCATATTATCATCAAAATAATTTCTAATTAATTTAATTCTTGCTAATTTGTAACAATGATCTAAATTGTTTTCAGGGTCTGACCCTTGTTGATTTACAAATTAAAAATTAATTACTCATATTGGATTAACATATTTTGTGTGTGCTGTAATTTCAAACGTAAATAGATTGGAAAACCCAACGTAATTACTTTTTTGACGTAATTCGGGCAATTAACCAGCTAAACTAATTTACATACGAAAAGCACGTAGTATCGTGCCCTAACATTACATAATTTATTTGCAACAATTAACAATGTAACTGTGTTTTCATTGCTGACCCAATAATTCTAAAAATAGTTACTGAAATTGTTGTTGGTTAAATAATAATTAAAAACTTAATTTTAATTTAAGTAGTAATAATAATAGTAAATAGAAATTTGTATAAATTTATTTCGAGGGAGAAAAAGTTTATTTAAAATGTACAAATAAACTTTAATTGATCTTCCACCTGAGCATGTAAATACTAAATTACTGATATACAGGGTTAGTCAAAATTACCCCTGAATAATTCTCAAGCGTAAAAAAAAATAAAAACAAGTTTTTTGGTTGTTTAAGTATATTTTAGGGTGTTCATTTTTTGTGTTTATTCGTTAAACTTTTTTTCAAATAAACTAAACTAATAAAAGTTTTCTTAGCTTATTTTTTATAAATGTTATGTAAGCATCTGAATCCTCACCTGGACAACCCAGAAAGAGAGTGAAAGACACGAAAGGTAAACTCTACAAGAAAGAAAAGGGCCCAGCTATAAGGAGGTTGCGTCGTTGCACTTTTATGTGACCTTGCTTCCTGAGCAAAACCATCAATGAGCAATTTAATAAAGAATGCTCTTACCTGGGAGCTGGATAATACTTTATCCACCTCACACAAAACACCTCCAATCTTCAGTGGGCTAGCACACACAGGAGATATCATTAGGATCACCTGTGATGATGACGTCTTACTGGGGTGGTTTTAAAAAGTGATTTCCGGTCTATAACCTCTGTGGCCGGAATCACAATTTGTGCCACCAAGTAGACTTCCTAGGCTGCCTTAGGCTTTCTAAGAAAGCCGGATGTCGTAGAGCTGGTCATGCATCGCCTGGGAAACCAGAACCAGTTTCTCAAAGTCAAAGACTGGTGCATCTTCCACACCGCTAAGTCAAAGGGACCAGAGAACCTTGCTATACTCATATTTGAAGAAGATGTACGAACACTAAATGGTAAGAGGAATCTGCTGAGCTACATGTTCAGCAAACCCACCATTAAAATAACAAAAAATATGACTCGGCAGGAGGAAGCAATGAAGACGGAGGTGACTCCCCCCTGGACAAAACTAGAATGGAGGTACACCACTGTCTCCAAAACACTATTCCGCAAACTAGGGGTGTTGTATGACACGGTAGCCCTAATCCAAGAATCATTGTTTGTACAAAACAAGGTCTGCGTATTGGGCAAATTAAGTAGGAATGTTTTTTTCAAACCCAACTAACGGTAAGCTAAGAATGTGTACTTGCATACCCAAACACATAACAGCGTTTCTTATGTTGCAGCTTTCTGACAGTGACTTCACAACTGTCAGGATCGTGCACGCCATACCACCTCCAACAACACAGCTGAAGGATTGTACGCAAAGAAATGTTGAACTCATAGTTGAATGTGACGCCAACTCCCATCATATTGTCTGGGAAAGCAATGACATAAACGAACCAAGGCACTGGACCAAGGTTTGTTACGTGCTGCAGCCAGATTGTGATAGACAGATCACACTGGCAACTCTTAGTACTTCAAGCAAAATTCACGACTGGCATGTATCTACGTCGGTCTCAATGTCAAACAAAACAAAAGTCATGCCTTACCAAAACCCAAGGCTGATCGATTAGGCTGCTTTTCAAGACAACTTATTGCGAAGTATCTGTGTAGATTTAAGTGAACCTATTAGTGTAGAAGAAATAGAAGACTATGTAGGTAAGTTAGAAAATTCTTTAGCCTGAGATGAATCGATGACTCATACATAGCCAATCTATCGGAAGCAACGAAGATACTTCTAGAAACCCACTTTCCAGGCTGTATCTCCCGTGCACAAATCTGGTCCGACCTTGCAACCCCAACCCTGTCAGAGGAGAACTGTGAAGCTGCTTGCCACCTTGTTGAAGAGGTGCGTATAGCCTCTGAAATTAAAAACTTCTCTCCATACAAAGCGCCAGGATTGGAAAGTAAAGACAATGATAACGGACTGGTTATTTAAAAAAACGGAAAGTCATCTGGTCCAGATGAACTACCAGCTGAAATACTCAAAGTAATTAAAGAAAAATATCTCTACATCATAATAAATCTGCTTAACGCCATATACTCAATAGGAATAACACCAGACAAATGGCTGACATCAACCTTCGTAACACTCCACAAAAAGACAATCGAAAAGCTATGTGCTCATGAGTCTTACACTAAAGACGTTCTTAAAGGTGATACATAGTAAACACAGAATACATCGTAAACTACAAGAAGAAATCGGCAAAACACAGTTTGAGTTCAGAAATTGTCTTCTTTTTCCCGCTCATCAACATTGGTTTCGATGGGGTCATACAGTTGTCCACCAACTAAACCACCCGACGGATCACAAAGTCAAAGATGACAGAGAAAAACCACAAGGGTACAGACAAAACTTCCCTCTGCGTCTTATGAAGCTGATAACTTCATATCTAAACGGCAGTCAAACTACTAAGCCACATTTCTACCTCTAAGCAGATCACAGCTCTTCAAGGCACCATTCTCTCGCCTCGGCTATTTAATCTGTTCGTCGCTGACGGTCACCTAAAGTGATCACTATAAGGCTACAGAACGCCACCAGCGATCTCGAAGACTGGTTAAAGATAAAAGCAAGACCGTTCTCTTCACATGGCAACGAACTCCTCGTGATAACATTTTCTTAAACAAAGTTCAAAAAACTGACAAGAAAAACAAATTGATAAAATTGACTAAGCAATTTCCAAACGGTAGATACGCCATCTCGAGGTTGACAAACAATGCAACTTTCAAAATGGTAAGAGTATATTCGGCAACTAAGGAACACAAAAAACTAACCCCAATGGAGAAATTGAACTCACTAGAAGTAAAACTGGCAAATCTAGGACTACCAAACCCCTTTGATAGATATTTATAGATAGACCTAATGGAGCTGCACAAAATATTTATGAAAAAGAGATGATCCAATTAAGGAGGAAGAAATTAATAAAGATATAGAAAAACTAAGAAGATACCTAAGGACAATGCAAATAACTAGGCTGAATAACAAAATAATAGAAAAAAGGAAAATTTTGCGAGGCCAAAACCAGCCCACTTCAAAGTAGTACCATATTAGTGACAATGACGAGGACAAATTAACATCAGGACTAACGCAGAGAAGAAAAAAAGAAAGGTATTGCCATGCGCTAGTCATTCTCAAGGGCCGTAGCTAGCTACACCTCATTATGTATAAAAATTCTAGATAAAGCCAGATTAGCAAAAAATCAGTTTATTCTGATGCTTCAGTGGAAGAGTGGATTTACATTTCTATCAGATCACAGATCACCTATGCGTCCTCTATCTGTGGCACAGCCGCAAATTGGCAACTGTCTCGAGGCCTTTGTTTGACTTTACGAGTATTGGCAAAGTCAGACGGAGCTTTATGATTCGTTCAAAACACAAAAATTCATTCGTAACGATCTCAGTATCCCCCGTTACGCCAACACAGCAAAACCAACAAGCCAACAAGTACTTTGATAATCTTGCGGCTCACTGCAATCCTAATCTGGCCAAACTTGCTAAACCAGACGAGAATTCCACCACATCCCACCCCATAGCCCATAGAGCGTCATAACCAACCATCTTCTTAAATCCTATCTCCAAACGGAAGGTCCATAAGCCGTACGGTTTCAAACTTCCGGGTATTCAACACTTAGAAAGGTTCAGTCGGTAGACACTTTTCTTTTGAAAGTGAATTCGGCAAGATAAGTCTTTAGAAGATTCCTTTTCTAAACCACCAACAAAAAAGAAATGGTCTCGGTACTAGAAGAGCCTTTTTTGCTCTAAATGTTTTGATGACATAACTACCTTATCCAACTGTTAAAAAAAAAAATTACACCAAAAACATCAGAATTATTGACAATCAGAAAGCAGTTGTACAAATAGACGGCATCAAATCAAAAGAAATTGAAATAAGAAAGTGCTGTTCTACAAGGATGCGTACTATCATCCAACATACATCCAGAAGAGATCATAAAACACTAGAAGACAAAATAATAGAAGCAAAAATCAATAGTATACCTATCAACAACATAAAATATGCTTATTTTGAATTTAGCCCCATTTTTTCTGTGTTGGTAATACAGCGTTTTTTGCAGCTGTAATTCGTAAACTTTTAAGTTTAGTTATGTAAAATTAACAAAAAGGTGAGATTTTTCCGGAGACGGTTCGAAGATGTCGTACATTTTTCGGTCACCATAACGCACTTTCCCGCAGTACAATTAATCACAAAACTTGAGATGGTTGGGTCAATTCAAATTCAGAAAAGACCAGTCCGTGTTCGTGCAGTTCGGTGCAATGACAACATGAAACAGTTAGTGAGATTGTTATCCAAAATTCTTCTACCTCGATTCGCTCGTTCTCAGCAGTTAAGACTTTCACAAAGTATACAGCAAATTTTGACTAAAGATCTGCATTTGCATGCTTACAAGATTCAGTTGACAGTATAACAGATCGCAAATTACAACCAGATACATAAAAGCTTATAGTGCAAAAGAAGAAAACGGCAAGAGATAACAGAGTACTGAGAACTGAATAAAAGAATCAGCAGAATAATCAAAAGCATCATATAAGACAACTCCAACATGAAAGTCCTAAATACAAAACTCTCCACAGGCAGACCTAAAATTACAAAAATGAAAGCTCAACAAAAAGCATTAATCACCAACAAGGAAAACATATTGAAACTTCTAACCCAACTTTACTCTTCAACGATACCAGACCTAAAAACATCACAAACGCTTATCCAAAATGTAGGATCAGCAGATATTCCAGAGAACAAAACAACTAAAAACCAAGAAAATTCAAGACAAAATTACTTGCGAGAGACTGAAAAAAAGAGAAACCATTATCAAAGACCCACTACACCTTCTTCTCAACAGATGTCTCGTGGAAAGCAAAATACCAGACATATGGCAAAATAAAGTCATCCTGCTTTTCAAAAAAGCATACAACGCCAACTTAGAAAACTACTCTATCAGTCTACTATCACACTTTTACAAATTCCTAACTTAGTTTATAAGTAGCAGACTAACTAAGAAATTCGACTCATATGAACCGGCAGAACAAGCAGGCTTTAAGAAAAGATACAGCACAATCGACCATCTACAAACAATTTGGTACTCGTCAACTTTCAAAAAGCTTTTAATAACGTCGAAATCTAGGCATTCTTTTATGCAATGGAACAAAGCAGAATCAACTCACGATACTTCACCCTCCTGAAATATATAAAAACGCCACATTCCAGGTCAAAGTAAATGAAGACCAACAGAACTCAAGTAAGGTAGGCGTACGATAAGGAGACGCAATGTTTCCTAAACTTACACTGGCACTCGAAGGAATTAACTTCGATGGAACCTTTTTAAACAAACTACGATTCGCAGACGATATCGTCTTAATAATCAGTGATATCCAAGAACTAGATGGAATCAAAATTGAAAAGATTAGAGGAAGAACCAAGATCATTGACATAACAACACGTGTCGCAGAACTCACGTGGCTAGGCAATCCCAAGACCAATGAAAATATGGCTGGACGATAAAGGTAGTAGCAGAGAAGAGATGATTTTGAAGCAGCTCAAAACAGGGAAACATGGAAGTGAATAAAATAAGCGCAAGTCCAGAAGTGAACAACCGATGGCTGAAGAAGAAGAAGAAGAAGAGTGTTACCCGTTACAACTTATGGAATGAAAACAATGGCGCCAAAAGGCTTAGAGTTACACAACAAGCAATGGCACGTAGTATGATCGGAATAAGTTTAAGGAAAAAGATAGAGAACAAAAAACGCAGACGGAGTAAAGTTGAGCTGAGCAGAACATGTTGTAAAACAAGAAACATCGAAGCGGAAAAATAGAACGACCCATTGACGCCCAAAAACCTCAAAAAAAAAGCGTGGGAAAATCTCGGAAGAGATCGTTGAATGATATCAAGACCAGCACTGGAAAGAAGTGGCATCAAAAAGCACAAAATAGAAAAATATGGCAGCAAACGAGGGAGGCCTACGTTCAGCAATGGACAACAAAAGGCTAAAAGAAGAAGAATTCTTCTGAATGCTTTTGTAATGATTTGATTGATTTGAAAATGTTTTCTAAGCTTTTATAATGTTCCAAAAGTTTTCAACAAAATTTTCTCCAAATTTGATAAAAATTTAGAAAAACTATATTTTATTTATAAATATCTAACAAAACATGACTGTAAAAATCCAATAGTTATTTAGCAAAAAAATTTAGAAAATCCGGCCATTTTCTATGTCAAGCTGCATAATAAAAAAATCCTAGCAATTAATAAATCTTATAATTATAATTATAAAAAAATCCAGCTATATTTTCAAATCCGTAATATAATAAACTTCATTTTCTGCAGAAATTACAAAATGGCAAGATAATAAACATATATTCTGCTTTCTATTACTAAAAATCCGGCTATATGTAACCATATTATAAACAAATTCCTCTAAATTAAAAAAAAAAGCTGGAATCAATTAATAAGGCTGGTTCTAATTCCGGCCATAAATATACTAGTTACAGTAAACAATTTCAGCACCTGTTAAAACAAGAAATCTTGAAAACCCTGAAAGCAGGCAGACTTTTCTCAATTGGTCTCCCATAATCCTGCTTTAACTTAATATAAAAAAATAATTAAAAAATTTTCTGCATTTATACAAAATCCGGCCCAAACTTAAGAAAATGTGTATTTGAATTCAAATAATATATTCGAAATTAGTGCTAATCTAAAAACTACTATTTAATATTCAAATGTTTATAAAAATATTATAATGTTAATTCAAAAAATAAATGAGTCATACGTCAATTACAATAGGATTGGTTTTGATTATATTCAAAAATGTTACATATTTAAGTATTAGCGTTGAATATATTATTCAGCAAATTTATAATGAGATAATTATGAAAATAAATCCTCACGCGTTGTCAAATTCGATAACAAAGTTGTATATATTTTGAAATAATTTTGAAAACTGCATACGGCGTTTAAGGCCAAACACGATCGAACACATAACGAGTGTAACAATTTTTACCTTGAACATGAATCGGGTCTCCGTTACCAGCGAGACATGTCCGTGCAATTTCTCATTTCATTTGACCCCGCACTTTTAAACACACAATCGACGCAATTACAAAAGACAATAATAATAAACGACACTAGTTTTTAACACAACACACAATCACTGCACATTATTATTATTATAATCTATAACGTAAACGAGAAGTGAAATTGCATCCGGTACGCGTGCCGCCGGAGAGCCACGACGCGCAAGAGCCGCTCAAGAACTAAACTTAAAGTAAGTGCTTGGTATGTAGGTAGGCCGTAAAGTCGGGTAGGCGCAACGAAATCGTGAGAGGTGTACGAGTTGGTAGGAGAGGTAAAGGGGGACCTAGCCGACAACAACTCTCCTGGCATTCCACTCGGAACCACACCATGCGGAAAGTGATTATTACCTGTACTTCGCGCAACCTGATAATTTTTTTTTGTTTCTATTTCATTGCATTTTCATTTGAGAGAGCCTTGAGGATAAGATGGACGAAAAAAATATTGTACAGTTTAACAACTTCCTCGGTGCTTAGTGGAGGCTATAAAATATTTTATTGTTTCGTTACGGGATTGAGTAACAACGTTGGGAAAGGTCGAATGCATTTACATATATGACAATTGCAACAGCGCAGTTATTACCATATTGCTAATTTTATATCAAAATTAAAATATTGCTTTGTTTCACATCAAAAGTACAATAGATGTTAATTAATTTTATTTTCAAAAAATATCAATTTGGTGTTTTTTGAGTTGAAATCAAAATACTTGGTTTTAAGTGACAAAGATTTACTATTCATATATTTCAAAGGTCATATTGTACCTATTTAAAGTCAATAAGAAAAGTTACCCATTCAGACTTCACACAATTAATTTTTAAAGAACATGTAGTTACCAATTTTGTTGGTAACATTGATTCTCCGACTGCTTTTGTCATAAATTATGTAAGTTGGCATTAATTATCACATAATTCAATTAACCCGTTTCGTACTGATTCAGCCAATTTCCATAAACTTGACAAGTTACTCTTTGTCTGTCAAACTTTAAATATCATACTATGTTTATCAAATATGTCAAGTTATTCAAATTAGCAACAACGGACACATAGCGGTTTGACAAATGTCAAATACCTATTAAATTATAACCTATCAAACTGTAAATGTCAAACAATGAATATAAACATAACAAATTAAAAATGTTGTCGAATTTGTAGTTCAATTAATTTCAAAAAATAAGTAAAGTTGATTCATGTTGGCAACAATGAAACATAATAAAATTCAATGAAGTTTGCGTAGCCTACTAGGAAATTAATATGACGGCACGTTTGTATTTATATCGAACCAAATTGGATGCAATGATTGCAAAATGGCAAATGGTTAAAATGTCAGATCTAAAGAATGTGTCCAAAAAGTTACTAAATCTGTCAACAATAATTTACAGTAATAATTTATGTTGAGAAATAGTTTACAGTAACGCGTAAAAATGTTGGTTCTACAACTGTATTTTATACTCTATACTGTCACAAAATGTAAACACATCTATCAAAAAAATACTAAATTGTTAAAAATGTTACTATATTTATTAAAAGTTACTAAAACTGTCAAATTGTTTTAAGCATTGTAATAAGTTGGCATAAATCTGCCAAATTGTTTTTAAACTGTCAAAAATGTTACTACATCCGTCAAAAAGTTACTAAAAACTTAAAAAAGTTACTAAAATTGTCAAACAAATCATCTGCCTGATATGTCAAATAGTATTTTAATTCAAAAAAATGTTACTACAACTGTCAGACAATTTACAGACAGGTATTTTAAACAGCCAAAAATACTGTCAAAATGTTTTCAGCAAAGTGATAGATTGGCATAAATTTGCCAGATCTGTCTAAACAAAAACTGTTCAAAATGTTACTACAACTGTCAAGTTCTGTCAAAAAACTATTAAACATGTCAAAAAATTACTAAAACTGACAAACAGTTAAAATGCAGATGCCAGATGTGTCAAGTTTGATTCAAAATTGTCAAAAACGTTACTACATCTAGCAAAAAGTTACTAAAACTGTTAAACAATTTACAATGATATCATAGTTTGGCAGAAACGTATCAGTTCTGTCGAATAACATAACCTAACCTAACCTAACCTAACATGTTTGTAGTAACGTATAAAAGCATTATAAGTTTGCAGATGTATACAAGATTTGTAAAGATGTATTTTTCACTGTGAAAAAATGAAGCAAATTTGTCAAAAAGTAATAAAAACCATAAAAAAACTACAATAATGTGTAAAAATATCAAGTTGGCAAAAAAATGTACTAAATCTGTTAAATTTATTCTAAACTGTCATACAAAACAGTGACATTTGTCAATAGATCTTGGTGACTTGGAAAATGTCAAATAATAATAGTCATAATTGAATAAAATTGAATGTGTTCAAACAACACATAGATTAATTGATATTTGTCTGTCAAAAATCAGTAAATGTTAACATATTTTAAATTATTTATTAAGAATAGTTTAATATTGAACAGTTGGTATTAATTTGTGCCACAAATAAAATTTTGTTTGTTTATTACAATTTTTAATTATAAAAAAAAAGTTCTACTTTATTAACATTCAATTATGTTGCAACTAATTGTAGCCAAATTTGTTGTGAAACCATAGGCAGCAATCAATGCCGCCATTTTGTTCAATTGACATTGTTACAATTATTGAAAATGTAAATTCTACTAATAAAATGTCAAAAATAACTAAATCCTGCCTTTAAAAATCAAAAGACTGTTATAAAGCACCAAAATCCAGCCGTAAACTATTGAAATGTGTTTAGAAATAGCAAAAATCCGGCCATATACTATAGCAGTAAGTAAATCCAGTCATAAAATATTAAAATATTTTTAGATGAAACCAAAATCCGGCCGACTACGGTTTAAAAGTGCAAAATTCTAATAATAAAATGTCAAAAATAGCAAAACCCGGACTTGATACATCAAAATATTATCAGAGAGCACAAAAATTGGGCCATAAACTGTTGAAAACTGCAACATTATATCATAAAACGTCAAAAGTAGCAAAAGCTAGTAATGAACTATTAAAATTATGTTAAAAAGAAACAAACTCCTGTCATAAACTGTTAAAAAGTGTAAACTTCTATTTATGAAAAGTCTAAAATAGCTGATTCCGGTCTTGAAATATCAAAATCTTGTTTTAAAGCACCAAAATCCGGCCATATTCTGTAAGATATTAAAATATTTTTAGATGGAACCAAAATCCGGCCGACTACGGTTTAAAAGTGCAAAATTCTAATTATAAAGTGTCAAAAATAGCAGAACCCGGCATTGAAACATTAAAACATTATCAAAAAGCACAAAAGTCAAGCCATAAACTGTCAAAAAGTGTAACATTTTTTTATAAAACGTTTTACATTGCAAAATCTAGTCATGAAATATTAAAATTATGTTAGAAAGAAACAAACTTCTGTCATAAACTGTTGGAAACTGTAAACTTCTATTTATGAAAAGTCTAAAATAGCTAATTCCGGCCTTGAAATATTAAAATCTTAATTTATAGCACCAAAATCCGGCCATAACCTGTAAAATATTAAAATATTTTTAGATGGAACCAAAATCCGGCCGACTACGGTTTAAAAGTGCAAAATTCTAATCATAAAATGTCAAAAATAGCAAAACCCGGCATTGAACGTCAAAATATAATCAGAAAGCACCAAAATCGAGCCACAAACTGTTGAAAAATGTATAAAAAAAAATCATAAAATGTCAAAAATAGCAAAAGCTAGTCATAAAATATTAAAATTATGTTAGAAAGGAACAAAATCCGGTCATAAACTGTTGAAAAGTGCAAACTTCTATTTATAAAAAGTCTAAAATAGCAAATTCCGACCTAGAAACATCAAAATCTTATTTTAAAACACCAAAATCCTGCCATAACCTGTAAGATATTAAAATATTTTTCGATGAAACCAAAATCCGACCGACTACGGTTTAAAAGTGCAAAATTCTAAACATAACATGTCAAAAATAGCAAAACCCGACCTCAAAACATCAAAATATTATCAGAAAGCACAAAATCTGGCCATAAACTATTGAAAACTTTAACATTTTTTCATAAATCGTCAAAAATAGCAAAAGCTAGTCATGAAATATTAAAATTATGTTAGAAAGAAACAAAATTCGGTCATAAACTGTTGAAACGTGTGAGCTTCTATTTATAAAAAAATAAAATATGAAATTCCTGCCTTGAAACATCAAAATCTTGTTTGAAAGCACCAAAATCCGGCCATAACCTGTAAAATATTAAAATATTTTTAGATAAAAACATAATCCGGCCAACTACGGTTTAAAAGTCCAAAATTCTAATCATAAAATGTCAAAAATAGCAAAACACGGCCTTGAAACATCAAAATATTATAAGAAAGCACAAAAATCGGGCCATATACTGTTGAAGAGTGAAACATTTTCATAAACCGATAAAAAACAGCTAAAGCTAGTCATAAAGTATTAAAATTATGTTAGAAAAAAACAAAACCCAATCATAAACTGTTAAAAAGTGTAATCCTCTATTTATGAAAAATCTAAGCATCAAATTACGGCTTTGAAACATCAAAATCTTGTTTGAAAGCTCCAAAATCCGGAAAAAAAAATGATAAAAAATTCAGCTATGAAATCAATATATTGTTAGAAATGACAACATTTTGGTGATGACTGTTAACAAGTGCAAAATTCTATTCATAAAAACTAAAAAATGCTAAAATCTGGTTATGAAATATCAAAACATTGTTAGAAATGGCAACATTTTGGTAATGGCTATTAACAATTGCAAAATTCTATTCAGATAAAGTCAAAAATAGCAAAAGTCATTTATTATGCTTTGGAGTGGCCCATCCACCCACCCAAGTATTTGTTTTCAAGAAGTTTGATCACGACCTTTTTTTGTTAATCAAGAGATTGGATGTGTGTCTTCTATGCAAACGTCA
The DNA here is from genome assembly GCA_963932245.1 of Tachinus rufipes. Lineage (NCBI taxonomy): Eukaryota > Metazoa > Arthropoda > Insecta > Coleoptera > Staphylinidae > Tachinus > Tachinus rufipes. Next base: position 24,777,992 of record OZ010741.1, read on the forward strand.
GAAGTCATTTTGTAACTAGAAAAGGTTATGGTTCAACTTTTTGATAATCTACAATTGACTCTATTCCAAACTACCGGCCGTTATTATGCTTTGGAGTGGCCCACCCGCCCACCCAAGTGTTTGTTTTCAAGAAGTTGGATCACGACCTTCTCTTGATAATGAAGAGTTTAAATGTGTATCTTCTATACGAACCTCAGAAGTCATTTTGTCACTAGACAAGGTCGTGGTTCAACCAATTGATAACCAACACATGGGTGTGTGGGTAAGCCGTTTCATTCCAAACTATCAGTTATATATTATTATGCGTGTAGGCGAGAACTAAAATTGAAACTACTGTCCCGCAATCAATAAACTTAGTGCTCCGCCCACCGACCCAACAGTTAGTTATCAAGAAGTTAGATCTGTCTGCAGAGATCGTAAAGAACAGAATCATTTAATTTCTTGATAACTAACACTTGGGTGGGTCTTTTTTTTTTTTTCTTCTTTTTCGGTTTCCTCTTGGCGGAGGAGTCATGGTCATGTTTTGCTATTGAGTAGGAGTAGTGGCTCTGCAAACTATATCACGCTAGCGGCCCTTATGTTTGGCGTTGCCTTATTTAGAGTGGAGCTCGTTATATCTTTTATTTGGTCCAACCATCTCTTTGAGTAAAGTCCTCTTGATTTTGTGCCTTGGGTGGGTAGGGCCCTCCAATCAAACCTACTCACTACCAATTAATGATTGGAGTACCTCGCCCAGTCACCCAAATATTTGTTATCCAGAGATTGGGTTTGTCACTCTTCTCCCGCAGTTTACAAACAGCTTACATTCGTAGAGAAAAAAAAATTCTAACAAACTGTAGTTGAGCCTGGCAAAACGCTCAACGTGACATGTATAGTCCATATACATCACACAGACACCGAACTGAGTGCTCCTCAAATTTAATGAAAGTTGACATTTACACAGGATTTGGGTGGGTGGTTGGGGCATTACAATTAAAACTACTGTCCCGCAATCAGTAAACTGATTGTTCCGGCCACCCGACTGTTATGTGTAAATTGTATGTCACTTTCTTTCTCTTATTTAGTGATAAATGACATTTTAAACCATGCATGCAATCAATAAACTGACATTGAAACATCATGAACTGTTAAAATGCGTGAAAATTTTATAAAATCTCAGAAATAGCAAAATTTGGCATCAAAATATTGTAAGAAAGCACTAAAATCCGGTGACAAATTGTCAAAAAATGTTAAAAATAGCAAAATCCTATCTTGAAACATCAAAATATTGTTAGAAAGCACCGAAATTCTGCTATAACCTATTGAAAAATGTAAATGGCAATAAAATACCAAAAATAGAAACAGCAAAATCCGGCCAAAATCTGTCAAAAAGATCAAAATTCAATTCATAAATGTCAAAATAGCAAAATCTGTATAAACATATTTTCAGAAACCATCAAAATTTGGTCATAAAATTGTTAAAAAATACAAAATTATATTTATTTTTTATAAATATTCAAACATATTTTTAGAAAGAAGCAAAATTTGGCATAAACTATTGATAAGTGCGAAATCCTGCTAAGAAGTTTTGAGCACTAAAATTCGGCCATAAGCTCGTAAAAAGTGTAATTTCTTTTATGAAATCCCAAAAATATCAAAATCCAAAAGATATAAAAGATATTGCTAAAACCAACCAAAATCCGGCCATAAATTGTAGAAAAAAGCCAAATTCTATTGACCAAATATCAAAAACGACAATATTCGCCAATAAGGTTTTGAAATAGACTTAGGGAATATCTGAATTCTGAGTTATTATTGTAACAATTATGATGCTGTATTTTGGTCTAATAAGATTTCAAATAATCACTAAAAATTGATTTTGAAAAACATATTAGTTTTTTGATTCAGAGATTAATTTTTTTTTACAATACCTTATTCAATATTCTCTAACCAAGCCTACTTTATTATTTTTTTAGCTACGATTTGAGTCATTGAGATTGAATTAAAACACATTTCTATTCATTGGCAAATTTATTGAATGAAATTCCATTAAGAAATCAACTTAATTTATTAAAAAAATCTATTTCCTTAAACTAATGGCGTTACTTAATCACTTCAATAATTTTAATTAATGCTAAAAATAATAATAATAAAAATTAATTGCAACATTTCTATCATTTTTAACCATTCCTGAATTGATTACATACAGAATGTGGTCCATTCTACATTCCTTGCCTCCTCTCAGTCATATAGAAAAAGAAAATTGATTGCTTCATAAGCAATAATTAAATGACGATTATATAGTATGTGTGCATCAGCAACGGACCATTTTAGATGCTACGAGAATGGAACGCATCTTTCGTCAATGGTGTCAGTGGGTCGAGATCCGTTACCTGAGAGATCACCGAAGAACCGACCCAACACAACACATAACGTGTGTATGCTAATTCATACAGATAGATAGATGGTTAAAAAAAAAAGATGAATAACAAATGAGCAACGGTGCGAGAAATTCATTTAATTACTTACAGTCTAAATATAAATATCAATAATGATGTATTTTTGTTTTAATTTAATTATCTGAAACTGAAGCAGGTTAGATTTTTTTTAAATAATATTCATTAGAGCAAGAAGAATATTTAGTAAGAATTTTTGAATACAGATTAACGACTCAAAGTCAGAATTTTGACAATATTTTGATTACAAAAATTGTAGTTCTTTAATATATTACGAAACAAGTTTTATAAGACTTTTTGTTTAGTTTCATTGTTCTTTAAAATACTTTAACTTACTTTTAAATTTTCAAATGTTTTGTATCGTAATGACTCAATTACGATACGCAATAAATAAAAATCAAATGTTCCGTATCGTAATGATTTTAATGAGATCATTATGAACGTAAAATATAAACATTTTTTCTTGTAAAAAATAAAAAATACTCAAAATCAAAGTTACAATTTTAATGTGAATTGATTAGTTTTAGTACAAAAATCAAACAATAACTGAATTAAAAACCAAATGAATTATATAAACTTACATACTTTAATAGATATTGGATAATTAACAAATTTTAGAAATGTGAAAGCATTGTAACTCCATCAATTCATTCAACAATTAAGTTTATTATATAATTTATAAATTCATTCGATTCATAAATTAATAATCAAGCAGCTAGCTTTAAAATCAGTTGATGAGTGTAACAAAGAATAGAAAGTTTATATTTAAATTTTGAAATTAATATATTTTTAGAAAATAGTTTAATAATTTATTCAAACTCAATCCAACAATTGCCGCTTTGGGGCGCAATACATTAAGAAGCGCCATATCCCGCGATTATCCACATTAAAGCACACATAACGAGTCATAATATTACTATAACTAGTAAGATATCAGATCAATCTGGAGGTAGTAAAGGAGCGACCGTCACACGACCCAAGCGACAGTAAAGCAGCCTCGGGGTTGAAGTTTCACGACATTAGGGTCCTTACTGCATCTTAGAATCTTGTACAAAGTTTGTAATTGTTTTGCGTCATACTGCTCACATAAAGTGCGGCTTGTTCATACCTACTCACCCAAAGTGCGATTTTAATTTAAGAACAGATTTGTTTTGTGTTGCAACGCGTAGTATCGCTTGAAACGAGCAACAGTAGCCGTGCGGGGTGTACAAGCACAGGAATTTGCTTAATGGTTAGTTCTCCTAATCTATCAAAAGGTTTGACGTGATAGTGGAATCGACAGAGCCAGGCTGATGTTTGTCCATTGAAAGCTGCAACGTCGTATCGGCATTGTGATTCAAGGTAGCATGAAACGATGAATCCAGTCTATAATGCAAATTAATAGTCTTTTTATACGGATATGCCAAAATTTGTTATTTATAGCAATGGGAAACCTACCGACTGCAATAGGCCGTTAATTTGTGATACCTTAGAAGGTAACCGCTCCCTCCATCTTCAAGATGTAATTCCATGGAGGAATAGTCACCCTTGTAACCGTGTCCACTCCTTGTGGCAATTTCCAGAAAGAAACAATAATAATAGCTCAATAATTGTGAACCAAGTGCAAACTATAGTTTATTATTTACCGGAAAATGCGTGATTAAAGGCACGACCCGTAATAGCCTAGTTGGTAAGTTTCAAAAAGGATTGTTGCAAACACAGGTTCCGCAAGAAGCGTAGTTTTAAAATCAAAACTATTACGACATCCATGAGCGATTTGACTGCATACAGCCAAAGTTGAAGCATCGTCCACAACCGGAAACAGAGTCAGGCCGCAAAATTTTTGTAAATAGTAAATATTATTTTCAGCAAAAACCGACGCTGCTGCGATGGTACTCCAGTGTAGGTGTGTATTCATCCCGCCAGATGATACCCCTCTGGTCTCTCGGGAGCGTCTACAAGAGCAGGAACGGGACCGAAACTTCCAGAAGATCATGTTTTAGACCTGCAAACAATGGTGAAGAGTTTCGAAAAGCTTTCAAAAAACCTCACCGTCACAATTGCTACGCAGACCGCCACCATTGCCAGCGCCTTCCAAACGTCCCGGAAAATTGGTCAGAAGCAGAAGTGGGACAGGCGCTCGATTCGATGGAATTTGCGCCATCAAACACCCATCAAATGAAAAATGAAAATGTTCATTTCTTATTAGTATCCATGTACAAGCTCGGAGATCAAAGATGCTCTTGAACTTAATGGTCTCGGTTAAACTAAAAATGCGGGGCGGCGGCATTTCTCAATGTTAGAGGTGCCAGTACCACGGACGCACCGCCAAACGATGCTTCAAAGCATAATATGGTTGTCGCAACTGCTTGGGGCCCCGCCAAACTCCTCCAAAGTGCGTTTTCTGCTCTGGCCCTCATCTCGCCAACTACCTAGGCTGCAAAGTCTACGTAAAAATAATGGCTGCAATAGCCAAAACCAAAAAAACCTACATCTGAGTCAGCGACGGTTCTTGCAAAATCTCAGCCGTATCAGCAAACAGAACGTTAGTCACCAAACGAGCACCACAGCACCACCGTCGGCAAATGCAAATGTCGGAGATAAACCAGAGGCGTGAAACAGTAATCTTCGCAAGAAAATTGTTGAACTATTCCGATGTGGACAGCCCAGACACTCTCACTCTCGAATCAAATGCAGTTGTGGCAAAGGTGCCGAGGCACCTTCAAGATTGCATCTGGATACATTAACCCAAGTAACTTTATCAAAACGGCTGATTTTGATACGGTTCTCTTGACTCTCATTCCCACCATAATAGCTGAGGACTTCAACTCCAAGCATCCTGTGTGGAATAGTTGCACAATCAATTATGTAAAAGGTCGAGCATTGCAAGACTACGTTGAAGAAAAAGGTTATCGAGTTCTGGGTCCAGATGAACCCACTCACTACCACGTCACGGGTCACCACGTCCATGATGTAGCAATACTAAAAGACGTCAACTTACAAATCAAGATTAGGGCAATCAATGACCAACCACAACACTATTGTGTACTGGAATTCTTTAAAAAGGAAGCAAATGAGGGGGAGGAAGATCCGTTACCCACGCGGATTGGACTCTCTTTTTAAGATACCTGGAAGAAAAATGTTATCGAGTTCTGGGTCCAGACAAACCTACTTACTACCACTTTGCTGGTCACCACGTCCTTGATGTAGCAATACTAAAAAACGTCAGTTCACAAACCGATATGGCAATCAATGACCAACCAGAACACAATAATACTGGAATTCTTCGGAAAGAAATCAAATGAGGGGGAAGTAAGATCTATTACCCACACGGATTGGATTCTCTTCTCAAGATATCTGGAAGAAAGCATAGGCTAAATAACCCCAGTAAGAACGGTTGCGGACATAAAAGGTGCCTGTTGAAAAGGCTTTTAAAACCTATCGGATAACCCCTTAGGATTATCCCGGGCATAAAAGGCAATGATTCTCCGAAGAAATGGCCAATGGCAAAGGCATTGCGACCCCAAATAAAAGTCGAAAAGGTCTACATAGAAATTCTTGGAAGGCACTGACGACACACCGCTGATCAGCCTTCGACCGTCTCAAATCAAAAAAGTCATTTCAAAGCTCAAAGCTGGATTTGCGCAAGGCCCAACGGACGGAATTTCCAACAGAGCATTAAAATCGTTCTTGCACAAATAATGGTGCTAACCAATATTACAAATGCAATATTACGTTCCAAAAGCTTGGAAATGCTTCCACGTAATCAACATCCCAAAATCTTGGAAAGACCAAAAGTTTCTCCAAAATCAATTAATCTGTTATACACCTTAAGCAAGGTCATAGAAAAAGTAATCTTGGATAATATAAAAGGAATACGCGGAAGTAAACTCTGTTCTACCAACCCATCAACATGGTTTTCGGCGTGAATACTCATTGTTCATCAGCTAACCCGCGTGACAGATCACATTGTCGGAGGTTTTAGACTGAAAAAAAAACATTAAAGTGGTCTTTATGACATCGAGGTCGCCTGGCACAAAGGTTTATAACTAAAACTGCATAGATATAAATTTTCCCTGCGTCTTATAAAACTGGTAACATTATATCTAAAACGCAGAATTTTAGCAGTAAAACTCCAAAACCATGTCTCTACCTCACGGCAGATCACGGCAGAAGTACCTCAAAGCTCTTTTCCATCGCCTATGCTATTTAACCTATACGTTGTCGACATGCTATAGGGCTAGAAGCACGGGTTCAAAATAGCACAATACGCTTATGATACGGCACATATGTACAGCTCAAGGTCACCAAAGATTACCATAAAAATTCAAAAAGGTATCAGCAATCTTTAAGACTAGTTAAGCGACTGAGTGAGTCTAAGTAAATCCAGAGAAGAGAAAAGCTGTTTTCTTCTCACGGAAACATACCATACCTCACGAGAACGTCATCTCGCAATGACATCTGGTGTTTCATAGAAGTAATATACCTGGTGCACACCTCCGATACCACTTCAATTACAGTAAGCTGCATACAGTAGCAGATCTGTATCATTGAAGTCAACCATCCAGCGAATAATCACACCGACACACTGTGACGGAATCTTCCTCAACAAAATCTTGTTCCGGTAAAAAATGGCGCCCAACTGGAAGGCAGAATTTGAAGCTGCTTCACAGCTGAAGTTACCCCATTGAATGTTGAGAGATACCGGACGTAAATGAAGAAGAAGATTGTCAGGCTAATCACAACCAATGTAAACTGCTAGAAGTTAGTAAAATAAACAATGTTAAAGTATGGAACAAGGAAGAAGAGAGATATCACGAGACCTAATTCTAAACAGAATTCTGCAGTTAGTCCCGCTGCAGAAACAGACACAGTCTCATTGTTATTAGAGACTGGAAGTCCATCCTAACCAACCGGTACCCCTACAACCGCTCCCAGCAAATTCTCTATAGAAGGACAACGTTGTCATAAACAAACTTTGCTGTGTCGACGGCACCAAGAGTCACACTAGTCCAAGATCACGCCATAGACAAGTATCAACTTCAACTGCCACGTTACCTCACATGATACCTCCTAGCACATGGAGGCTAAAAATCTACCCTAATCTCTATCAATCATCCAGCAAGCAATCACACAGACTCCTGGAATTGTGATGGTCGGGATCTTCTTCAACAAAACACCGTTCTTGTAACAAAACATTTTTAGGTTGCAATAGGCCAAAACCACCTATTCCAAAAAACCTAAATCTGTAAGGTACCTCCAAAAGACCTGGTGGTACCCTAGAAGGTAACCGCTGCTCCTCTTCAAGACGCAATTCTCAATCGCATAAAAAAATTTCCTCTCTTTCTGTGGGATATATGTAATCTTGACTTTTTTCCGTTTGCTTTGATATTAAAAGCTCGCTAACTGAGTACATATACAATTTTTTAGTAATATTTATGTTTTTCCAAATAAATCCGTTACTCATAGGCATCCAAACATACACATTTCTACTCTGTAGCTCTGAGCGCCCTACACCTCGATTGCCTACCCCAAAAGGGAATGTGACTAGGTATAGAATTTATGTTTTTTATTAACATCTAAAAAGACGAAGGCGACATATTTGAGATATAGTAGGTAGCACCACCCCTGGTAGCCAGTATGACTATATTTTTTGTTTGCTTAAAAAATACGATTGGTAATATAAACGGTCACTTCAATATGACAAAAGTTGTATATTATATCTTTCAGAAGTAGAAAAATTACCATGCTATTTATGCAATAATAGACTACTAGGTGTTGGGACGGAGGAATAAAATTTATCACTAGAAGAAGTACAAACTACCTAATGATGCCTAAGTGCTGTAAAACTGGTTTCATCCTCCCACTCAAATCCAAAATCCAGAAACAAGGTTCTAGACATTAACAAAATTAATATTGCAGAATTTATAAATAATTTAAATAAATTTGAAATTTTTTTAATTAAAGTTTTTGTTTAAACATTCACTGAAGACATAATTGATAAAAAATAACTTAAACAGAGCTTTCTTGTACATTTGCTAAAACCATACTTACAATTAAAACTTTATTCTAAAACTTGACAAGGTTTTAGACGAAAATTATAGAAATAAAAATTCATTTATATAAATTTTGAATAATTATAAAGTAAAGTAATGGTTCATTAAGTATAAACCATTAAAAATCTTTCATTTAAATAGTACTTTGCCCGTATTGTCCCCTTCTCCTTAAACCTTCTAACAAGTTGTTATGCTCTCTCAATTAACCTTAATTGTCGATAATTCAAGCGAATTGCTCAATTTATAGCAATTTCCCGCACAGGCCAGGTGGAATGTCGGTTGTTGTTGTCGCGACTGGTGGAATGAATACGCGAAAAGAATAAAAAAGGTCGCTATGAATAATTTAAGAGGCGATCGCGCCGATCCCGTGAATTCCGCAAATACCTAGCGCGACGCGCGAATAAAATAAATCACAAAAAATATGCACAATGGAAAATAGCAGAGGAGAAAATTCGAAAGCGAAGCGACGTCTTAATTAATTTAAAAGGAGAATAATATGACTGACAAGTGTAAAATAATTGAAATTAATTTTGTATTAAAAAGAAATTTTGATTGATGCTTAATAAAATTACTTTATTTATTCTCTTTTTAAATATTGCTTTGCATGGCTCAAGCAAAAATTTGAGTTTGGACTTACCTGGCACGGTATCCCCATTGAATCTGATGTCGACCCTGTGGGGAAGCGCTTGGTGTGGTGTAAAGGCAGCTTTGAATCTTTGTCCTCCGAGACTTCTAACACTGGAAGTCACTTTGCCACCCTCAACTAATATTTCGAGGTCACCAGAACCAGCACCGCTTCCATCAACTTGAAAAATAGATTTTTGAATTGATTAGATGAAGTTTAAAATTTTAAGAATTTCATATAAGTATAAATTTTGCAAACTACTTATTTATCAATCACTAAATTTTGTATTTTCTATTTGACTACTTACTTTCAAATTCCACAGGTTGTCCTAAAATTCCATCCGGTACAGGCTGCACCTTAACAGCATTTGCCCCACCCTTGCCCACACTTCTAAATCCATAATTGTCATACTTCTGAGAATAATTTTGAGTCCTTCTTTCTTCCGTAACTCTTTGAGAATCAAGCTGACTTTCCGTTAAATTAGCCAATGACTCCAAACTCCTTTCAGACAATCCCGTTTTCTTAAGCGCATCCCAAGAATCCCTTCTTGTACCAGATCGATCATTAATTTTTACAACAGGAGTTGTATCAACGGTATCATAACTAGTGTTATAATTCCTGCTTTCCTGAACTGTTCTTGAAAATTTTGAATAACCAACATCCGGACTGCTACGTTCAACAAAAGCTGGACTTCTTGAACCTTGTAATCGCATTGATTGAATTTTTGTGGAGTAATCATCATGCTTTAATTTACTCGAATAATCATCATGTTTTAGTTTACTGGAGTAATCATCATGCTTCAATTTGCTGGAATAATCTTCATGTTTCAATTTACTGGAGTAATCCTCATGTTTGATTTTACTAGAATAATCATCTTGTTTTAATTTACTTGAATAATCATCATGATGTTTTATTTTAATTGAATAATCATCATGCTTAGGCTTAACAGCATAATCAATTCGAGTAGAATAATCGTCATGTTTAAGCTTACTGGCATAATCATCATGTTTTTGTTGCACTTTACTACTACTATAATCCTGCTTGCTAGTAGCTTCAAATCTTGTGGAATAATTAGATTCGTATTCATTTTTAGTTCCCCCAAATGTAGTTTTCCCATAAAGACCTGGACTACCGGCTTCATATCTGGATCTATGACTATATTCCATTTCTTTTTTCAAACTTGGACTATCAGTGCGTGAGTTGAGTTTCCTACTTGTGATATAACTGGGACTTTGAGGACGTGGTGATAATGGACGGAAATTTGGACTGGTTGGTCTAAATGTTGGACTTTGAGTACGGGGAGCTAATGATGGACTGCTAGCTCTTGGTATGTAATGATTTGCATCAACTGTTGGTGATGATGCTGATAGTCTGCGTTCACTAAGCCTGTGATATTCCTGCGATAACTTATGAGTTTCAGCTCCGAATATAGGACTGGCTGTTTGGCGATAGTTTTTATTTGTTATTGGACTATTTAAATTGGCAGCTTGGAGTGCAGCAACAGGGCTTGCTGATAGATGGCGTGGTATTGGGCTTTGACGATAAGTTGTGTTTGGACTTGCGTTGGATGATTTTGATCGGCGTTGAGTGCCAACGCGCATCATAAATGGAGATCCTTTGACGTCGTAGCCATTAAAATATACGTAAACCTGTAATTTTATTAATTAGTTTGATTAATTTGTGTTTGATTGCAGTTTACCCTATGTTTTCCTGGATAGACAGGTGTGAAATGTACTCTGTGTAAATAGCCATCAGCATCTACTCTTTCCATGCGGGTATGGAGAGATCTTTTGTCGTGGACTACATCTGCGTAGACTTCACCAGGAACGCAAACATCTCTGCAATCCAGATCTATGGCATGAGGGACCATTGGTAATGCTCCCTCTAATCCGGATACGACGACTCCGTTTGGATCAAATACGGCACATGTGAATGGTCCACCCTTGAATTATGAAAAATAGAAATGAAAAATAAATAAAAAGATTGACAAAAAAATTCTTACACATCACAAGAACTGACTAAAGCAAAAACAAAACGCCATAAGAACGAGGAAACCATCATCATAAAATCAACTCAAAACTAAACGGTTTGTGTCAAAAACCCTGTCAGCCAGAGCTTGATTGTAAACTGAGGCAATCCTGCAATGTACAAACTACCAACCGCACAATTAAAATACGGCCCAATTGTGGAGAAACCACGTCCACAACTCTCAACCGTCCAGTCTGCAACTGCCTGAGAGTCCTTCTCGAAAGAAAACCCAATAAGGCCAAAGGCACATCTGTAAGAGGTATCAGACTACGTAAACCGCAGGATGAATGGGATGAAGGCAAGCTAAACCAATCCACAACAACTGACTTTCTTGCTTCAAGTGGCCCGAAACCTGTAAAACAAAGCGTTTTGCATTGACCCGGTTACTACTGACATCCTGAAGTGGTCTAGTATGCGGACCGATACTCGTTAGCTGCAGGCAACCACCTGCTACACATGTAAGGATTACGAAAAGCAGTGCTGTTATTAGCTTCTGATGCGCTCGGTGCAAGAGAGTCTTTTGCGCAACGGCGTGAGCGGTCACGAGTCTCCAACAAAGTGATGCAGAGCGTAGCGTTCTTTCTAAATAGATTCGTAACCTCATATAGGCATCCAAACATACACGTCTTCTATGTCGCTCGGTGTGCCCGACACTTCGATTGCCTAATCTAAAAAAAACCGGACTGACTAGGTTTATAATGAAAGCGTCAAGTGAACCGTTGCGTTTTTTGTGATATTTTTGATAGCCCAATGCGGGGGCACCAATGGCACCGCTCTAGTTACGGCACTAATGAAAAGGTTGTAGGCGTTAGCTCTGGCTCTCCCAGTTTAGGCAAGTATAATCAAACTTTGCCCAATAAAAGCTACGTCACACCACCGTACAAGACAGACGAAGAAACTGGTCATAGCGGAGATACCCCAAATGAGCCAGAACACTTGAAAAACGGATTTACATTGACACAACCCGTTCCGCTCATATAGTGGAAGGACCTACGCCAAAAAACAACAAAAGATAAAAGAACAGGTTGTTAAACCCAGCAAGAGCAACAGGCAGCAAAAACTAAGCCCGAAACCTAACCATTCCGGACAAACCCGTGTCATGAGTGATTTGGACAATTGGACACCGCAACACCCCAGACTAATAATGACCTTCATTGAAAACACTTCTGAATAATAAACTACTTCCTTACCTAACAATAGTGATCAACAAACCAGACCTCAAGTGCATATGCGGATCTGTTTTCTCAACGTGGGAGACTATTACGGCCGCCAGGTGGCGCTGACTATCCGCAACTAACGTCCATTTTGCCAAGCCCTCGACCAATAGCGAGCGGACGGCTACATAAAACCGGCCGTTTCCTGATGCCGTTTTGTGGGCGGAGCCACACTCCACCAATAGCATCTCAGTCCTTTGTCCCCCCACTCCCATATACTCTCGACTTTCACGGCCACAGCCAAGCATAGACCACATAGTAATAACATCACCAGATCCACATAGACCGGAATTCCGTCTGGGTCATCCGGTGATCATCACCCATAACCACGGTGCCGTCAACCACACACAAACCTCTGGGTTAGGCCGACGCTATCGTAACCCCGTCTTCTGGTCTACACCTTCAGTAGAAGACACCACAAACAAACCAAGAACCGATATGGACAAAAAGCTCTATATCGCGCACGAAAGCCTCTCTCACGAGAGTACAACGACCTTGGGAGATAACCTAACGCTCTTAAGGGCACACACGGCTACACCCCTAGCACCTGGAGGAATACAGCTAGTGACATTCCCAAATTTTTTGCGCAGACCTGTGACGCAAGTGTTACTGTCAAGTGGCTCACGACTCTGCCCGACTATTATTTTCCATTTCGTATCCGGCTGAAATACCGCCTTCTACATCTTTTCCACCGACGGGCCCGACAACTGCAACCTCGCCACTATCTGCACTGAGGCTTGCCTCTTTAATCTTTGGCATTGCACACTTCTTCAAGGGTAACATTCAGTATCGTCATAGTAGGTAGCTTCAGCCTCCTTCACATTTTGTGTGAGTGGTTGTGCGGTGATCACACTCTGAATAAATGTGTCCGTAGTGAGTACACTTTGGAAGAGTGTGTCCGTTATGATAACACTCTGGAAAAGAGCGTTCGTAGTGCTAGCTCTATGTGTGAGAGTGTAAGTTGAAATTATTTTATTTGTTTAAAGAATATCATCGCTACTAACACCCCCACTGGACCTCTTCACCAAGAGACTTCCGACCGCTTTCGGACTTGGACCTACTTTTGCCGCGGTAACAAGAAGCTCTGTCGCTTCTACAATTGCTCATTTGAGGTCGTGAAACACACTGTTTAGTATTGTTTAGTATCGATGAAATAGAAAGATCAGCATACCGTTCTGCAAATCAAGGACGAAGACTTTAACCGAGCAAATCCAGAATTTTCTCTAAAGCAAATATCGGAATATCCCTATTAACAAACCAATTTTTAATATTGAATGGTCGGCCAATTCAACAATCTTAATAAAATATAGTCAATAAAAATTACCTGAATTTGTTTTCCTTGATATGTAATTTCAATCCTCCATTCTCCAGCTTCATCTGGTTTAAATGTAGCTGTATTAGTTCCATCAATTGTAGTCAACGGACATGGTAAAGGACGTCCCAATGGGCTATAAGCTGTTACTAAAATATCTTCTTTTTTAGGAGCCCCTGTTGCATTAACCAAAACTTGTACTAAAGACCCCAAAGCGCATGGAGCCATTCCAGGAGGCATTACTTCAACTAAAGGTGGTAACGCTCTAAAATAATGCTTAGAAGAAACCTCTTCACCTTTATACAAAACTACAATCTCATGCATCCCCATTTTTTGAGGAATAAAAGCACCATGTCCTTGCTTCAAACTCCTTTGCGGATACACTTTATTATCAGGACCTTTAATTTCAGCAGATAGTTTACTGTATGATAAGGACGAGTCCATTAAGGTGATTTGGTAATGTGTCTGAAATAAATTAAATTAATATTATTGGAAATTACAACTTTGTAACAAGTTACCGGTTCCCCAACTCTTCCAGATGTTGAATCCAGTTTTACGTTAATTAAATCATGTAGTGGAGGTCGTTCAGGAACCCATTGGAAATAAGCAGCGTAAGCCATGACTCCTAAATGTTCAACATTGATGTCAGCCATGTCTCTAGCAGAAAGAACTGGTTGTACACCCAAACGTTTTCCGGCTTCTACAGCTTGGGTTAAGTTGGTTTCCCAATATGATTGTTCAGTGCGTAGCTTTTCTGGTGCTGCTGCAGATCCGCCCAAAGAACGTACAACTTCACTGATCACTCTTCCATCATTCCATGAAGACTAAATAATATTGTTAATTAAGTTAGGTTATACAAATATTTTTTTAAACCTACAGTAAAATTTTCGACAGGTCTCTCTAAACGTGAATTAACCCATCTTAACGTAGCATGAAAACCTGGAGATCCAGGTTTCATAAAATATGACAGATATGTCATTCCTGACAGTTCATCCAACCAAGGTGAAGCCAAATATTCAGGTTCCAACACTGCTGGAATACCAAGATCTCTTTGTGCAAAACCCATGGCTCTTCGACAATTATCGATTCCATTGTTTTTATCTAAAAGACAATTTTGTAATTGTTTTATTTGTTTTTTAGTTTATTGTTGTTACCTAAATTTCTCCAGTGTGGGAATAATCCTGGTCTGCAATAATCTACTAAAGCTGAAAGCAATATGCCTGAATTCCAGTCTGTTGTTAAGTTGTGCACTTTGCATTCCGGCAACACTGCTTGTAACCATGCCAACATTAATTTTCTCGGTGGGAATTTTGAACGGCCGATTTGGTAACGGACGATTAAGGACCATATTAATCCTAATATCAGTTTTAAGTTACCGTTGACTATATCCACATTTCCTGAAATTGATAGTAATATTAGGTATAATAATCATTCATAAAAGTCTGTCAAATCTGACAAGTTTCAATTCATAAACGTCAATTTTAATTATAATTAAATTTAAATGAGAAACATTTCGTTAAATATTTAATCATGATTAAATGTTTACATAACCTATACATTTGATGATCTGTTAATTTTGATATGTGTTGCCATGGCAATGATGACAAATTAAAGAAAGCCTTTAAGCTTTAATTTTGTCAACAATTTTGTGAATTCAATCATTATTATCAACAATAATTTATTATTTTGACAATTCAAGTATTTTATATAGTTATTTATGCATCAAATACATTACAGCCAGAGGGCTTATAGCCCGAGGGATTGAAGTCGCCGATAAACATTATATCTAATAATGCAAGTAGTGCATACAATATTTTACAAGAAACTATAATATTAATATTAATTGTATTTATTTATGGTTGGAATTAATTAATATAAATAGTTTCATATTTTACGTTGCTTATAATTAAAACAAGTATCCGAGCTTTTATGAAAAATCTCCAAGATTTTATGGATTAATAAACAAACATCTCCAAAAATTTATGAATTAGAACATGTTCAGGTTGATAAGGACTACCAGTAAAATAAAAAAAAAATAAAAAGTATGCGATGGCCGGGAATCGAACCCGGATCAACTGCTTGGAAGGCAACTATGCTGACCATTACACCACCATCGCACTTGTTCGAACTAGCGCTCTACCGCGTACACAAGCCCTAAGCTATGCAACTAGTCGAGCACCATTGTATTACAGTAAACATATAATTAATATTTACTCATAAATTATTATTAAAAATTGCAATAACTATTAATGAAAACAGTTATCCATTTAGATATGAAACTAGACCGCGCCGACACGGTCAATTAATAAGCAAAATAGTGGATTCATTAGCATGACAGGAACATGGTAAATTGAACAGAAATATAACAATTAATTATTGTAAAATTGAAGTAAATTGAACAAACTAATAAAATTATATATGTTAATTTTTTACGAAAACAAGACAATTAACTAATTGTAATATAGTTTTAATAATAATTATCATGCTCTAAATCTGATAACATTTACCCAGACAACCTACATAATATAATTGTTAAATTTTGATTAATCTGGATTAGCCGCGTGCGTTTTGCAATATCGCTGATTTTTTAATCATTTAGCGATGACTTCATTTATGTTAAAACTGCTGGAGTTAAAATAAAAACAAGATTTAAATCTGATCTATGTAACATGACCATACCATAAATTACTCATAAAAATTTGTAATTTAAATTAGTAAGTGTAAGCTAAAATTTAATAATTTTTATTTGAGAAGTTATATGGCACGCCGAACAATTAATTTCACTGATATTTATCACTTAATGTGATATGAAGTAATAATATCAGACAAAATTATCTATTGCACCTGGCCAGTCAGGTGCACAAAAGAGCGTAGATGTTCAACATATTTCAGGTGCTCACTGAAATGAGAATTGATAATGTTTTTGTTAGTGGCTCTAGCTTTATTAGTCAGCTCTTTAATTAATGCTTCAACTTCAGTAAATATTTCATAATTAGTAGTATCAACAAAATTACTCAAACCGCCGCATATAGTCTTGCTGTAGAGTTGATAATGTGAAAGATCTTTTTAGTTTTATTAAAAAGAAAACATGAATGTATTTTTTTTTAAAACAAGGTTTTAAAATTAATGTTTCGATACATCAGTTTCTGTATCAGATTATAGGCTTCTCAAGGATGTATTCAAGGTAGAAAAACTGGGGTTCCATACTCCAGGTAAATCTCACACTGCAAGAAAACATTTATTAAGTATATCAACCTAATTTTTAAAAAGTTCTAAAATGAAAGAAACTAAATTTCCTATTTTTGACCAACAAAAACAAAATTAAATTAAAGAGCTTTTGTGTATATTAAGTTGCCTATTATACCGACCAATCTATTCTGTGCTTACTATAAGTATGTAGTAACTACAGCGCCGACAACAAATGCCTGGACGTAAAAGAAATGATCTCAGAATTCTTTCTTGCAAAGCAGTCAACAACCCAAATCCAAACCACTTGCCCATAAAGTTTAAACTTTGTTGAGAATATTTATCTAAACAAAGTTTAAACTTAATTCCTCGAACCTACCCAAGTGGTTGTGATCAAAAACTTCAATCACAAGATCAAGAAATTCGATTACAAACACTCGGGCGGATAGTCAGAAAACATTTATCTAAACATAGTTTAAACTTAGTTCCTTGCATCTACTCAAGTGTTTGTGATCAAGAACTTTAACAACAAACACTCGGGCAAGTAGGCGGGTAACATAAATCCAAACCACTCGCCCATAAAGTTTAAACTTTGTTCCCGCCCACTTACCCAAATGTTTGTGATCAAGATATTTGATTATAAACACTCGGGTGGATGGTCGGAATACATTTATCTAAACAAAGTTTAAGCTTAGTTCCTAGACCCTACCGAAGTGTTTGTGATCAAGAACTTCAATCACAAACACTTGGGCAGGTGAGTGAGTAACACAAATTCAAACCACTCGCCCATAAAGTTTAAACTTTGTTCCCGCCCACCCACCCAAGTGTTTATGATCAAGAAATTAGATTACAATCACTAGTGCGGGTGGTCGGGGAACATTTATCTAAACTAAGTTTAAACTTGGTTCCTCACATCTACCCAAGTGTTTGTGATCAAGAACAAATCCAAACCATTTGCCCATAAAGTTTGAATTTTGTTCCCGCTCACCCACTCAAATGTTTGTGATCAAGTTATTACATTACAAACATTCTGGCGGATGGTCGGAAAACATTTACTTAAACAAAGTTTAAACTTAGTTCCTTGCACCTACCCAAGTGTTTGTGATCAAGTACTTCAATCACAAACACTCAGAGGGGTGGGTGGGTAACACAAATCCAAACCACTCGCTTATAAAGTTTAAACTTTGTTCCCGCCCACCCTCCCAAATGTTTGTGATCAAGAAATTATATTACAAACACTCGGGCGGGTGTCGGGGAACATTTATCTAAACAAAATTTAAAACTTAGTTCCTCGTACCTACCCAAACGTTTGTGATCAAGAACTTCAATCACAAACACTCGGGCGGATGGGTGGGTAACACAATCTAAACCACTTGAATATAAAGTTTAAACTTTTTTCCCGCCTACCACCCAATTGTTTGTGATAAAGATTACAAACACTAGGGCGAATTAAATTAAAATTCGGCTACTACACTGGCGAGCAAAAAATAGAGGTCACTTCAAAATTATGACTTATTTTTGGAATTTTTTGTTTTAACTTTATGTTTGCAAATTGTAAACAATTGTACTGTATTTTGCACACTAAATAAAAAATTCAATGTTGAATCGTGAGTTTTCAAATTTTGCTATACAATTTGTTTCCGACTTTTTGATTAAAATGTTGGTTTGGGCTTTAAAATATAAAGCAAACTCGAGAGCAAACTCAAATTAAACCGTTGCAGCTAAGATTACTATAATTTCAATTATCCTATGCTCAGATATAAAATCAAAAAGCAACAGAATATCTTTGAATCAAATTCGTTACATTATAATGATAATGCACAATTTATCAATATCAGTTGCACAATTTTTAAGAAGAATGTTATTATAGATTATGGTGTTGACGTGGGAGAACGGAGTGTGTGACTCCTGTGGCTTTTTATTTTTCAATTGAATGGGCGGCTAGAAGGAAGGCCATTGTATGTGTGATTATGCGAAAATGTAAATTACAAATTCGAAAATTATCGAATGCGAACATTTACGGGGATAAACACATGTGGTATTGAACTGGAAGAGAAAGACCATCGTGTGGGAATGAAAGTTCGAAAGGATACAGTTTATCTTAATAATGTAACAGATTAATAAATGTTTTGTTTGCAGAATAGCAACTATTAATTTACATTTTTATAATGATTTGTCGGATTGTTAAATTAATTAGAAATGTTACTGTTAGAATAGATCTTTTAGACAAATTTAGAAACAAAGACAATAAACCGAAATACAAACAGTAAAACAAAAAAATATTTCGGATAGCTCGGACACAATTTGGAATATATTGTTTAATTAATGATTGCATTAAATAGACAAACATTGCATCTGTTTTTCTTATATAAAAATTATTCAATATTGTTAATGAATGCAGACAGAGACATAACAATGATGTGGGCAGCCGCCATGCCATACGGCTTGTAGGAGATTTCAAGGTTGCCAGATTTAACCTCGACCTGCATTATATAAAGTTTTATTTTTTTTCTGTATTGACAAAAATCAGATGCAATAATGTGCAGCGTCCGGCTGATGTTTCGTAAACTGGTTGGCTTTTCTTTTATATCATTGCAAAACTGGTTACGAAAAAACGATTATTTGGATGTAATTACTAATTATCTTATAATTTATTTGATTACATATTTTTTTAATATTAAAATCCGTCCTCTAAATATTGAAAACTTTAATTTTTGTAAATTCGACCACAATTTTGATTAAGATCCAAAAATCCGGTCATTAGATAGATTGTCCTTTGTTAAAATTTGACACATAAAATGACGTATCTAAATGTTGTTTGTTTGAAATTGACAATGTGACCAAACATACATTTGATGACAAGTGCTATCATCAAATACTTTAATAAAAAACTACCACGCGCATTCAATATTTTTTACAATTTAGATTTCTCAATCCCAAAAATTTTTTTTAAATAATTTAAAAGCCATGTAGAACAACTGATGACGTTTTAGAAAGTTTTAAAAATTGGGTTACAATTTAGGAATTATTTTGACAGTTTCTCAATTTGTCATATTTTTAAATAGTATGGATACATAGACCTAATAATAGATTAGTATATCAGCTTGAAAGCATTATTTACAAATTCAAACATTTTGTATTTGGTGCCTATTTCGTTACATTTTGTACAATTTGACCACCTAATTTAGAACAGTTTAAGAACATTTTGTACCAATCCAATTTTGAATTATTTTCTAATCGTTTGAAACATTTTGTAGCAATTTGGATCATTTTGTACACACTTTGTTGAAAACAAACATTTTGTCAATATTTAGAATGTATTGTCCTCAAAACCATTTCGAGAAGGTTTGAGCAAATTTTATCACACAAAATATTTTGTGATAGTTTAGAACAATGTTTTTCGCTTACCTATATTAACTAATTTGACTCCGTCTTGTTCTATGGCATTCAAGGCGCATGTCACATTCTCTAAATAGTGATGCTGATTCATGGGTCTTTTATTCCATGATGGTCGAATTGGACGTCCTTGCAGTTTTTCAACTAAAGTGCATAATCTAACGCCACTGCACAAATCTTGTGTTAAATCCGAAACTCGTAAATCCGCTGGAAGATTCTCGTTTACCCAATTCCTGAAGGTGTTTGCTTGAATTTCAACCCATACATCTTCATTTCCTGTAAACAAAAAAAAGTAAGATAAGATTCTAAAATTCTAAAGTCAAAATATATATTTCATGTAATCACCACATATATTTTGGCTTATTAACAGTTAAAACTTAAAAATATTTTGTTCTAGTAACTTTGTTTGGACGCAAAATTGTCTTTAATAGTTTCTGCCATCTCTTCATAAAATATTCAAACAAGTTCTTTTTGCACCAGAATTTTTTATTCTTCCGTAGAAAATTTGATGTTGTTGCTTGCCTTTGTATACCTTTGCCCTTGTCAACAACTTCATCTTGCTTTACTTACGTTTTTGGATACTTTGGCGTCTATAAGACCTGGTACTTTGTACGTAGAAATTTGTGGTGGTCTAGCATGTTTAGATCCATCAAGAGAATGATCAAGGAGTGTGAGCTATGCCAAAAAACCAAGCACTCGCTTTTTCCCAAACACAGCTTTGAGTCTTATCTTACCCAACGGGCTTATCGATTTAGATGTAAATAAATTTGATAGTATGTTTTAAGCGTCCTAGTTGCGACGCTTTAAAAAAAATACTATCTTTCGGAACTTGTGGAATAGATGGCCGGTAACCCAGTGAAAACGGGGTGAGTGTGTATAATACGATCTTTTATTAAAAAGGGGGCTCCACGTGTTTTATTTATTTCACCTAAACCACATCGAAGCGGCTAAACACGAAATGCCATTATCGGTAAGTAATATTTGAGGGGCTCCATAGAATAAGATCACTTCTTCTTCTTATTTTTTTTAACAACGGCGGCTGCGGTTGTTGTTCAAAGTGGAAACAATAAAGAATACTTAAAAAAATAGTCTGCCGCAACTAGTATGTACTGGTGGCCACTAGAAAACCTGGGCAGAGGACCCATCAGGTCGACACTGACCATCTGCCATGGACGTGTTATCGTTGGTTGGGTAAGCATAAAACCAGCCTTCCGTTTTTGTTCCGGCTTGTTTTGTTGACAAACTTGGCAGTTCTTAACATAACGTGCTACGTCGTGACGCATTTTTGGCCAATAGTAGTTTTCGGCTATATGATGATATGTTTTAAAGGTTCCAACATGGGCGGCAGTTGGCAAATTGTGGTAATGATATATGAGTGATTTTCGAGTTTCTTTTGGCATTACCTTTTTCCAGTCATCTCCGGCTTCTTCTAAGCCTGGAAATTCTACTTTTACGTATTTGAATAGTTGGTTACAATCATCTATTCTCCATTGCAAATATTTATTTGGTCGGAGTTCAACGTTTTCTTGCATCTTTAAATACCATTTATCTTTTATGGATTTGTTCTAATGAAACTACATTTACAGCGGGAACAAATCTAGATAGAAAATCTGGTACAACGTGATCTTTTCTTTTTTGGTGAATCACTCTAAAGTGAAACTGTTGTAAACGGCCGCTAGGGTCGTTTAGATTATTTAACCAGACCAGCGAGTGATGATCGGTAATCACAGTAAATTGATAACCTTCTAAATATGGTCATAGTTTTTCAATTGACCATATAACTGCAAGGCATTCTTGTTGAGAATTTTCATTCGGCCTTACTTAATGATCGACTTAATTAACACACGACATGTTTGCCATCTTTTTCGCACTGAGTCAGAGCAGCACCAATTCCAAAATCGTTTGCGTCCGTTTGAACGACAAATGGCAACGCAAAATTTGGACATCGTAGGATGGGAGCATTCACCAAAGCATTTTTAAGTAGATCAAAGGCTTCCTGACATTCGACAGTACAAATACTTCCTTCATAATCTCGCAATGTTACCACAATGATGTCATTGAGATAAACGAAGACAAATGTTTCTAACTCAGGTCCCAAAACTCGGTCTATTAACCTTTTCCATGTTGCGGGGACGTTGTGGAAGCCGAATGGCATCCTGCAAAATCTGAACAACCCTCTTCCAGGTACTGTAAAACTTAAAAAGTCGCGCGATTCCTCTTCTACCGGTACTTGCCAGTAGGCGGATTTAATGTCTAGCGAAGAGATATAGTTAGCATTGCGTAATTTGTCAAGGATAGCGGAGATGTAAGAGAGAGCGTCTTTCTCGGTTACGGCGCTCAACTTCCGAAAATCTAACAGCACTGGAGAGGACCATCTTGATGTGGATCGTTTGACAACTTGTTTGTCAATCATTTTGTCCAGCTCACCATCAATACACTTTTGAACAGCTAGAGAAACAGGGTAATACCGTTGTTTAATGGCCGGTGAAGTGGTTCTAATCACATGCTCCACTAGCGTTGTGCAACCTATTCCGCATCTCATTTTTCCAAACCATTCGTCTATCATATTATTAAACATGATTTCTTCATCCTTATTCAACACACTTATATTACTATTATTGATGCAACACACTTCTGGACTTTCCGAACATTTTTGTTTAAATCTGGTACTATTTTAAGTTGCTTCCAAAAGTCGATGCCCAAAATCAAATTATGGTTGGAACTACTAACATTTTTATAATACAACACTTATCTAATACTCTAACAGGTACATTTACAAAGCCAAGACATTCACATTTCATTCCATTTGCAACATTTACAGAACTTATACTAATGCAATACAGCTTTAACCCTATTGGTTTTAGTACCTCCCACGTCAAAGCTCCTAAAATTGTATGAGTGGCACCGGTGTCCAACAACCGACAAACTTTTTGTCCGACTACTTCCAAGTAAGGACACGGCGTTGATCGCTGTTTACATGTAAGATGATGTAATCTAAAATTGCTTCATGGTGAGTTGTTGTAGTCGGTTTTCAACTAATGGGGATAGTACGATTACTTAGCTTCTCCCACGACCGTTTTCCTTATCTTTGACAAATCGCTAACGACAATTTCTTGCAAAATGTCCCGGTTTTTTTAATACTGTCTACTCTAGGGTTCAATCCTTGTTGGCTCGTAGAAGCAACTACTGGAAAGTTATCTATGTATGCCAGATCTGGTTCTAAGCAGTTACGAGAAGTAGAAGGTGGGTGGTACTTTTCACTTGCTTCCTTCCGTTCTTCGATTTTTCTGCAAAATAGTTTCAGTGACGCAATGGACTTCACTTCCGCAAAACTTAGACCAAGTTGATAGAAAGAGAAATATTTTTCATAAGAATCTTCAATTGGGCTTCTTTTGTATTTCGGCGTCTTAATCTATTAAAAAAGCTTTGCGTAATTGCAATATAGAGACCGATGGACTCGTCACTTCCTTGTGTAAGATGTTTGATTTCGTCAACAAGTTTGTCATCGTAGTCGATGGGGAGAAATTTCTTTTTCAAAGCACTAGCTAGCTCGTCCCAATTATTGACGGAAGTTTTAATGGCGCAAAACCACAATAACGCTTTGCCTTCCAACAAATCGATAGCCGAATGAAATAATTCATTTACCCCGACGTGTCTGGCCAGTGACAACTTGTCGACTCGCAGTAGAAATGAAGTCGCAGACATACCTTTTGGGTCTCCCAAAAATTTGAAATTCCATCTTTCGATTGGTGTTGACTTGATTGTGCTTACGTGTAGCGGCCGAGGTGTGGAAGAACGTCTTGGTGGATCATCATCATCGCTAAGCTCTTTAGAGGAAGAGAGGAAGAGTTTAGAAAGTCCATGGGTGCCGGTAAAACAAACGGATGTAGTGATAATTCAGCAAGTGTTAAAGATCTATCTAACCCAGATTTATGCTTTTTATCAAGGGTCGGCCCCAATTGAAGAAGACGCTGGAAAATGGAATTTTGGTCCTGCGTTATGTCTACCCTTTTGTCTTTGTCATCTTTGTCTTTAACAACAAATGTTGTTTCTACTCGAGAAACTTACTCCTTAACTTCTGGTAAGTTGAATTTGTCTTATGTAATGACGGCTCATATAAATTAATCTCGGGTTCAAGTTCCTTTATTTTACGTTTTACTACGTTCAATTCCAAAGCAGCATCTAACTTACTACGGGAAGGGTATTTCCCATTTTTAAAATACCTGCTAAGCATGAACGCATCTCGGTTAGATTTCCAAAATCTGTGAAACCTCTAAGACGAAGTTCATACTCCAGCTCATCGCAAGTAAGTTTGCTTGTTGGCCATTTTAACAACTACTATACAACAAAAAAAAAACAACCAGATTGTAAGACCAAACAGAAATTTAAAAAATAATACTTGAAATTCTTGTTTTAATTCTTTCTGGACAACTATGACAATTTTTTAAGGTGAATTAAGGTTCCTTTTTTTATCAGTTTGGAGTTTCATTTTAAAATAAAACTCAGAGAAAGATTCTTAAATCACTTCATTACTTTCGTTGTCAAAGATCATACGTTAGTCTTAGCAAAAAAACTTCTTTAATAAAATTGCTAACTGCAACTGCGGACACGCTAATCAGTAACCTTTAATATCAACAAACAATACTCTTCAGTGCTCCAATCCCGCAAGTTACCCTGAGAGCAAAAACATCGCCATGGCGTCGTAATAAGAACATATTAGTGCTACTACAGTGTTCTTTGTCGCCCGCAGCTGCTAATAGTGCATCAATTTGACACACCGTAAGGTTGCCTGTAGGACTACATCATAGTTACTCCTAAGCACGACAAACAACCAAACCTAAAGATGCCCAACCACGAGTCAAGACATATGTCAATATGCAGACAACTGTGATCCAAATCAACCTTGCACCACTACCTATCACCAAAGTGACCAACATCATTGCAGATGATAGAAGTAAATACCGACTTGGCAAAAACATGAAAGCCTAAAAGTTGCAAAAACACTCAAAGACTCTAACTTTTAGTACAAATACGGATTAGGCTTTGATGCCAAAAACTATTTGGGTGATGCTACAAAACACGATCATCTAGCACTTTACAGCCCTGGAAAAAAACGCAAAAGTATAAGAAGTAACCAGAGACACCATGGAGGTTTTATATCAATTCTTGTCCCACAGATATGAGCAATTATATTGGCAAAGTGACTCGACAGGTAACAAGTATAATTTTGAAGGCTACCAACATCTGATAAATTATCACGCTAGCCTAAAAAGCAACAAAGACCATAAAGCAGTACAAGTAGACACCATCTACTAAACTACTTACCTTGCGGATTGTGTTATTAACATTTATAACAAAAAAGACTTTGCACAACAAGTCCACAATCAACATACCAAACGTGATAGAAGGAGCTACACTACACGTGATAGAATAAATTTCCTAGAATACTAAAATCCAAGACGTGCGGAGCCAAACATGTCGTCGACAGTCAAATTTTATAAGTGCCAGAAGATAGCAAAGTAAACATTGGCAAAGATGAAAAATTATAAAACAAGTGCACGTGCCAGCGTTGACCAAAACTTAACACGAACTTTAATGCAAATCTACAGGCAAACACAACAAATATTTGCTTCCAAAACCACCACTAAAACCTGGAGTTTAAGTATCAGATAAAAACCCGTGCCGCTAGTTATTAGACTTTTTATTTTTACTACACTAAAATATAGTGAAATCCTTAGTGAACACTTTTATATTTTGTCATACTCCAAGAATAATTTTATAGACTTAAACCAAATGTGATATCCGGGCGATGTTAACAAAATAAATAGCGTTATTCACAGCAACACATTTGTTTGATGCGGCTTAGTTAAGCATGAGCGAGGACAAGGCATAAAAAGAATTCATTCCAAATTCTACAGGCCTACCTTTCTAATGTAGTGTGGTGAGTTGTTCGGTTTTTTATCACTCTACTATGAGTATAGTCTGGATTTGAGTGAGAGAGTAAAACCATTTTCACTACACTTAGGCTCTATTAGGCCCTTTGTACCGTCCAGTGGTAAACCTTACTCTTCTATCCCAATAAACAGCCAACTTATGTGGTTGATATACGCTAGGATATTGCTTAGAGGCCATGTAAAACCAGCAATTCCTCACAATCCTATGAGATTACTTTAATAGTTAATTTAACCGACACGTTTGATTGTTAGTGCTAAACTAGGAAAAACTGATTGGACCGCTAACAAAATCCAGAATTGGTAAAGCACAAAACTGAGTGATGAAAGCAACGAGAGCCTTCGACAAGACAACAGCAACTCTCAAAGCAGCAGTTGACGTTAAATGTATGGTATGTTCACATCTACAATGTTTTCAGTAAAACCACGATAATTCGATTCATTTCATTATCATATTTTAACCGACCAAAAGAGTATACACAATCCATCGATAACAAAATCGTCATTGCTACTACACATCAGGAACTCTGTATTGCCTCTTAAATAACAATCTAGTGGTGCATGAACGGAATTAACAAAGCATTTTGTATACGGTCCGTCCAGAACTGCCAAGGCTCATCAACGACGACAATCTTTAGCAAAAGTACAGTGACGCTAAGAGATCTGGAGCCTTTAAGACAGCCAATATTGCAAACGCAATTTTCCAAAACGGACACTTTCTAATCTCCTAGAAAAGCTCCCATATGATTCCAAAACCCGGAAAGAGGAAAATATTTCCTCAAACGTATTCATCCAACCAGTCTGCTATGCACTTTAAGCAAAATCATAGAAAGCATGTTCTTAGATTTAATACAGAATCACACTAAAAACTTGCTACACCCAATACAGTTTTTGTCGCAAACATTTGGTAGTCCACCAAATAGTCTGCAACAGACGTCAAAACAAACCCTTTAAATTGATCTAGCCACGAAGGTCTGCTCCTAAAACTCCACCGCTTTAAATTTACTTTGCACTTTGTAAAGCTATTTGCTTCTTATTTAAAACGCAGATCTTTATCTGGCAAGCTATTAGAACACATTTACATTTACACTTTACGGCAAATTACCGCAGGGATTCCGCAAGGTTCTACCATTTTACTTCATCTTTTTTTTTTATCTGTACATAGATGACATGCCTACGAGCCATACGCAAACAACACTGCTCTAATTAATTTAAACGACATCCCTTGAGTGGCTAACGTATAGACTACATGTACAAGATAAACTCGACAAAGCGAACACGAACCCCAATCGGCTCAAAGCCTTCTAATGTCTCACTTTGGAATGGTTTGTTGTGGTAAAAAGCTTGACAACTTTTGTTTGTGTGGTATTGTTCACGTTTTAGTTTTTTTTTTGTTTCATTTCATGCTTATCTTAACCGAAAGTCTTCTGTACCATTGTCAACGCCATCCATTAACCGAAAATTTATTGAAAAAAAAAGCATTGCGTTTTTACCAAAAACCCACTTCAAGAATAATAAATTAATACAGTATTATGACATCAATTAAATTTACCTTAACATTGCAATAATAAAACACAACAAATTAAATGAAATCAATAACTTTCTCACCTTTAATTTGCATGCCACGTGCAGCATGTCCTTCGGGGCTTCGAGCCAGAAGCCCACTGTGTGATATTTTTCCTTCCATTTTAGGACACTTCACTATTTCATTCAATAATACGTTCTACCACGTAACATTAATTGAAGGTGTTTCATAGAAACACAGCATGACTAAAAAATGAACCTGCAACAAGAAATAAACATGAAATAGAAGCCAATTAATTCGCAATTGAACGATTTGCATGGCGTAACGACACTTGCAGTAATCACCGGAAACGTCGCGTAGAGAATTTTAAATTAAACAATCCAAACTATTTGTTGTAAATAAATATTTAGTATTTTTATATTAATCAATCAACATTTATAAATTTTGAGTCATTATGACTAATTTTATCTAAATTGTTTTTTTTTTAATTTATGTCAAACATCTATCTTCTAAACCTTCACATTTAATTCATAGACAGTAAAAAAACATATATAAATAAAAAAACGCAAACAAACTTCATTGCCGCATTACACATTTTTTGCCGCATTTGATGACATCAGACTATGCTGTTTGTATATATTCATTATCTGTTAATTTATTCATAACGACGTAAAAATACTTGCGATGCTACATCATACATAATTACGTCTATCAAACCATAAAGCGAAAGACATCGAATTTCAATGGATATACATTTTATTATATTTATATAAATCCTAGCACAATGACCGGAAGTCATAATTAATTTCTGCCTGCAGTTTTAATCCTTCAATGTATAATTTATTAGACAACTGCTAATTGTCTAAAATTACAATCAAAATTTAAACGGATGGAATTTATTATTAATGTAAATAACGGTAACTAATTTGTTTTTCAATTCACCACTTTGCAATCAATGCAAGCAACTTCTTGATTTCATATACAATTGATTTAAAATGAATAGACTCAAAATGATTGTTTAGAAATTAAATCATTACTTTGAAAGCCTACATTGAATGAATCTTGATTTAAAAATATTAATGAGATCATACATAGATCACTTGTCAATTAATTCAGTTTGATTTCATGACAGCATATATTAAATTATAACTAAGACATACGAGAATGTAGAGTAGATTTAATTTATTATTATTAAAAATTCAATAGAAATAGAGCAATCGTTTGTTGCCAATATAGTTTAAAACTAATAAAATTTGACAATTTTAATTTAACAATTTCATTCCAGTATGAATTGTTAGAAAATATAATACAATACTTTAGCTAACTACAATCAATGCAAAAATTGTAAAAGTATCAAGTGCTACCAACTAGCAAACTTAATTAAAATTGCCTGATTTGTTTTGGAACCAATTTTGCACAAAATCTAGCGTTTTTGCACAATTTTTGAATCAATAATGACATCTTTAAAAGCCATAAATGTTGTCGCCAATGTTGTAGAACAAGGGTACCTACCGACTGCGCCATTTCAATTCCTCTGTCAAACACAATTCCCTTCAACGAACAAATTGAAGTATGTCAGTTCGAACGTACCAGGACACAACACTAACTTAAGACAAAAGTTGAATTAAGTTTTCACCTACCGCCTTTTATACAATTTTCTTCAAATAACAAATCCATACCTTTGCGCAATGATGTCTCCAGCTAACATAATGCGGGTACCTAACCAAACTGGAGCAGATATGATATCCATCAAAGACTGAAATAAACAAGAAGAACCAAAACTTGCATATCTCAATAAACCATGGGAAACAAATAGAAGTCCGAGCTGTAGGGCGGGTGTTCAAACAATGATACAAAATCCTTGTACAAGCTTGAAAGATTCTTATGTAAACAAACAATAATAATACGGTAACAAAATGAAATAATTCGTCAGTAAACTGTAATAACCCTAAGAATAATTTGGTCACAATAATACAAAGCTTTAAAATAAAACTAAAATGCTGCGAACTTGTCCAAAAACTGTAAAAAACCCGGTTGCAAAGTGTAAAATACTGCAAAAATAAACGCAGGAAACACTATTCAACTCCATGTAAATCCTGCTGTAAATAGTCAATAACAAAAATAGATAATCTAATAAATCTTTGGCGTTGATAGTCTTATTAGGCTGATACGCCAAAAATCTAAACTAACCATCTAATAAATCTAGAGAAATGATTAAATCTGACAAAAATCTAGATAAAAATCTATATACAAACTAAACTCTGCAAGTAATCATCAACTAGGTTAACCCGGTGGTAGGGCCGTACAATGTTGTAGGGTTGTTTCAACGCCCAAGATACATTGAAAACTGTAGGGCCAGTCAAAATGCTAGAAGTTTTCTTAAAAAAACCCTAGTTTTGTGCATAGCGCATATAACACATGTTGCAGGCATCGCCCCTCAGAGTACTAGGGACGGCGTTGGCACGTGTCGACAGAAGTTGATAGACCCTGTCGATGGGTGTAGAGTGAAACTCTGGTTTGATTGTTTATTTTTGTGTGATCCGGTGCAAACGGCTGTGATCCAAGGCCGAGAGAATGGCAACAACCCATGAGGTGTCCTCCAAGTGCAGAAGTCTGTTGCCTCAAGACAAATGTAAAATGTTTGACGGCGGAAAAGGTGGTGCATACTATGATGCGGTAAAGTTGTTCTTCTACCCTAACTCTTCGATGATGATAGAACTTTGGGAATCTTCCAGAGTCATCTGTGGTTTCATTGCTTCCACTAACTACACTACTTTTGCTTTTGTTTGTCTCCAGTTTTGGTCGATGTATGTTCAGGCGGTTATAATTATTTTTGCCCATAGATTGCTATAAGTGACTCAACTGTTTTTTGGTCAAGTTTTGCTTGCTGCTAGGCCTTGATTGGTTGCTAGAATGTAAGATATCATTGGAAGTTGGTGGCGGCAGGTGGTTGTTCAGTGGATTTTTGCCGGTGGTCGTTAATCCTCAATCCGCAATATCAATGGATGCCGACTGATGTTATGATTTTCTTAAGGCCCATCCATTTTTTGGCCAATTCTTTATTTGGTAGTTGGGAACTTCTTTCTCTTAAGGTCCGCGAGGTTGTTGATAGCTGGCTTGACGTTCTTTGGCTTGTTGTAACCGCTTCGACCTTTTTCTTTAGAGCATCCCAGTCACCGATTTTGCGTAGATTGACTCCCAATATCAATTGGATAAGTGTGCTTTTTGTTGCATTGTTTCCTGTCTTCAGTTAAAGCCAAAGGCTTTTCTTCATCTCCGCATATTCCTTTCCACGAGGTTAGGTATGGTAAGTCGTCGTTGTAGTAGTAGTTGCAAACCATTTTTCGAGATTCAGAAGCTACAATATGCTTCTACGTCTTATACTCTTTGTTCTGTGGATTTTTCCTTCCATTATGAGTCAAAGTAGTTCGTATCTCTTCCTTCTCATAACACGAGCAGCGTATTTTAAGCTGCACATTACGCAGCCTTGTACAAATTTTTGTTCTTGTAAACCTTTAACCAGAGATATAATCGAAGTATATTGGCAACAGTTTTGTCTCGGCCTGGGTGTATAGTAGTTTTGCGTGAAGGACTGCAGTTCTCTAGTTTTGCCTAGTCGGTATCCCACGTCAATGTTTGGTGGCTCATTGGAATCATCTCTTAAAGCTTTTACTGTTTTATGATTGCATAAATCTGTGGGCATTCTTGCTGTGCGCATCGTACCAATACAGTAATTTTATGGCGGTCAACATAATGTGGTCTGAGTGTACAGGGTTTCTATCAATGGCGTGACCAACATGTTGATTGTGATCGATGGTACCATTCGGTTCGCAACTTTTTGGTCTTTGTAAGTAATTTTTTGGAGTTTCTTGATAAGGCATTAGGGAGTAAATTAATGGTGGAGGAAACGTGTTTCAACGTACAGTTAAACTCGTCTAGTATTAGGATATATCTTGCAAATTTAAACTTTTTGTCTGCCAAATTCTTCAGCTACATTAACGCTTTATTGTCAGTTTGTAGAACAAAGGTCTCGTCCTTGCAATAGTTAGACACAATATTTTTGTATGGCTCCAGTTCGTTCAACTGATATTACTTTCTTGCTCTTGATAAAACACAGTACTCGGTGTTGCAATTAGTTTGCAACACGTAATGCAATCCGGGACGTAAGCGTGCAAGTGGCAAGAGTCGGTCTATCAAGTTCTTCACTTTTTCAAAAGTCCTGTCTATCTAGGTTATTATTCGAACGGCTTCTTCATGCTTTAGAGTTTTATCAGTGGCTTGGCTACTTAAGTATGTATTCCCTCAGCCTCAGTTTGTGAGCAGAGAATATTCTCAGATTAATTTTAGGTTATTGTTCATTGGCTGGTTTGCCAGTTTTTAAAATGTAACCGGGCATTCTTCAACCTAAATGCCATAATTTGAAACTGGTAGATTTTCTCATCTTGCAACGCAAACATAGTAAAGTGTTTGCTTAAATCCTTGATAAAAATTTGCCAGTATTCAGAGTGCAGCAATAATTTTCTTGAATATTCTTGCAGCACCAAAATCTTTCAAAGTTTTTTGCGTTTGCTGTAGAAGGGCCGTCTTGTCTTGTCTCATTAATTTGTTAAAAATTTATACAAAATCGTGTAGTTTCATCCTTTTTTTGTACTAACTCTACTAGTAAGCATTAGTCGCTTGTGCTGAGTTTGATTATTTCAGTATCGTTTCATCCTTTTTTTGTAGTAGCTCTTGGTGAGCAGTAGTCGCTTGTGCCGGGTTTCTAGTGCTTTCTTCCGTGCATTCTAAATGTAACTGGGTGTACCTACAGGAGTGTTATGCTTCAATCAGATCTGGTAATTGCAGTTTTGGTCATGATTGGGGTTCGATTTGCTGTGCACTAAAATCTTGAACTATTCTTTGCAGTTCTGGGTTTTTAAAATACGTTTTTGTTTAGTTTAGATAGGGCGGTCGGCTTGTCCGGAGCGGTTCTACCAATAGATTGTGGGACCATATAGATCTAAAGAACATTTCAGTAAGGCAACTAACCTAGCTGGCATTCGCGTATGGCTACGTCTTACCACACGAAATCAACCCTTCTCTGGACCGAGTGAGAGTGAACAAAGTAAGTAAGAATCAGATAAAGAACAAAACCAACTGCTGGGTCTCCAAAAGCTCCTCAAATTGTGACAAAGTCAGCTCTTTAAATAGTGTGCTAGTCAACAGTAGGCTTCTTAATTTTCTGTGATTAGCCAATCTGTTCAGATAACGGGAATCACTCACGTTGGTATCAATTCCCCCTCCCCCTTCACCCAGTACTGGTGGTGAAGCAGTCTCGTAAAATTTATATCCACTGCTGTGAGCTCACCTTTGTGCAAAAGCAGCAAGTATATCAGGCAACGCTGGATATAAGCCTTCAGGTTCGACTTAAGTTCCTGCCAGTAGTAGGAGTGCAAAGTGGCGGTATGCGTTTTATCCCATCTTGTGGGCCGGTCCTGTCGGTATTATGATGTAATCACTTTTTCTCAAGTGTTTAAAAGTACGGATATTTGTTTCCAACCGGAAAAGATGCGCAAGAACTTAACGCTTGCTTATCCAGGCAATATTCTGTTAGTATCGCAAGGATAATCCGGGCCTTCCAATCACTCAGCATACCCCAAATGATTCCTTGTGATTAAGGATATTTTCTATAGCATTGGCATACCATTTTGACCAATGTTTTTCTTTCCGACAGATTTACTTAAAGCGTTCTTATCTGTGATGAGTGCTGGAAGGTGACAAGTTCGGGTTTCGGTATAGGACGTCTGGCAAGAAGTTGGAACTTCTTGGAGTGTGATTGGCCAAAAGTAAAGACTTGCAGAACCACCGGACCAATTTAAACTTGTCATCCACCAAATTGTTTAACCAAACCAGGGCTTTATTATCGGTCTTCAAAGTAAAAGATTTGTCTTCCAAATATCCACGTAATTTTTTAAACGCCCACACGATTGCCATACAATCCAGTTTGTTAGAATAATTTTTTTTCTAAAGTTTGGTCAGATTAGCACTGGTGTATGTCATAGCGTGGCGCTGTTCGTTCTCTTCTGAGATTAGTACGGCTCCAAATCCCAAGTTACATGTGTTTGTCTAAATTCAAATGCCAATTCATCTGTTTTGGTCCACACAAACACAACTTGTAATTCCATCCAAGGGCTTGCTATTTGTAATAATTCCGGAACGTATCTTCTAAGCCAGGTGCAAATGACCATAAAACGGCAAACAGCTTCTTGTTGTTAGGTTTTGGATTAACTCGGATAGAGACAAGATAATAAGGTAGAGGTTGGTTACCGCTAACTTGATGTCCCACTATTCTACGGTGTCGGTTCCAAATTTGCACTTAAACATTTTGCATTTTAGCCCGTACTCATGCAGTTTTTCCACAACTCGCCAAAGGTGGTAGATATGCTCTCTGTAGTTCTGCGTTTAAACCATAATGTTTAGGTAACAAAACAATGCAGTACTTTAGACATTTATTTCTGGAAAGTAGCAGACTTGTTTTTCAATCTAAAAGCCATCACGGTAAAGTAATAAGAACTTCGATCTAGTGCCGTAAAGGCGGCCTACGCCTTGTTTTTTCTATCTGTCAGTATACGGTGGTAAAGTCAAGTTTATTGAACACCTGAGCAATTGCAAAGTCATGGAGTTTTTCTTGAATCTTTAGAAATAGAGGAATTCGGCTTTTGTCATTTCATTAAATTTTTGGAAGTTGATGCAAAAGCGTAATTTGTCATCTTTTTTTGTCGGCTTTTATACAATAGCTGCTACTGCTTTGCTCAATGATTTTGTAAGTAACCCATAGATCTGCTCAAAGGTTTAAAGTCTTCTGGTATGTCGAGGGCTTGTTTCGTGGTTTTCTCCAAGAGATCGATCTAATAAGTGACTGTTTTGTTAGCAGAAGGTACAATGCCATCGCTCAACACAATGTGGAATTCTTGAAAAAAGTTTTCTAATAGGGCCTAGTTTGATAACGAATGTGTGAGTACTTTAATCTTTTGCTTGACCAGAACTTGGCTTGATTGCTGTTCCAACTAGTAAATAGCAGACTGTTCTTAGCTCTTAGAAGTTTTGCTTTATAGTAGCTGGTCTTTGGCTTTCCTGTTAAGTCATTGCAATAGCCTAATACCTCAAGGTTGAGTTGAAGCAGGGCCTTGACTACAATGACAGAATAATACGTCGTTAGAATCTGCAGGTTTAATTTTTTGCTAGCAATTCTACCAGGTTTGTTTGAAAGCAAAACACAAAACCAGGCCTGACTTTTAATACAAATTGGTTACCTTTTTGATGATATGCTTGAAGCCAATGTAATCACTCGCATTTTTTTTAATAAAGCTTTTAAATTGTTGTGAGTATTGAGAATGTTTGTGAGGCTGCGGTTGTTTGGATCTTCAATCGCGTTGATTTTTCTGGTGAGCATGGAAAAGTTACCTGGAAGGTAGTTTGTCTTGCCAGAGACATGTTCTAATTAGAACAATAAATCATATTTCTCCGGATAATAAAGGATTCTTCCTTTAAGTAAGCTTTGTGGTATACTGATCGCAGAGTGTGAACTAACTTTGAGACTACATGTTTGTGAGAGTATTGAGAAAACAACAATTGGTCTATTTCTCGATTTGATGTGCCCTATTTAAATAACAGGTTGTTATGTTACTTTTTCTGAAATGCAAAGTCTTCTGCTGGCAGCGTCTGTTTAGGTAGTCTACATAAATTTTGGAAAATTTTTACCGGATGTCTTCAAGATTGTTTTTGCTCCCAAACATTCCCAATCAAGACTTTGTTTCCAGTTGGTGTTAGATAGCGACGTTTTTTCTCCATAGACACGTAAACTAACGGTTTCTAGATTTTTGGAGATATTTTTTTTTTCATTTCTCTCCTGTTCTGTTAAAGAAGATAAATTGTTTTGCGAAAGATATGTTTCACTTAAAACAAGAACTCATAGATGATAAAGATATCCTTTTCTTTGTTCTTAGTAAAGGTATCTGGATTTATCTTGCCAAGGGCATATTCCACTTAGAACAAAAATCTATATGTTTGGAGAATAAAGAGCTTGACTTTTAACTATATTTGGTACCTTTTTCACTAACTGTGTGTGTTCACAATAAATATATTATACTAATATATTTTCAATATCATGGCCACTTAGAAAGTTACCCTAACTAGCATCAAATCAAAAAAGTACTAACTGTACCACATCGGACGCTCTAAGCAAAATAATGTAGAAAATCTGATAACAACTTGACCTAGTTTTAGAAAAAAACGCCTAAAATCTTATCTGAGTAACCACAGACCAAGGAAGAGGAGCATAAGTTCTATTAAAAAATCTATTAAACCACTCCGGAATTCCACAACTATAACAAGATTTATAGTACACCGAGAAAGAAAGCTACTCTAACAAAATAAAAATTATTTTTGATATCTTAAAGTTGTAAATTCCAAAATTTGATCATTATTGTAAGTAAATGCTATAAACAATATAAGTATCAAATTATGTTTTACATTACATGGTGTAGATGTGCCAAAACAGGCTTACCAAATAATACATTATTTCAAGGTAAGAGATTATTTTGAAGATATTTTTATCTGTTTGTATAGTTTGTTTATTAAAATAGCAGAATGCCATGTTATAAAACTGTATTAAAACTAAATAATCAAATTTGAATACGCAAAATATATGGTCAATTTAAAAAATAGACAAAATGATTCTAAATATGTTTTAATATACATATTTAAAAAAAATATAATATTTATTAATAGTTAATTAAAAACATTATAGTTTTTTGAATGTCTCAACAAAATTAATAATCATAGCAAAAATTTGTTTACCTTATTATTAATACACACGCTGACTAATAATAAACACCGTTTATTAACAATAATTATAGATCACAGCATCCACTTTACATATAAAACTTATTTATTTTAACACTTTGTTTCGAATATAATTTATAAATCCGTGGCACCCACTAAAATCACAGTCGGAAATAATTTAGGCACATATATTATATTGTTGGTTATTTAGAAACACAAAGAGGATCGCGACTGTGTGTCGACACGCGTTGCCGGATAACTGAATCGGTACTGAGAATACCTGGTTTATTGGTAGTACTGTGGTACCGTGAGGTGAGTCGGCGTTACGTAATGCAAACCAACATATAGCGGAGCTATAGAAAGTGGTTTCAATATAAACTGTATAAAAAATTTTATAAATAAAATGTGCACGGCACACCTGTACGAATTTCATTTTTTAAGCTTTTAATTGGATTCAAATTTTAAAAATAAATTTATTTATAAAAAAAAAAATATTATCAGTATTAAATTGATCATTAGTGCATACTTTATATTTTGTTATTTAAATTGATATAATATTTCAGCAATAATATTTAGTTTTAAATCATAATTGTCCCATTAAGAATTTAACCCACTAATTATGCATTATATTTAGTTAATTGTGATATCATGTTGCTACTTTTTTCTTAATGTTTTTAATTGGAAGCCTATTGTCTTGTAAATGTCATTATGTTGGTTAGATGATGTCTATATTTTGTTAAAAGAATTGACAAATTTATATACACCACAACTTAAACTTATTAACTTTAAATTAATATTTCAATTAAATGCAAAATAATAAACGATTATTAAACAAATTATTTTTAAGCAGTTTTTGACGTGCCAATCAGATAAAATTAATGTCATATTAATTGGAATTAAGTTTGATGTCACATTTGATTTAATTTACGAGGATGTTTTGTCATTTATGCAGTATTTCATGACATTTAATTTAATTCATAACATTTTACGATGTCTATAATAGATAATAGTGTTTTGGTCAAATTGAATGTTTATGGTATCTTTGATGTAGAGTGGAAGTGGTGTGGATTAATGTATGTCTCGGTCCACAAGAGGACCCAAAAGGCCAAATTGAGCTAGAATTTGTGGGCCTCACCACAAAATATAAAAAGGGTCCACTCAGAGACTTTGAAAAAAAGTACAATTTTGATATTTATTTAAGCTTTATTTTGTAAAATTTGGGGGCCCTAGATTTTGAAATTAACGTCGGAGGGCTCTTCCGCATTGCTGATTTTTGCTTACAGATAGCTCTGCTTCTAAGTGAACATTTTGATATTACTTATGTAAATCTAAGTGTTTATAAGAAAACTTAATAATAGTTTATTTACTGACAAAAATGTATTTGTAAATATTTTGGATCCCATTTTATAGTTTACGATGTAATCTGAGAGTTTATAGAAAATTTGCAGTCTATTAAGCTGATCTAGTTAATTTAAAGTCTTTAATATCTTCTATAGCTAGTGAGATCTATTTCAATCTATACTTTATAAAAAAAAAACTGTTATTTTTTTTACAAATTCATTACATGACAAAAAATGTGTCAACTGTTTACAAACTTGTGAAATAACTATCAACTTTATTTTTAGCAAATTTTGTTTATTACTTTTTAATTTGACAAAGCAACTGTCACACAAATTTGTAATCTGTCAATTGTCAGTTTGTCAAATCGGAGAGTGGGTGAAGCCCTAACTTAAATAACGCAGAATTGTTATAAAAATTAGCCATTACGCTAATATTAATAAACAATAAAATAAAATAAAAACTGCACAGAACACGACCAGTGGCGTATCTATCTGTAAACAAGGTTTTGCAATGCGGAATAGCTTTCGAACATACAGGACTCTTTTAACATCTGTTCCAAAACCTGAAAAAGGACAAAATTTGTTTAATTTTTGATATTCCGTGAATAGAATTTGGAACATTTTGACAGTTATGCTTGATTATGCAATTTTTGTGATTTCACAAAAAAAATTACATTTTTTGAAAGCTCATAAACTAGAATTTGGTGCTATCTGACAGTTGCTTAAAATTTCAAGACCAGATTTTTGAATTTTTTTTTAAATATTTTAATAATTATGACCGGTTTTTACTATTTTTTATAAGTAAGTTTTGCATTTTTTAACAGCTTATTATAAAATTTTGGTGTTTTCTGACAACATTTTTATTTTTTCTGACCAGATTTAGCTATTTTTGACATTTTATGAGTAGAATTTTGTTACTTTTAACCGCATATGGCCAGATTTTGTTTTTTCTAGTAATGTTTTTGATATTTTATGGCCGGATTTCATCATGTTTTACATTTTTAATAGTTTATTGTGGGACTTTAGTGCTTCTTGACAATATTGTAATACTTTGTAACTAGATTTTGTTATTTTTGACTTTTAATAAATAGAATTTTACACTTTTCATCCGTTAATCACCAAATTTTGTCATTTCTAACAATATTTTGATATTTTATGGCCGCATTTTGCAAGTTTTGAGATTTTATGAATTTTTTACATTTTTAACAGTTTATGGCCAAATTTTGATATTTAAAGACCAGATTTTAGTTTTTTTTTATATTTTATTAATAAAACTTTGTTAAACCGTCTTTGGCCAGATTTTAACTTAAATGTTTTCTTACTAGATTTAGATTTTTGACTTATTATGAATAAAAGTTTGCAGTTTTAAATACAAATTTTTATGATTTTTTACATTTTTCAATAGTTTGTGGCTATAGTTTAGTGCTTACTGACAATATTTTGATGTTTCAACGACAGAGTTTGCTATTTTAGACATTTTATAAATAAATGTTTACACTTTTGACCATATTTTGTTTTTATCAAAATAATTTTGACTTTTTATGACCGGATTTTGCTATTTTTAACATAAGATAAAAAATGCACTTTTTAACAGTATCTGGCTCGACTTTGGTGTTTTCTGACAATATTTAAATTTTATGATCAAATTATTCTTAACATTTTATACATTTATATTTTTCAACAGTTTTATGGCTGGATTTTAGTGTTTTCTAATATTATTTTAATATTTTATAGCCGGATTTTGCAATTTTTAAAATTTATTGAAAATATTTACACTTTTTAACAGTTTATGGCTGAAATTTGCGCGCAGCAAGAAAATTTGTTTGCCAGCAGCCGACCAGTTCACATCACGTAGAAAAAACCAGCCAGCATAAGCTTTTAATATATTCTTCTTTCAGTAAACTACTTAGTAGCTTTACTAACAAGATACTATCTCTTACGAGTAAACGTATATTTATCTGTCAGCTCTTTCTCAATTAACGCAAAACTATCAACTCTGCATTTTGTCCTACCTTGTCTAACCATGCAAAACATCTGCAAAATCTAAAGTT
The DNA here is from genome assembly GCA_963932245.1 of Tachinus rufipes. Classification (NCBI taxonomy): domain Eukaryota; kingdom Metazoa; phylum Arthropoda; class Insecta; order Coleoptera; family Staphylinidae; genus Tachinus; species Tachinus rufipes. The sequence goes on from OZ010741.1 coordinate 24,817,913, forward strand.
TTAAATCCAAATTCAACATCATGCTTCCTGTTTTTCACTATTTGTAATTTGCATTAAAAGACAATTTATGTGAAACAAGTTAATTAAAGATTATAATAACAAGTGATTAGTTTGGATTAGAGTGGCCCACTCACACACTCAAGTGTAAGTTGTTGAGAAATTAGATCACGACCTTTTCTTGTGGCAGAATGACTTTTGACATCCTCAGTAAGGTCAAACATTCAATCTCTTGATGGCAAACACTTGGGTGCGTGGTTGGGACATTCTATACTATAATAACAAGTTAGTAGTTTGGATTTTATATTACATCACAACTGTCTTTTGTGACAAAATATTTACTGATGCTCGCATAGAAATCAAACATCCAATCTCTTAATGACGAACACTATGGTGGGGCACTCCATACTATGATAACAAGTTAGTAGTTTGAATGGGAATGGCACACCTCTCACTCAAGTGTTAGTTGTTGAGAAGTTGAATCACGATCTTTTCTCTTGACAGAACGACTTTTGACGTCCGCAGAGAGGTCAAATTTCTAATCTCTTGATGACGGACACTTGGATGGGTAGGTGGGTCACTCTATACTATAATAACAAGTCAATAATTTGGATTGTAGTGACCCGTCCACCCACCCAAGTGTTAGTTGTTGAGAAATTGGATTACAATCTTCTCTATTGACAGAATGACTTTTGACTTTCGCAGAGAAATCAAATACCCAATCTCTTGATAACGGACACTTGGGTGAGTATGTGGACTACTCCATAATATAATAACAAGTCGGTAGTTTGGATCCAATCCAGTATTAAAAGGTTGGATCACAACCGTCTCTTGTGACAAAATATTTGTTGATGCTAAAATATAGGTGATAAATGATAGATTGAATGTTTCTCTTGGATGACAAACACTTGGGTGGGTGGGTGAGACACGCTATAGTATAATAACAAGTCAGTAGTCCGGATTGGAGTGGCCCACCCATCTACCCAAGTGTTAGTTATCAAGAGATTAGATCTCAATTGTCTCTTGTGACAAAATGTTTTCTGATCCTAGCAGAAAAGAGAAACATCCAATCTTTTGATGACGAACACTTGGGTGGGCGGGTGGGTTACTCCATGTTATAATAACAAAACAGTAATTTGGATTAGAAACTCTAAAAATGTTTTCATGTTTCAAGATCGGATATTGCTATTTTTGACATTTTATAAGAAGAAATTGCTGATAATATTTTAATATTTTATAGCCGGATTTTGCTATTTTTAAGGTTTTATAATTTTTTAACAATTTACTGTTTTTTTATAATATTTTGATATTTTAAAGTCAAAATTTGCTATTTGACAGTTTATAAATCAAATGTTACACTTTTAATCAGTTTATGATCAGATTTGTTTATTTTTCTAACAATATTTTGCTATTTTATAATCGGATTTTGCAGTTTTTGAAATTAATTTTATAATTTTTACATTTTTTACTTACTTTGTAACAATATTTTGATGTTTTAAGGTTGGTTTTGGCTACCTTTGACATGTTATGAGAATTTTTTTGCATTTTTAAACCGTTGTTGAACTATATGTTTATTCAATCTAAAAATACTTTTCAACAGGTTATACTAGTCTGATTTTTATGCTTTCTGATCATTTTTAAATAATATGGTGGGATTTTAATATTCTTGACGTTTTAGAAATAGATTTTTACATTTCCCAACAGCCAGATTTTGGCTGGATTTTGATGTCTTCTAACTATATTTTGCCGGTTTTTGATTTTTTTGAGATTTTTGAAAAAATGTACACATTTTAACAATTTATGAATGTTTTAAAGCTGGGTTTTGTTATTTTTCACATTTTATAAATAGAATTTTGCTTTTTTTTATCATTTTTGACCAAAAATTGTTTTTTTGAAAATACTTTAGTATGACCGGATTTTGTTATTTTTCACTTTTTATAAATTGAATTTTGAACTTTTAATAGTTTATGATCAAATGAAGGTAAAAAAAATACAAAATTGTGTACGTTTTTTGCGGTGAAGCCCAAAAGTTTAGTTTAGCTACGCCACTGAACACTATGTAAAAATCAAAATATGTACAAAAGAAAAGTTGTATGCAATAAATGCATAAAGTTTTTTAACAAAAGTTGCATAGAAAACCAATGTATTGCTTATGTACCTTAGAAAACACATTTATTGTACAAAATACTAGTTAAATGCAACAAAATTGCTGAATAAACTGGCCTTCTAATTAGGGGATTTGAATTGAACCTAATCACTACACTACCGGGTATAATAGGTAATAAACAAATAATTTACAAAATATGGTAAGTTAACAAGCGTTAAATTTTTTGTTGCACGTTTCTTACTAATAAGTATCGAGAGCGTTTTAAATGTTTTTGGTCTGTTTTGTTTTCTCGAAATCTTTGCTTTATTCTATCTAATTTTGTTTTTAAATTTATTTTATCCAGATTCATTTCTTGCTGATTCAACACTTTGTCCCATTGGTGTAACTTACTTACTTTTGTACGGTACAGATTTGTAAGTCTTACTTTTCAAGTTTTTTAGTATAAATTTGTGATTTAAAACTTGTTATGAATGTGTTTTGTTACTGACGTATTTAGTGGCTTTGCTGAATATTCTCTATTTTTTAACTCAACGTGTTTATCTTCTTAACATTAATTGTTAAAACTTGTTTCTTCTTACATCATGCTTAAGATTTAGATTTCTGATGATTAGTCTTTAAATTTTTTGTTTTGTTTGTTTTTACTAAACAACACGAAATTTTTTGTGCTAATTTGCTATAGGCTGCTGCGTGGTTTTAATATTTTTTATTTAGACACGTATGGTTGCAGTAGACTACAATATCCACCCAGGTGGTGTATGATGGAGTATGTCATTATTTAGATAAGAAGAGAAACTAGTCTCGTATACTGCTTCAATGTTGCGTGCACATTTAATATCCTAATAGTTTAAGTTGGAATTAGTGCTGCAACTAGATTCTAATGCGCCCGATGCAAGAGCGTCTTATTACGCCCATTTCTTCTGTTCACAATGATAGCATCAAGCAAACCGTTGCGTTTTCTTTGAATTTTTGCTAGCAATTCTTTTTCTTTTAACGTTTCTAAACTCTAAACTGATAAAGTTATAGTGGTTATCTACGCCCCAACCAAGCTGCGCCCGACGGATTCCTAGATCGATCAATCAAACAGTTGAATGATGTTTACAAACAGCAATCATTTAAGTAGCAACACTACTACACTTTTTGAACGCCCAAAAAGCAATCAGATATAAAGATAAACGCAGCCGATGGCTCGTATTCAGATTGGAGTGTATTTTTAATTTTTTTATCAGCAACGTTTTATTTAATTTAGACTTCCCAATTGTTGCTCAGATTTAACGTCTTTGACACCAGTGGTTAGCTTTATATCTATTAAAAAAACTTGCAAAACAAACAAAAATTAATGTTAGGCTCACAACCTGTCATGTATTTATGTAGAACAAAACTTCCAAGCTAATATTTATTGGAATCAAGCTGATTTTGATCAAAAACTATTTTACGACTTCTCACATCCATTAGAAATTGTAATACATCAACCCAACTGACATGCCACACGCCCTTCAAAATCAAGACGTACTAGTACAATAAAACAAAAGAAATACTATTTTAGTAGTAGATAAAAAGGTTGCAAAAAAATGTTAAAGTCTAAAATTAGCAAATACTACTATGGACTACCAGCGTCTAATCACTGCGACAAGGTCATACCTTACGTGATTTTTAAAAATTAATCATTATTTTATTCTAGCCTATTGACATGACAGAAAATCTAAAAAAAATATTCAAAACAATGCTATTTGGTTTAAAGAATTTCTTTAGTAACTTTTCAAACGCTGATAAAAATGATCGATCTGGTCTGTCAGGTTGGCCAATCTCAACAATATCATTGTTTTTTCCAACATGTTACTCACCTTATAATAATACTCCAGAAGTTGCAAAAGCATGGGCTAGAGTTTGTAAAATGCAGATTTTAACAAAGTGTTTGAATATTTGAAACTTATAAACTGTGGATTATATATTATTATTATTATTATTAGTCAAACAAAAAGAAAAAAAATAAACTTACTCTGGCGTATGTTCAAAAATATGCTTCAAACACAATGAGATTACCATGACAGGCATGCTTTTAACAATACTGGAGCATTGCGTTCACATGACACTAGGCATCAGTACTTTAAAATGATGTACCAGTGATTACAACATTAATAGTCTTTTTAGGCTGATATGCCATAAATCTAAAACCTAGTGACCCAGTGACCCAGCGTGGATTAGAATCTGTAAAACGCAAATTTGAGCAGACACTTATCTATAATCTGAAATTTCTTGGAAGGTAAATTGCCCTCAGAAATTAAATGAGGTTTGTGCCACAAAAGTTAGAAATAAAACAATTCGCGTTAACTATTACTTTATAAAACTTCAAAATTAAAAGAATATTCAATCAATACTATAAGAAGTAGACAACAAACTTTTTGCATCATTTATGACAATATCTCCTGAAATGGTTAGTAACGCGTAATTTCTTTGAAACAATCTGCAAAGTTATCTTTCAAAATGTAACGTCATTATTATTAAAAAAATCATAAATTTCAATTAGCATAAGCAACATAAATGACAAAAGTGACACTACTTCTAATACCATAAACACAAATCTGACTTACGACATAAATGAAAAAGATTGACAAGACACGTCAAGTTTTGACATTTTTTAAATTAAATTAAGTAGGATATAAACGTCAAATAATAATAAAAGTAATAAAATATATCACTACTTTAAATAAACATAAAATTCAAATGGCATCAGCGTAAAAGATTACATAAATGTTAAACACTAATAAACATCAAACTAAAAAATATTGATTCATCAAACACAAAAAATATATTAACATGATCATTTTTTCAGTTTTTATTAATTCAGTAAGATCTCAAAGATATTTCATTTTTAGTTATTCGCTTCGCCTCCAACATTGCTAGACGAATAATCAACAACAAATCGTTAATTATAATCCCACACAAGTAAATTGTATCGTTTGATAAATATTTGTCTCTGCATGTGTTTGTTCGCAATAGTTATGTATAAATAAATACGCGTCACTCGCCCGTAAAAGGCCACAGAGCAGTTTAACACGACGTCGTGAAAGTGCGACCTGTGCGAAGAGAGATTGAAATTTATTTAAAAGAATAAATAAATTAATGAAACTTTATAGTATTGATCAGATTGAGACATGAAGGATTTAATGCTTTGATTGATAGAAAACATATTAAATTCAAAACATGTGTACAATATTTTTTGCTTTTAATATATCAAACTAATCATTTTTCTCAAATATATTAAAGTTATTTATCTTCAGCTATTATTAAATATGTTTGAGATATTAATCAATTCTAATTTATACTTTAGCATAATTTACGATACAGATTCCAGATGCAAACAATTTGCGTGGTTGCGATCATTTTGCATATAAGGAAAAACGGCATTACATAACTGAATCACTGGTGTCTTCAGTTATATCATTATGATTCGTGTATATCTCAACTAAAAATTATCACCGCTGAACAATTATATTGTATTTTGATGTATGACAGGCTACGGTACAAACAGTTATTTAAAACTATTAATGAATACGATTTATTATGAGAACATGACTTAAACTCTAATCAGAACAGTTTAAATGTTCTCTGGAGTGCGACGATTCAAGTGATAATCATTTCTAAAAACTAAATTAACAAATTTATTATATTTTTAATTGAACTATAGATAATTAGATTTTTTTTATAACGACAGATTATACAATTACGCTGGTAACTGGTAATGTAGATTTTTTTCAAAATATTTTTAAATCGGTATAAAGTTTAAATTTAAATTTAACGTTAATCATTTTTATATCTGTTTAAACAGACAAAAACAGGTGATGAACAACTTGAACACAAAAGAGTAGAACATTTTTATTGAAAGGATATTTATGAGAAAATAATGGCAGTATATGGAGTCTTATTTTCAAGTCAAATCAATATTTGAACTGACGTTTACATGAGGCAGGGAATCTATTCATAATTGCCCAAAGTGTAGAAGACTTCTGGAAGCACAAACTGACAAAATTTAGTGTAGATTTACTGCCAAGTAAAAGTTTCAGTTATTGCTAGAGAAATAGCAATATCAAAAACAAATGTTTTTAAAACTCTACATGAAGATTTGAGAATGAACAAAGTGTTGGCAAAATAGATTTCTGAACAAAACACGTGTAGACGACAAGTTCACGAATAGAATTTGACTGCTTTATCCCAAGATAAAGATTTCTTCTATAGAATTGTAACTGGGAGATGAGGCTTGCGTATACCACTAGGATCTTGCTGGAGCAGCAGCTCAAAGTCGCAGATGACATGCAAACCGTCAATTTCCTACGAAAAATAAAACAAAATGGACTCTGACTGATAGATTTTTTAAAGTTCGTCAAAAAAAAGTTACATACTCTTCTACTAAGAACGCCCTCAGCGATTTTATTTAAACCATCAGCGGTAACCACTTACGGTTCTTCAAACCAAATGGCACAAAGGCCGAATCCACTAAGAACAATAGAAATTACAAAAAAGCATTAACTGAAGTTAGGTTTAATCCTGCAGCTGCAAATCTAAACTTCTCGAGTGACGACAACAAATTTATTTTCTGGCATTTGTGTTACTAGAAAAACACAATTTTACGGGCTTTTTGAATTACTTCAGCGACAACGATATTGTTAGAAAGCAACCACTTTTTTTAAATCTTAAAGGGCCAACTTTTTTACATGGTCAACCTATAAACGATGCTTTGTAGTAATCTGGAACGCTTCAGAATACCTAACTGAAGAAGATATAAGCAAGGAATTTCTCAAATGGGACAAATTTATTTGTTTTTCATTGTTTTTTGTTCAACTTTCAAAGAAAGCAAAGAAGCGCAAAAATATGAATCTAACCGAGTTCATGAACCTAAAGGTCACAGTAAACTACAATAAATAAAGCAGTTGCATTCCTCAATGCCAAAAGTGTCAATTTCACGGGCACACCGCCAAGAGATGCTTTGTAGCTACTTTAGTCAAAATTGTTTGGGCCCCCATCAACCGGTGGTCTGCCCCAATGGCACATTTTCTAAACGTGTTTTTGTTCCGGTTCTGTTCTTTCCAACTTTTAGGGATGTAAGGCTTACAGAGGCCCGACTTGTGACGGCCCCGGTTCCGTCTTTCAGATTGTTTGCTATTAGTTTTGTCACCAGCATCAAAAACGACAAATGTAAAGATATCCAAAACAATAGATAATGCACTCGGCGTACACGTTAGATTTTGATTCTGAAATGCAAACGTATTCCAAAGGCAAAGAGAAATAATTTTGAACAGAATATCGACGTTATGCTAGTGTGTGCATCAAACCACAAACTCAGACATGGGCTGAAAATTTCAAATACGTTTACGTAATTGAGAACGTTGGAAGTAAACCGGAAGAAGAATGCATTGGATCACTACAAAGTGGATACTTCTGACACTCACGCTCAAAACAAATGCGATTGTTGTAAACGTGCCTAAACGTAGCACATTGAATCTCGCATCTGTTTACATTAACCTAACTAACCTCATCAAAATGTTTTGAAAACAGTTTTCTTGCCTCTTTTTTTACCATAATTGCTGCGGACTTCCAAACACCACTCAGCGTGTAATAGTGCCAAAACCAACGTAAAAAATTGAGTATTTCACAAGTACGTTGATTAAAAAGGCTACCAAGTATTGGGTTCAGTAGAACTCACACACTAAAACTTTGCTGGTTACTGAATGGACGATGTAGCAATACTCAAGGACGTCAATTTTTAATTTAAGATTAGGACAATCAATGACCAAAACTCCGACTAAAACTTATTATTATTGGAATTTTACAAAAGGGGATTAAATGAGGGAGGAGAAACGTTTGTTATCCATACGGGTTGGACTTTCTACTCAAGATACCTAAAAGAGTGCGTTAGCAGATTACCCCTAGTAAGAACGGTTTCAGACATTAAAGGAACCGTCAAACTGTTAACAAACCTAATTCTAAAACACAATCAGGTTTGTGCTGATAACTCTTTAAGATTATCCCGCGTACAAAAATGCATTGGTTTGTAAAAGAAATGCTAAAGGACATAAATTAGTGCTGACAAAAAACATTGATATCAACAGACAGAGGATGAAAATCTAATGTGGCACATCTTCAAAGCATTACTCAATAGTCATCAATGCAGAGAATGATCTACAATACCTTACTGAGGGAAATGTCAAATTATTTGTTGATAGCATCAAACTTCAATGCTTCTTCTGTATAAGAAAAGACACTGGTCTGGAGCAAGTCTACAAAGAAATCAATGATCACTTGGAAAATTCTTCTACTTGCCCATCAACATAGGTTCCGACGGAAATACTTTGTTGTCCATCAATTAAACCACGTGACTGACCACATAATCAAAGATTTTAGATTGCAAAAAATTACAGGGATAATTGGTAATTTTGACAAGTTTTCAATAAGGTCTGGCACAAAGGTGCTATAAATTTAACTCCTATTGACGTCATGGAAGTAGAAGCCAGCCTTATGTCACTGCAAATAAGAAGAAAGCTACTTTCCAAGAGATATGTTGCCATATGCCATGCCATATGGCATATGATGTCACAAACATGTAACATTTTTGGACAGCAAAAGGTCTTCTCATAATCTTGACATTTAATAAAAAGTTTTTTCTCCAAATTATTTGTATCTCCTATTCAATTCTTGTCTACACAAGTTAGATACGATTTTTTCTCCCATAAATCATTATCTCTATCTGTGATTAATGTCGTGTTTAAGAAATTTACTTTTCAATGCTGAGCCAACTACGTTCAGTTTTTTTTTATGACGGTTTGGTTCAACTTAACTCACAATCAGCTGCCTTTGGTCTATGGATTTTATTATTGGAGTTGGAATAGACACGACAACTTCTTATCTGTGATTACCCCGGTACTATATGCCATTTATAGGGCTTTGTTCTTGATTGAACAAAAACTATAATATTTTTTGACTCAATAGTTTTCTCTTATGCATCTAGCATTAAAGACAACATTTGGATCACAAAACATTAAGAACATTATCTTTGACTTGCAAAGAAAATGTTTGGTAACCGAGTTTTGTTGAGTGCCAAGCCATGTGTTGTCATACGTGGCAATAAACACACTTCAAAAGCACTCCAATCTCATTAACCAAAGCAATAAAACTACCTATCAATACTGTGGATAACCCACTCTGCGTCTGTGGTGAAGTAGGTACTTACTGCCGATCATTTATTTTTTTTAAAACTCTCGATTCACTTGGTTCAATCTATGTTATGGCAAAATCTTATCTTAATGAATATCCAGTTATCGACAAGTTTGGCTCTACTAGTTTGTTCTAAAAACGCCAAAGTATATTGTAGTCTACTTCAGTACATCAAACAACCGAATATAGTTTTCTACTATTTTACGTTTATCCTACCCTTTACGACTCTCACTTTGTTTCACGTCTATAACTATATTGTCACTCATCCTAAAGCTATTAACTATCCCGACCAAAGCTCCCCGATGTGATTCCTTCTCCTTGATAATAGTGTAATCGGTGGCACTCGCACATAATTGTCAGTGCAGCCACTAACATTTGAAAGATTGAAAATATATAAAAATATATTCAAAAAACTAATTAAAAACACGTTAAATTAACTCTTTTCTTAATAACATTTTAAAATTATAATCATTTGTAAAAAATTAGACGTAATATACTTGCGCTGTATCAATAATATTGTTTTCTTATTTTATAACTACGTATATGTACATAATATATAAATTTAAACAGTTTTTATAAATTATTAATTAAAATTCAATTTCAAATAAATATACTAAATACACAGCATTTATTAATTTATATCTTTAAACTCATCTTGTTTAAAATTACTTTTAATATTTAAATAAATAATCGATGTGGAAATTAAGAGTTAGTTTTTAATAATTTCGAAGCGCGGCCTCAGCTAGGCGCTATACACATCGCATAGCAGACTCTCTTCCAGTTAATGGTATGTATATACATTCAATCAGTAATGGCGGTTTTTAACAACAAGCCCGCCAAAATTAGTTGAAAAAACTCACACAATTGTCGCTGTTGTCGGTTTTTTAGTATTTTATCGTTGTGCAGTTGGCAGTGTATATTGGATGTTCTGTGGTTGACAGGCAGTGTTGGCGCGAAGTTGGCGCGCACTATTTGCTGGTAACTTTAGCCTTGAAAAAACGCTTGTTTATTTCTGTCAATTTAACGAGTGTTTTGAAATTAAATTTAAAGGTGAATTTAACAAATATTTTGTGATATGTGTATAAGAAAAATGCCATACTACGTATTTTCTTGCTTTATAAGTCAATATCAATGTTTTTAATTTAAATAATGCCCTTGTTTTGGTTTGTTTACTTTTAGGTTATGTAATCAAAACCAGTGTTAAGTTATTATTAATTAATAAATACACAATTAAACAATGGTTAAATGTTTAATTTTAATAATTTAAATAAAGTGACTTAATTCTATTGTCTGTTGCACAATTAATAACGTACTTTTTATTTTAGATGCCACGAAAATGTTGTGTACCTCAATGCAAATCGAATTACAATTCTACAGTGAAGAAAAGTGGAACAGTTAGTACATTCTCATTTCCTAAAAATGAAAAATTGTTAGCAAAGTGGATTCGTGCAATCTCGAGGAACGACAAGGGCTGGGCTCTTTACAAAACTAGTGCAGTTTGTGTGAACCACTTTAATGAGAATGACATTATACGCTTTGAGAATATATTGGAACCTGATGGAACCTACACACAGGTAATTTGTAATATTCAACATTTGTAGATACAAATCAATTTTTATTAAATATGACTCCTAATTGTAAAACTTGTCTGTCGAAGAGCAAAATTGTATGTATGTTGTTTATTAAATGTAAAAAAGATACATATATTTACATATTTAATTTACATAATTACATAAGTAAATAGTATGTTGTAAATAAATTTACAAACATTTTGTATAATATAATATATTATATAATAATTAAAAACATTACAGGTACTTATTAGGTACTATAGATCTAATGAATCAATTTATTATCATATATGTTTTTAGGAGTCTCTTGAGTTGTAGAATATCTGTAGCAGCCTTGTGTACTGTATTTACATGAATGTTGTGTCTAGATCTGGTGGAGTAAAATAATTTAACTTTTCTAACATGTTTTTGATAGGTGTGCGCCTGTCACATTGAAGTATAGATTGAAGACACTTATTTTGGAGAATCTGTTACCTATCTAGCTCAGTTTTATTTAAATAAAATAAAACTGTTGGGCAATAAACAAAAAGCAGACTAATTCACCCAAATATGATATGTACTTTTTGTTTAAGGAAAATTTAACATTTCCGAAGTTAGTGACAAATGCAGTTCCATGCATTTTCCCAATTTTAACAAGAAAAGATAGCCAAACAAAAAGATTCACTAGAGCAACACACAAATGTGATAAAACGGCAGACTGAAACAATAAAAAAAATTCTACAAGCAAATATTCAAAGAATTTAAAAGATTTTATTCAATTTAGTAAGAATATAACAACACTTGGGAGTTTGCACTTTTTGAAACAAGTCATAACAGCAATGGAAAATTTTAAATACGCTTGCGTTTGTATTTTATTCACAATATCCTACTTATAATTTAATATTCATTCATATTCTGTAGTTATTTTTATTTACATTTATTTATTTTCAAGAAATTTTATATAGATATATTCTATATATATTATTAATATATGTAATGTATGTATGTTTATAATAATAATTTATAGTCATTTTTGTAATTGTGTTTTATTTATTCATATCTGTGGTTATTATATATATTTTCAGGATTTATTATTGAAATGTAATATTTTGTTATTCATGTAGGTATGTGTAATTACATTTCTTAAATTTTAGTTTTTTTCCATGTCATCTTTTTGGAGTCCATTATTATTTTTTTTAAGATTTTCTCTCTTGCATATGCCTCTTGTGCCTGTTTTGTCACATTCTTTTTGGTTTTTATAGCACTTACTCTTGCCTGCAATATCTTTACTCTACCAATACATTGGTTTGTAGCTCATTTTTAAATATAATTTTTGAATAGTTTTAGGTGGAGGGGTGGGTTGGGATTACAATGTAATGAATAACTCCCACAGTAAAATTTTACATTTTTAAATATATCATATTAATGCGCTCACTTGGAAACATGATTGATTTAACAATCGGTAGCAAATTTTTGTCAACTTCAGTTCTTTCTAGTAGTGAAGCTATCAGTAAGGAAGGGTTTACAAGCATACAGGCTCCTTAATCTAAAATAAGCAATAGAATCTTTTCATTTTGAAATCAGCTGAAACCAATTAAAATTGATTACATTCAGTTGTTTTTTTTTATTATTTGTCTATTGTATTCTGTTATCCAGTGCCTATTAAAATAATCCATTTATTGCAAATTAGTTTAAATTGTAGAACGTAACCTAAAATTAGCAATAGGAACTTTTCATTTGGAAAAAACACTATTGCTATCTACTGGAAAGCAAATTTGGATTAGTTTTTAAGGAATTATTTTTTTGTACAAAATTTCCATAATGTAATACCAAAAATCAATACGATATGACCAAAATGTAAAGAATTTTATGATCTCTTTTATTGACAAATGTATTATTAGCAGAGCTACATTGACGGAGAAGCTTATAGTACCTAATTGAAATATGCAAACCTACATATTAAATGAATCTACTTCTGGATATCTGATCATAACAGTAGTGTACTATGGCGGGTTTTGGCACCTCCGGCACTCCATACAGGTGGCGCCATCTGTCGGAACAAGGTCATCTGTGCGGCCGGAGGGTAAACTACAGCCTAGCGGACGATAGGTGAACTAAAGTTGTCCACCTATCGGACGATAGTTGAACTATTACTTGCAGAAATCTGCTCGGCCGATAGTTGAACTATCACTTGCAGGAATCTGCAGGTTGAAAAGTTTGTAAAGTTTGTCCACCTATCGGATGATAGTTGTAGTTTTATCTGATCAGAATACTGTAATAAATTAAAGAAAACTGGAAAAGATTGGGGATCGGGGCCGGGGAACAAGGAAGAAAAAAAAATATGAATGTTGAAGTGATAAATTTAATTTAATTTTTAATATTATTTATTATCTGATAAATAATTGTATAACAATTTTACTAGTATTAATTGTAACAATTAAGATGAATTAATGATAAATTTAAATGTAATATTTATTCTTAATAACAATTATATAAGAGCTGATGTAATTACTTAGGTATTACTAAATACTCGCATGTTTATTGTATTTACGTCACAATACTAATTGTGACGTAAATACAATAAACATGCGAGTCATGAATGTTGAAATGTTGAAGTGATAAATTTAACTATAAAGAATTGTTCGTTTATATTTCGATGAGTAATAATATACACAAATAAAATATACTAACAATATTTTTTTTAAATATTATTATTTATTTGTGTTCTACAGAGATGTGGATATGTGCATTCGAGTCCCGAAAAATGTAAATCATTTTATCCTCCCATATCTGTGCATGTATTATCGTGTGTAATTCGGGATCGTACACTTTTGCCAAGCAGGGACAATGCACTTTGGATAACTTTAAAAAAAAAAAAAAAAAAAATTAAAAAAAAAATTAAATAAAACTTATGTGTGTATATGAAATAAATTTGGTTTATTACTATTCAATTAAAAAAAAAAAAACTAAACATAAAATATTAAAAAATAACAAAATTGTACTTACCGATGGAATGTAGTCCATAACGTGAGCAATAATGTAATCGCACTGTGTTGTCATCTTGGATGTAATGTAGAACAAAATTTAACTAACTAATTATGACTAAAAATATACCTTATATACTTTTCAAAACATACAATGTATCATTGTAGTTAAAGGATACACGATTAGTAGGATTATATAATAATGAAAAGACAATGTTATAAGATTTTTTTAATTAATTTATTCTTATTTTAAGATAAGAAAATAATATACATTTTTTTTTTCAAATTACATATTGTATTCTAAATTTCTAATAGAATAGTGACCCCATGCATAGGTTTTAACAGAATTAGGTATTACATAGCGTTTAGTGTCGAAAGGTGATAATGCCACTTTGTTAACTAATTGTATGTACATTTTATGTAATATAGATTTAAATATATATTGTTTCTTAAAAATTTTTGTTTGATTAAAAAGTGAATCTAAATAATCTTCTTGAGTAATTTCATTTGCAACCACATTCCGTTTAATACCTTTTGCTTTTTTTGTTAGTTTACCCTCTATATTATTACAATAGAGTTTAGAGCGTAAACTAACATGGGGACACATGATTTTTCCCTTATTTTCATCTTTCATTAGACCTAAGACAGCTTTATTTTGTAAGGGAATATCGAACATGTTGTTTGAATCAAAATTTGATGTATCAAATTTATCTAAATTTTGTTTAGTATCGTTATAAATGTTTTCGGTTACAATTAGTAAAATAAGGCTGTCCGTATCTACGTAACATAAGGAAACTTTATCTCTAGCGTATTGTTTTAATAAAAAGTTATAATAAAAATCGTACAATAACCATTTAGATAATTCTAACACGGTAAATCCTATGTATATCGGTTTATCGTATATTATTCTAGATTTTGTTAATTGAACTGCACAAAAATTTTCGTTAAAAATTGAAACACTGTGAAAAGTTGGTTTTGAGACATAAACATTAGCACCCAGTTTTCTACCCACGTTTTCCCAATGTGTCAGTAGCTTTACTATCACTCTTTTGCCGACCGATTCTAGTGTTTTTCCGTAAGCCGCATTATTCATTAGTTTAAAAAAGTTTTTGTCAAAGTCATTGGTAGACGCTTGCCTCAATTTTGTGTTAAGATCGATGTATGTTTTTAGCCACGCACTTTGCTTAAATTTTAGCACTCGGTGAATTCGTTCCAAACGCAAACCTTGAGATAGAGCCAGCTTTAACATTTTGTAGTGCATCACATATTTCTTTTTGGGATAAAAATCCAGTAATAATATCCTTTATCATCGGAATCACTCATTTTGTTTACGTCAAGTTTTGAGATTTCCTCGTCTGATAACCAACAAAAATCGGATTGCGGTAAAACCTGAGACATTGCCCATCCGTACAAGTTGTTAAAGTCCCAATACGCAAGATACGATGTCAGTTTGTCCGGATTAAATGTCATCTCGTTGTCTTGATCGAACATAAAAGGATTATTGGCTTTTGCGTATCGCAGACAACTTTGAAAAACTCCTCCTCGTATTGATTTTTTGATCAAATGAAGCATATCTATGTCGGTTAGTAGCTCCAACTTGATTTTGGTATATTTTAACATTGCTGACCATGTAAGTCCGGGAGTTGTCATAAATTGTGCTGGATCTAAACTGTACGTTTTCTTACACATCGATCGAAAATTTTCAAATATATCGGTCAATAGCAAAACATCTAATTTTACATACAAATCCGAATATTCGCCAATAGTTTTGCAATTGAAAGAGTTCCAAACTTGTTGAGCGTGTTCGTAATCCCCGTCGCTTATATTGTCATTGTTAATTTTATCGAAGAAATCATTTTTTTGAGGCAACTGGGTTTCCGACGGTTTGTCGATACAATCTATATAATGATATGGAAATACTCCCTTTCTTGTCATTAATTTTAAATCGTTAAACATTTTACCAGTTTCAACAAACTGTTTTTCTTTTAAATTTGATGCAAGTTTGGCAATACTCGATGCCATAAACCTGAACGAATCCAAAAATCTTAATCTTAAAAACTTTTTATTATAAATGTCGTCAGTCTCAATTGGTACATGTTTTGTAAACGATATGTATTTTTCTTTGGTTAATGGAATAATGTCAATTTGATTTTGATCAGCTGCTAATTCCTCTAAAAATAAATGTGCGTCAAAGTTTGTTAGATTGTGAAAAAAGATCGGTATAAAATTGGGCACTTTATAATTTGGAATGAGCCAATCCACGAAATTCTCCGGTGAGGTGATCGTGATCCATAACTTGTTCATCGTCAACTAAAAATTCCTCTTCACAAATGTGACAGTTGGTTGATTGTAACACCTGATTTAATTGTAATTGTGATAGGGGGTTCATTGGAACATTTTTTTCTAAATATTTCTCATAGATCTCAACACAATCTTTTGTGAGGCGTTCCACAAAAACTTTTACACAGTCCAGACCTCTATAAATTTCAAGTTTTGACAAGGAATCATCGTACGAACATTTGATGTTGTACGCAAAACTATAGGGAACGTGCTTGTGTGTGGTTTCCGTGTAGGATTCTCCATCGCTTTTAGAGCACGTTGACAACGGCACAAGCATTGTTTCAAAATCTGCATACACCACAAATGGCACGGTAATCTTTTTTTCAAAACTTTCAAATTTCAAGGTGTTACATGTTGTTTTATTGCCGCACTTATCTTTTTTAACATTGTTCGTTGGTAGTTCCGATCTGATGTGATTATAATCTTCAACAATATGTTTCTTAAAATTTTCTTTGTTTGAGAAATATATTAGACATCCATCACATAAATGTTTTTTATGTTGATTTTTGGACAATTGGGAACTGATCAACTTTGACATATTTGTTATAAAACAAAAATGTTGCAATTCCATGTTTTCCAACAACAATAAATTAACGTCGATTTTTTTTTTCTTTAGTAAAATATAGAACCACTTCATAATCATTTTTTACTTCCTTTTTTGGATCTTCTAATTTATATTTTTTGTCTTTACATATTTTTTCCAAGCCGTAAACGTTGACACTTATGTTATTTTGGTTTTCAAATTTACAGATATCTTTCAATTTCATCGGAAATTCAATTCCATCTAAGTTTAAATGATTACTATAGTGTGGATAATTTGACGTTCTGTTTTTATTACTTAAAGCAGGAAACAAGTAAGCCATTATGCTTCAAGCAAAACACGCCTGATCATTATTTTCGATATTGACGACTGCGTTTTTATTTTTTATCATCGAAGGCAATTCAATAAATGAAGATCCTCTCAATGGATCCATTATTTGTTAGATTTACTAATCATGTTTTTCACGTCATTTAACAACTCCTCTTTCTGTGTGCTTAGCATTAATTGTATATTTGATTTAAGTGTCTTGTGTAAAGTATTCTCTAAGTGAGTGTGCAAGTTAATTTTTTCGTGCAGTTTGCTATTTATGTTTTTATCAGTTTCTAATTTATCATCAATTCTGATTTGTTCTAAATTGTTTTGATCTTAGATTCAATTATCTCCGATATTCTCTCCGACATCTTTTCCATTTTGTTTTCAAGATTTTTATCCATCCACAATCTTTCGAACAATTCATATATTTTCTTTTCGATGTTATTGCTTGTATTCATTATTAAAGTATCTACGTAATTTTTATTTACTCCATCCTGATTTTCAATTAGAGCCATTACCAGTTTTAAGCGTTTATTATCGATGTTGTAGTGTCCATCTGATGTTCGACAAAAATTATTATTATCTTCTCCAAATCGATTATCTGTTGACACATGTTGTCTGCCGAACTTGTCTATACTCATTTTGTAAATGAGAAAAATTAAAAAAAAAATTGATTGTTTATATGTATTTTTCTCATCATCATCATCATTTATAAATATCAAACTCGAATTTGACAATGGATTGTATTCAAAGTATGAGTCGTGAATTAGTAAGCAATAGGCTACACTTTCTGCGGGGAACTTATCGTTAGCTTCAAATTCAACTTGCACATCCACCGTTCCTGTCTTCAAATCGTCTTTTTGTTTGGAACAGTCGATCACAAAGATCGGACAACTTTTGAATTCTGCGTACGAAATGATTGGATCGGAAAAATTTCTCTCAAAATAACAGGGTTGAAAACCGACGTACGATTGAAAAACGGGTGCATACTTGGCAAGTCCAAAATCCATTTCTTGTTTAACATACGGAAAGTTTATAGTATTTAAAATTAAATTTATGTTTCTAACAATTAGATGATCAAAATTGGACGAATCAGCTTCTTTTACGTTTTTTTTCTTTTCTTGAAACGCAATAATGACGTAACGAGGTTTTTCAAGTTCTTTTGTGGTACGGATTGCCCATCGGTCCAATGAATTCGTGTTTAAATTGGGCAGTTCTTGCAATTCCCATTTTCTAAAAGCTACTTTTATGGGGCTATCTGCTTGTATGTGTCGCATAAGCTGCAACTTTAGAGGACTTTCGTCGCTGATTTTTATGTGAGGGACATGCCACTGTATCTTACTTAACACAATTTTCCATTATAAGCGTTATCATCGTTATGCGATAGACGCAAAATTATCTCTTGTTTTGAATTTATGATTATTTTCCTATACATTTCGGCAAAACCGAGCCACGTTTTTAGGGGAATGCATGCCAAAAATTTAGTAGCATTTATCGTGCTTGTAACTGCATTACGTTTCCATCCGGATCCTTCGAGGGCTCGTGCGTCTGCGTGAGTAAACGAACACAGTCCTTTTAACGTGCTGGTAATTCCCACATTTCTAACTTGATCTATTTCTACTCCATTGATTTCATATCGAACCTCATCGAATAAGAACGAGTATGCATTGTTTATGAGCTTGGCTGTGGATTCTGTTGTAAATGTTCCCTCTAAATAAATGTAACTGTCACATGGCAATGTGTAGAGATCTTGACTGTGGATGCATATTCTAATTTCATCGTTGTTATTGTAGCTATTGGATAAATACGGTTGATAAATGTGATATTCCTTCTCGATAATCGTGTTGTCGATAGATAATCCGTCGTAGATGCCAAGTATGTTAGCGTTATCGTCGTCGGTAGTACACATTTTTTAATTTTAAACCCAAGAGATCTTAAATTTGTAGATGTTAGATGTTCTACTTTTGAATCACGTCTTATTCGTTGTCTCAAACTTGGTGATTTTATATACTCTGCAAGCTGCTTAAATTTCAATCCCATTCCTTCAGTTCCAAACGTACTTCTATTAATTCTTCTTGGAAATTTATAAGTTCACCTTTCTCGTCCTTTATTTGCACTGTAATGTTGTGAACATTGCGTGTATTTATAGGCAAATAAATCACTGGATTTGGATGTTCGTTGATGGAGTAACCGGGACCGACATTTGGAGAAAATTCATAAATTGTGTGATCTGCGCGATGATTATGATATGCACCGGTAGTGATGTTGCATTCTATTCTGATCGTATTGCCTTTAACAATTTTCACATGTTTGCTAGAAGTGTGTTTATGATTAGCTCTTAGGTTTTCACTTTTAAATCCTAAAAGATCACCAAATGAATCATTTTTGGTAAAATCTACATCATGTTTTGACAACAATTCACACTGTAACGTGTTGTTGTTTGCAACAAGCGATATATTGTCCATGTCCAATTTGTTTTGCAAGACACGATTTATATTTTCTAAATTATAGGAACCAGTCGGAATTTCCACGTACGTATCGTAATAAAATTTTAAATTGATCACGTTGGCTATACTGTTATAGGTTTTAAAACGAATCATTCCAAGTCCATATTTCTTTTTTTTGTTCAACTCAATTGGAGGAAAATAGTTTGCAGATAATATACTTGTTCTGCCGCTAAGTGTATATGTTGTTGACGTCATTTCTTACTTAGAAATTGTAAACATAGATGACCGCATACGTACGTATCGAACTCTTGATGTCTTTCGGCGTTATAAACAATTTTGCAGTTGTCGAAATAGTTTATAACTTCTACGAGAGGTTTCAAATCTCCAAAACTATCAAACCATTCAACGTGCAAACCTATTTTTTTGGTAACAACACCAATGGGTTCCGGGTCCCGCCATATCATCTAAATTAATAATTCCTGATTCATTTTTAAAGGTATTTTTGGTAAATTATTCCGCATAAATACTCCTCGAAAATGGGGAATTTTTATAAGTTTTGCAAATTTTAGTAGATCTATGTCTGTAAGGGGTCTCCGAGGCAGATCTATTAGTTTTTTGTAACATTTATACCAAACCCTTTCTTTGTTTTTGTCATCTTAATTCCTTTGCCTATAGATATTGACTCCATAACCTTGTTATGTCTAACAGATTCTTCCAACTCTTTTCTTGCATCTTTGGCCTCATTTACAGCTTTTGCAATGCCAGCAGCTTCTCTAGCCAATGCACCCAAAGCCGACAATCCGGCAAATAGTAATATTAAAAATCCTCCAGTTTTTGGTACGGGTAGAATGGGTGGAACTCGAACACGCTTTTTTCCTCCTGCTCGTTTGACAGCTTGTCTTGCGGCACTTATTGTTTTGCCAATATTTCCTCCATTTTTTTTGAAAGCCTTTAATGTCGGCATCACTACTACTTGCCGAAAAGACTTTGTCTTTGACTTCAATCCCATACCTAATTTGGTTTTTGCTCTCATCAAATTTGTTACCAACCAAGCGTTTGCTTTTTCTTTCAAGGACGATTTTGAATTGGATGCAACTTGCCAAGCCAAATCAATCAATTTTTTGTCTGCTTCTAGTCGCTTTGGTACTTCTCCCGACTGTTCGTACGCAATATCGTGTTGTTTGCACGTTCTGTCCAATGTATTTATACCCAAATCACCACGAGCTAATCTTTTCCGTAGTTTTGTTCCCGGTCCGCAGTACTGATAGCCGGGCAAATAAAGCTCAATGGGTAACTTGTTGATTATTGAATTAAGTACACTCTTTGACTTTGGCATTACTAATAATATATATTTCAAAGTGTTCATACATTTATATAGAAAATTACATAATTTCAAAATATTTTAAGATTTAAGAATTTTGTTGTTGTCGACCCAAGAATTGTGTGAAGCATCCAGTCCCAACCATTTGACGTACAATTTATTTCCTTTTTTTTATCACCCGTTCAATTAAATAAACATCATTATATTTTGCCTTTTGCAGTTCATGTTCATAGAAAGATCCTTGAATCACTTGTCCGTGCGCGTTCTCAATGTTGTAGGTCACTGGATTGGTTATTTTTACCTTAACTATCTTAAATAGTTCGGTGATCCAATTTGGAGTGTATCCTTTTGAAAATATTGTTTTATATTTACTTATTCTGACGTAATCACCAACGTAAAGTTTTCTTTTTCTAGCAATTTTTACATTAGTGTAGATGTTTGTCAAAATGTCGTTTTCATTTTTCCTATTGACCTCTACCGGTTTCATTCCAATCGTCGAATGCTTTGTATTGTTATATTCTTTGGTCACATCTCCCAAAATATTTATCCATTTATAATTGCCTTGTATACTAAACTTTTTATAAAGTTTGTTCTTTAGTGTGCGTATTACTCTTTCCACAATACTTGCTTTAATAGAACTGAACGTTGAATACATATTAATTTCATGAACTTTGCAAAGCATTTTAACATGTGTATTCCAAAACTCCTTTCCATCATCAGCTTGAACGTTTGTTGGTTGGATTTTTTTGAAAATATCGGTTAACTGTCTGCTAATCTCGAGTCCCGTTTTACTTTTTAGCGGTCGTGTCCATACAAATTTACTGAAACAATCTATTGCGACTAAAATATATCTGTATCCTTTGTTCACTTTAAAATATGGAATAAATTTGGCCAAATCTATTTGAATTAGATCAGCAACCCCTTTCACTATAGTTCGTCTGCGAGGAAATTTTTTACGGGTTTGTCTGTGCAGTTCTTGAACCACTTGCTTCTTTTCCATTTGACGCAACACTATTTTTTTGTTAATTTTTTTTTATATTGTATCTACTCATATTTATTGTATAATATTTGCTTCACGCAGCTCTTCAATAATTGATACAATGTCGTTGTTTGCAGAAGTGTTACCCGCAAGTTTCGAAGCGTATAATAAACGCAATCTATCGACAAGCTCATTTATAGAATCCCAATAAACATGTTCAATTTTTTGATTCGTTAGTTCTTTGAGCATTTTTAAACCCACTCCTGCGTGCGAATACAATTTTAATTTAGCAGGATGTCTTGGTGGAAATAGTGATTGTAATATTCTTGTATATTTTGGACTAGTTCTTAATATTTTTTTACCCCGACCATTATTTTCATAATGAGCTTTAGTAGATTTTATTATTCCTTTGTATTCGATCAAATCCTCCGAATTATAATCGGTAGGATCTTTCATAAATATTAATTGATACAACCCTGCAATTCCTATGTACTCCTGTTCATCAATAATAATGTTATTTCAAAAAAAAAAATATTTGTTTTTTACGCGTTTCGCATGCAATCTGACACTTTCGAAAAAATTGATTTTTTGAAAAATCATGTCAAAGTCCAAAAAAATTCTCATTTTAACGCTATTTTCACGCGAATTTCACTTCTGAAACAAAAGGAAATTTCCAAAAAAAAAAAAATGTTTTTTACGCGTTTCGCATGCAATCTGACACTTTCAAAAAAATTTGATTTTATGAAAAATCAGGTCAAAGTCCAAAAAAATTCTCAATTTTACGCTATTTTCACGCAAATTTCACTTCCAAAACAAAGTGATATTTCCAAAAAAATAATTGTTTTTTACGCGTTTCGCATGCACTCTGACACTTTTTGAAAAAAATTGATTTTTTGAAAAATCATGTCAAAGTCCGAAAAAATTCTCAATTTTACGCTATTTTCACGCGAATTTCACTTCTGAAACAAAAGGAAATTTCCAAAAAAAAAAAAAAAAAATTGTTTTTTACGCGTTTCGCATGCAATCTGGCTCTTTCGAAAAAAATTGATTTTTTGAAAAATCATGTCAAAGTCCGAAAAAATTCTCAAATTTACGTGATTTGGATGGAAAGTTACGTCTGAAACAAAGGGAAATTTCCAAAAAAAAAAAAAATGTTTTTTACGCGTTTTGCATGCAATCACACACTTTCGAAAAAAAATGATTTTTTGAAAAATCATGTCAAAGTCCGAAAAAATTCTCAATTTTACGCTATTTTCACGCGAATTTCACTTCTGAAACAAAGGGAAATTTCCAAAAAAAAAAAAATTGTCTTTTACGCGTTTCGCATGCAATCTGACGCTTTAAAAAAAATGATTTTTTGAAAAATCATGTCAAAGTCCAATAAAATACTTATTTTAACGCTATTTTCACGCGAATTTCACTTCTGAAACAAAAGGAAATTTTCAAAAAAAAAAATATTTGTTTTTTACGCGTTTCGCATGCAATCTGACACTTTCGAAAAAATTTGATGTTTGAAAAATCATGTCAAAGTCCGAAAAAATTCTCAATTTTAGGCTATTTTCACGCGAATTTCACTTCTGAAAAAAAAAGGGAAATTTCCAAAAAAAAAAATATTTGTTTTTTACGCGTTTCGCATGCAATCTGACACTTTCGAAAAAAATTGATTTTTTGAAAAATCATGTCAAAGTCCGAAAAAATTCTCAATTTTACGCTATTTCACGCGAATTTCACTTCTGAAACAAAGGGCAAATTCAAAAAAAAAAAAAAATATTTGTTTTTTACGCGTTTCGCATGCAATCTGACACTTTCGAAAAAAATGGATTTTTTGAAAAACCATGTCAAAGTCCAAAAAAATTCTTATTTTAACGCTATTTTCACGCGAATTTCAATTCTGAAACAAAGGGAAGTTTCCAAAAAAAAAAATATTTGTTTTTTACGCGTTTCGCATGCAATCTGACACTTTCGAAAAAAATTGATTTTTTGAAAAATCATGTCAAAAAAAATTCTCAATTTTACGCTATTTTCACGCGAATTTCACTTGTGTTTCAAAGCATGTGAAACGCGTAAAAAACGAAAAAAAATCGACTTTTCACCCGATTTTCGAAAATTTCATTGGTGTTCAAAGCATGTGAAACGCGTAAAAAACGAAAAAAAAATCGACTTTTTACCCGATTTTCGAAAATTTTATTTGTGTTTGGAAGCATGCAAAACGAAAAAAAATCGACTTTTCACCCGATTTTTGAAAATTTCATTTGTTTGGAAGCATGCGAAACAAAAAAAAATCGACTTTTCACCCGATTTTCGAAAATTTCATTTGTGTTTGGAAGCATGCGAAACGAAAAACAAATCGACTTTTCACCCGATTTTCGAAATCTGACACTTTCGAAGAAAATTGATTTTTTGAAAAATCATGTCAAAGTCCGAAAAAATTCTCAATTTTACGCTATTTCACGCGAATTTCACTTCTGAAACAAAGGGAAAATTCCAAAAAAAAAAAAATATTTGTTTTTTACGCGTTTCGCATGCAATCTGACACTTTCGAAAACAATGGATTTTTTTAAAAACCATGTCAAAGTCCAAAAAAAATCTTATTTTAACGCTATTTTCACGCGAATTTCAATTCTGAAACAAAGGGAAGTTTCCAAAAAAAAAATATTTGTTTTTTACGCGTTTCGCATGCAATCTGACACTTTCGAAAAAAATTGATTTTTTGAAAAATCATGTCGAAGTCCGAAAAAATTCTCAATTTTACGCTATTTTCACGCGAATTTCACTTGTGTTTCAAAGCATGTGAAACGCGTAAAAAACGAAAAAAAATCGACTTTTCACCCGATTTTCGAAAATCTTATTGGTGTTTCAAAGCATGTGAAACGCGTAAAAAACAAAAAATCGGGTGAAAAGTCGATTTTTTTTTTCGTTTTTTACGCGTTTCACATGCTTTGAAACACAAATGAAATTTTCGAAAATCGAGTGAAAAGTCAATTTTTTTTGTTTCGCATGCTTGAAATGAAATGAAAATTTCATTTGTGTTTGGAAGCATGCGAAACGAAAAAAAAATCGACTTTTCACCCGATTTTCGAAAATTTCATTTGTGTTTCAAACCATGTGAAACGCGTAAAAAACAAACAAAAATAGACTTTTCACCCGATTTTCGAAAATTTCATTTGTGTTTCAAAGCATGTGAAACGCGTAAAAAACGAAAAAAAAAATCGACTTTTCACGAAAATTTCATTTGTTTGGAAGCATGCGAAACAAAAAAAATCGACTTTTCACCCGATTTTCGAAAATTTCATTTGTGTTTCAAAACATGTAAAACGAAAAAAAAATCGACTTTTCACCCGATTTTCGAAAATCTCAATTGTGTTTGGAAGCATGCGAAACAAAAAAAAAATCGACTTTTCATCCGATTTTCGAAAATTTCATTTGTGTTTGGAAGCATGCGAAACGAAAAAAATATCGACTTTTCACCCGATTTTCGAAAATTTCATTTGTGTTTCAAAGCATGTGAAACGCGTAAAAAACAAAAAAAAAATCGACTTTATACCCGATTTTCGAAAATTTCATTTGTGTTTGGAAGCATGCGAAACGAAAAAAATATCGACTTTTCACCCGATTTTCGAAAATTTCATTTGTGTTTCAAAGCATGTGAAACGCGTAAAAAACAAAAAAAAAATCGACTTTATACCCGATTTTCGAAAATTTCATTTGTGTTTCAAAGCATGTGAAACGCGTAAAAAACGAAAAAAAAATCGACTTTTCACCCGATTTTCGAATTTTCATTTGTGTTTGGAAGCATGCGAAACGAAAAAAAAAAACGACTTTTTACCCGATTTTCGAAAATTTCATTTGTGTTTCAAAGCATGTGAAACGCGTAAAAAACGAAAAAAAAATCGACTTTTCACCCGATTTTCGAATTTTCATTTGTGTTTGGAAGCATGCGAAACGAAAAACAAAATCGACTTTTCACCCGATTTTTGAAAATTTCATTTGTGTTTCAAAGCATGTGAAACGCGTAAAAAACGAAAAAAAAAAATCGACTTTTTACTCGATTTTCGAAAATTTCATTTGTGTTTCAAAACATGAGAAACGCGTAAAAAACGAAAAAAAAATCGACTTCTCACCCGATTTTCGAAAATTTCATTTGTGTTTGAAAGCATGCGAAACGAAAAAAAAAATCGACTTTTCACCCGATTTTCGAAAATTTTATTTGTGTTTGAAAGCATGTGAAACGCGTATAAAACAAAAAAAAAATCGACTTTTCACCCGATTTTCGAAAATTTCATTTGTGTTTGGAAGCATGCGAAACGAAAAAAAAAACGACTTTTTACCCGATTTTCGAATTTTCATTTGTGTTTGGAAGCATGCGAAACGAAAAAAAAAATCGACTTTTCACCCGATTTTCGAATTTTCATTTGTGTTTGGAAGCATGCGAAACGAAAAAAAAAATCGACTTTTCACCCGATTTTCGAATTTTCATTTGTGTTTGGAAGCATGCTAAACGAAAAAAAAAAACGACTTTTTACCCGATTTTCGAAAATTTCATTTGTGTTTCAAAGCATGTGAAACGCGTAAAAAACGAAAAAAAAAATCGACTTTTTACTCGATTTTCGAAAATTTCATTTGTGTTTCAAAACATGTGAAACGCGTAAAAAACGAAAAAAAAAATCGACTTCTCACCCGATTTTCGAAAATTTCATTTGTGTTTGGAAGCATGGGAAACGAAAGAAAAATCGACTTTTCACCCGATTTTCGAAAATTTCATTTGTGTTTCAAAGCATGTGAAACGCGTAAAAATCGAAAAAAAAATCGACTTTTTACCCGATTTTCGCAAATTTCATTTGTGTTTCAAAGCATGTGAAACGAAAAAAAAATCGACTTTTCACCCGATTTTCGAAAATTTCATTTGTGTTTCAAAGCATGTGAAACGCGTAAAAAACAAAAAAAAATCGACTTTTCACCCGATTTTCGAAAATTTCATTTGTGTTTCAAAGCATATGAAACGAAAAAAAAATCGACTTTTCACCCGATTTTCGAAAATTTCATTTGTGTTTGGAAGCATGTGAAACGCGTAAAAAACGAAAAAAAAATCGACTTCTCACCCGATTTTCGAAAATTTCATTTGTGTTTGAAAGCATGCGAAACGAAAAAAAAATCGACTTTTTACCCGATTTTCGAAAATTTCATTTGTGTTTGGAAGCATGGGAAACGAAAGAAAAATCGACTTTTCACCCGATTTTCGAAAATTTCATTTGTGTTTCAAAGCATGTGAAACGCGTATAAAACAAAAAAAAAATCGACTTTTCACCCGATTTTCGAAAATTTCATTTGTGTTTCAAAGCATGTGAAACGAAAAAAAAATCGACTTTTCATCCGATTTTCGAAAATTTTATTTGTGTTTGGAAGCATGCGAAACGAAAGAAAAATCGACTTTTTACCCGATTTTCGAAAATTTCATTTGTGTTTGGAAGCATGCGAAACGAAAAAAAAATCGACTTTTCACCCGATTTTTGAAAATTTCATTTGTGTTTGGAAGCATGCGATACGAAAAAAAAATCGACTTTTCACCCGATTTTCGAAAATTTCATTTGTGTTTCAAAGCATGTGAAACGCGTAAAAAACAAAAAAAAAATCGACTTTTCACCCGATTTTCGAAAATTTCATTTGTGTTTCAAAGCATGTGAAACAAAAAAAAAATCGACTTTTTATCCGATTTTCGAAAATTTCATTTGTGTTTGGAAGCATGCGAAACGAAAGAAAAATCGACTTTTTACCCGATTTTCGAAAATTTCATTTGTGTTTGAAAGCATGCGAAACGAAAAAAAAATCGACTTTTCACCCGATTTTCGAAAATTTCATTTGTGTTTCAAAGCATGTGAAACGCGTAAAAAACAAAAAAAAATCGACTTTTTATCCGATTTTCGAAAATTTCATTTGTGTTTGAAAGCATGCGAAACAAAAAAAAATCGACTTTTCACCCTATTTTCGAAAATTTCATTTGTGTTTGGAAGCATGCGAAACGAAAAAAAATCGACTTTTCACCCGATTTTTGAAAATTTCATTTGTGTTTCAAAGCATGTGAAACGCGTAAAAATCGAAAAAAAAATCGACTTTTCACCCGATTTTCGCAAATTTCATTTGTGTTTCAAAGCATGTGAAACGAAAAAAAAAATCGACTTTTCACCCGATTTTCGAAAATTTCATTTGTGTTTCAAAGCATGTGAAACGCGTAAAAAACAAAAAAAAATCGACTTTTCACCCGATTTTCGAAAATTTCATTTGTGTTTCAAAGCATATGAAACGAAAAAAAAATCGACTTTTCACCCGATTTTCGAAAATTTCATTTGTGTTTGGAAGCATGCGAAACGAAAAAAAAAATCAACTTTTTACCCAATTTCGAAAATTTCATTTGTGTTTTGGAAGCATGCGAAACAAAAAAAAAATCGACTTTTCACCCGATTTTCGAAAATTTCATTTGTGTTTCAAAGCATGTGAAACGCGTAAAAAACAAAAAAAATCGACTTTTCACCCAATTTTCGAAAATTTCATTTGTGTTTAGAAGCATGCGAAACGAAAAAAAAAATCAACTTTTTACCCAATTTCGAAAATTTCATTTGTGTTTTGGAAGCATGCGAAACAAAAAAAAAATCGACTTTTCACCCGATTTTCGAAAATCTTATTTGTGTTTCAAAGCATGTGAAACGCGTAAAAAACAAAAAAAAATCGATTTTTCACCCGATTTTCGAAAATTTCATTTGTGTTTCAAAGCATGTGAAACGCGTAAAAAATGAAAAAAAAATCAAATTTTCACCCGATTTTCGAAAATTTCATTTGTGTTTCAAAGCATGTGAAACGAAAAAAAAATCGACTTTTCACCCAATTTTCGAAAATTTCATTTGTGTTTCAAAGCATGTGAAACGCGTAAAAAACGAAAAAAAAATTGACTTTTCACCTGATTTTCGAATTTTATTTGTGTTTGGAAGCATGCGAAACGAAAAAAAAATCGACTTTTCACCCGATTTTCGAAAATTTCATTTGTGTTTCAAAGCATGTGAAACGAAAAAAAAAATCGACTTTTTATCCGATTTTCGAAAATTTTATTTGTGTTTGGAAGCATGCGAAACGAAAGAAAAATCGACTTTTTACCCGATTTTCGAAAATTTCATTTGTGTTTGGAAGCATGCGATACGAAAAAAAAATCGACTTTTCACCCGATTTTCGAAAATTTCATTTGTGTTTCAAAGCATGTGAAACGCGTAAAAAACAAAAAAAAATCGACTTTTCACCCGATTTTCGAAAATTTCATTTGTGTTTCAAAGCATGTGAAACGAAAAAAAAATCGACTTTTCATCCGATTTTCGAAAATTTCATTTGTGTTTGGAAGCATGCGAAACGAAAGAAAAATCGACTTTTTACCCGATTTTCGAAAATTTCATTTGTGTTTGGAAGCATGCGAAACGAAAAAAAAATCGACTTTTCACCCGATTTTCGAAAATTTCATTTGTGTTTCAAAGCATGTGAAACGCGTAAAAAACAAAAAAAAAATCGACTTTTTATTCGATTTTCGAAAATTTCATTTGTGTTTGAAAGCATGCGAAACAAAAAAAAATCGACTTTTCACCCTATTTTCGAAAATTTCATTTGTGTTTGGAAGCATGCGAAACGAAAAAAAATCGACTTTTCACCCGATTTTTGAAAATTTTATTTGTGTTTCAAAGCATGTGAAACGCGTAAAAATCGAAAAAAAAAATCGACTTTTCACCCGATTTTCGCAAATTTCATTTGTGTTTCAAAGCATGTGAAACGAAAAAAAAATCGACTTTTCACCCGATTTTCGAAAATTTCATTTGTGTTTCAAAGCATGTGAAACGCGTAAAAAACAAAAAAAAATCGACTTTTCACCCGATTTTCGAAAATTTCATTTGTGTTTCAAAGCATATGAAACGAAAAAAAAAATCGACTTTTTATCCGATTTTCGAAAATTTTATTTGTGTTTGGAAGCATGCGAAACAAAAGAAAAATCGACTTTTTACCCGATTTTCGAAAATTTCATTTGTGTTTGGAAGCATGCGATACGAAAAAAAAATCGACTTTTCACCCGATTTTCGAAAATTTCATTTGTGTTTCAAAGCATGTGAAACGCGTAAAAAACAAAAAAAAAATCGACTTTTCACCCGATTTTCGAAAATTTCATTTGTGTTTCAAAGCATGTGAAACGAAAAAAAAATCGACTTTTCATCCGATTTTCGAAAATTTCATTTGTGTTTGGAAGCATGCGAAACGAAAGAAAAATCGACTTTTTATCCGATTTTCGAAAATTTCATTTGTGTTTGGAAGCATGCGAAACGAAAAAAAAATCGACTTTTCACCCGATTTTCGAAAATTTCATTTGTGTTTCAAAGCATGTGAAACGCGTAAAAAACAAAAAAAAAAGCGACTTTTTATTCGATTTTCGAAAATTTCATTTGTGTTTGAAAGCATGCGAAACAAAAAAAAATCGACTTTTCACCCTATTTTCGAAAATTTCATTTGTGTTTGGAAGCATGCGAAACGAAAAAAAATCGACTTTTCACCCGATTTTTGAAAATTTTATTTGTGTTTCAAAGCATGTGAAACGCGTAAAAATCGAAAAAAAAAATCGACTTTTCACCCGATTTTCGCAAATTTCATTTGTGTTTCAAAGCATGTGAAACGAAAAAAAAATCGACTTTTCACCCGATTTCCGAAAATTTCATTTGTGTTTCAAAGCATGTGAAACGCGTAAAAAACAAAAAAAAATCGACTTTTCACCCGATTTTCGAAAATTTCATTTGTGTTTCAAAGCATATGAAACGAAAAAAAAAATCGACTTTTCACCCGATTTTCGAAAATTTCATTTGTGTTTGGAAGCATGTGAAACGCGTAAAAAACGAAAAAAAATCGGCTTTTCACCCGATTTTCGAAAATTTCATTTGTGTTTCAGAGCATATGAAACGAAAAAAAAATCGACTTTTCACCCGATTTTCGAAAATTTCATTTGTGTTTGGAAGCATGCAAAACGAAAAAAAAATCGACTTTCCACCCGATTTTCGAAAATTTCATTTGTGTTTGGAAGCATGCGAAACCAACAAAAAATCGACTTTTCACCCGATTTTCGAAAATTTCATTTGTGTTTGGAAGCATGCGAAACGAAAAAAAAATCGACTTTTCACCCGATTTTCGAAAATTTCATTTGTGTTTCAAAGCATGTGAAACGCGTAAAAAACGAAAAAAAAAATCGATTTTTCACCCGATTTTCGAAAATTTCATTTGTGTTTCAAAGCATGTGAAACGCGTAAAAAATGAAAAAAAAATCAAATTTTCACCCGATTTTCGAAAATTTCATTTGTGTTTCAAAGCATGTGAAACGAAAAAAAAATCGACTTTTCACCCGATTTTCGAAAATTTCATTTGTGTTTGGAAGCATGCGAAACGAAAAAAAAATCGACTTTTCACCCGATTTTCGAAAATTTCATTTGTGTTTCAAAGCATGTGAAACGCGTAAAAAACAAAAAAAATCGACTTATCACCCGATTTTCGAAAATTTCATTTGTGTTTCAAAGCATGTAAAACGAAAAAAAAATCGACTTTTCACCCGATTTTCGAAAATCTCATTTGTGTTTGGAAGCATGCGAAACAAAAAAAAAATCGACTTTTCATCCGATTTTCGAAAATTTCATTTGTGTTTGGAAGCATGCGAAACGAAAGAAAAATCGACTTTTTACCCGATTTTCGAAAATTTTATTTGTGTTTGGAAGCATGCGAAACGAAAAAAAAATGGACTTTTCACCCGATTTTCGAAAATTTCATTTGTGTTTGGAAGCATGCGAAACGAAAAAAAAATCGACTTTTCACCCGATTTTCGAAAATTTCATTTGTGTTTGGAAGCATGCGAAACGAAAAAAAAATCGACTTTTCACCCGATTTTCGAAAATTTCATTTGTGTTTCAAAGCATGTGAAACTCGTAAAAAACAAAAAAAAATCGACTTTTCACCCGATTTTCGAAAATTTCATTTGTGTTTTGGAAGCATGCGAAACAAAAAAAAAATCGACTTTCCACCCGATTTTCGAAAATTTCATTCTAGTTTGGAAGCATGCGAAACGAAAAAAAAATCGACTTTTTACCCGATTTTCGAAAATTTCATTTGTGTTTGGAAGCATGTGAAACGCGTAAAAAATGAAAAAAAAATCGATTTTTCACCCGATTTTCGAAAATTTCATTTGTGTTTCAAAGCATGTGAAACGCGTAAAAAATGAAAAAAAAAATCAAATTTTCACCCGATTTTCGAAAATTTCATTTGTGTTTCAAAGCATGTGAAACGAAAAAAAAAATCGACTTTTCACCCGATTTTCGAAAATTTCATTTGTGTTTGGAAGCATGCGAAACGAAAAAAAAAATCGACTTTTCACCCGATTTTCGAAAATTTCATTTGTGTTTCAAAGCATGTGAAACGCGTAAAAAACAAAAAAAAAAATCGACTTTTCACCCGATTTTCGAAAATTTCATTTGTGTTTCAAAGCATGTGAAACGCGTAAAAAACGAAAAAAAAATCGACTTTTCACGAAAATTTCATTTGTTTGGATGCATGCGAAACAAAAAAAAATCGACTTTTCACCCGATTTTCGAAAATTTTATTTGTGTTTGGAAGCATGCGAAACGAAAAAAAAATCGACTTTTCACCCGATTTTCAAAAACTTCATTTGTGTTTGGAAGCATGTGAAACGAAAAAAAAATCGATTTTTCACCCGATTTTCGAGAATTTCATTTGTGTTTGGAAGCATGCGAAACAAAAAAAAAAATCGACTTTTTACCCGATTTTCGAAAATTTCATTTGAGTTTCAAAGCATGTAAAACGAAAAAAAAATCGACTTTTCACCAGATTTTCGAAAATCTCATTTGTGTTTGGAAGCATGCGAAACAAAAAAAAAATCGACTTTTCACCCGATTACGAAAATTTTATTTGTGTTTGGAAGCATGCGAAACGAAAAAAAAAATGGACTTTTCACCCGATTTTCGAAAATTTCATTTGTGTTTGGAAGCATGCGAAACGAAAAAAAAATCGACTTTTCACCCGATTTTCGAAAATTTCATTTGTGTTTCAAAGCATATGAAACGAAAAAAAAAATCGACTTTTCACCCGATTTTCGAAAATTTCATTTGTGTTTCAAAGCATATGAAACGAAAAAAAAAATCGACTTTTCACCCGATTTTCGAAAATTTCATTTGTGTTTGAAAGCATGTGAAACGCGTAAAAAACGAAAAAAATCGACTTTTCACCCGATTTTCGAAAATTTCATTTGTGTTTCAAAGCATATGAAACGAAAAAAAAATCGACTTTTCACCCGATTTTCGAAAATTTCATTTGTGTTTGGAAGCATGCGAAACGAAAAAAAAATCGACTTTCCACCCGATTTTCGAAAATTTCATTTGTGTTTGGAAGCATGCGAAACCAAAAAAAAATCGACTTTTCACCCGATTTTCAAAAATTTCATTTGTGTTTCAAAGCATGTGAAACGCGTAAAAAACGAAAAAAAAATCGACTTTTCACCTGATTTTCGAAAATTTCATTTGTGTTTGGAAGCATGCGAAACGAAAAAAAAAAAAATCGACTTTTCACCCGATTTTCGAAAATTTCATTTATGTTTCAAAGCATGTGAAACGCGTAAAAAACGAAAAAAAATCGACCTTTCACTCGATTTTCGAAAATTTCATTTGTGTTTGGAAGCATGCGAAACGAAAAAAAAATCGACTTTTCACCCAATTTTCGAAAATTTCATTTGTGTTTGGAAGCATGCGAAACGAAAAAAAAATCGACTTTTCACCCGATTTTCGAAAATTTCATTTGTGTTTGGAAGCATGCGAAACGAAAAAAAAAATCGACTTTTCACCCGATTTTCGAAAATTTCATTTATGTTTCAAAGCATGTGAAACGCGTAAAAAACGAAAAAAAATCGACCTTTCACTCGATTTTTGAAAATTTCATTTGTGTTTGGAAGCATGCGAAACGAAAAAAAAATCGACTTTTCACCCAATTTTCGAAAATTTCATTTGTGTTTGGAAGCATGCGAAACGAAAAAAAAAATCGACTTTTCACCCGATTTTCGAAAATTTCATTTGTGTTTGGAAGCATGCGAAACGAAAAAAAAATCGAGTTTTCACCGGATTTTCGAAAATTTTATTTGTGTTTGGAAGCATGCGAAACGAAATAAAAATCGACTTTTCACCCGATTTTCGAAAATTTCATTTGTGTTTCAAAGCATGTGAAACGCGTAAAAAACGAAAAAAAAATCGACTTTTCACCCGATTTTCGAAAATTTCATTTGTGTTTGGAAGCATGCGAAACGAAAAAAAAATCGACTTTTCACCCAATTTTCGAAAATTTTATTTGTTTCGAAGCATGTGAAACGCGTAAAAAACGAAAAAAAATCGACTTTTCACCCAATTTTCGAAAATTTTATTTGTGTTTCAAAGCATGTGAAACGCATAAAAAACGAAAAAAAAATCGACTTTTCACCCGATTTTCGAAAATTTCATTTGTGTTTGGAAGCATGCGAAACGAAAAAAAAATCGACTTTTCACCCGATTTTCGAAAATTTCATTTGTGTTTCAAAGCATGTGAAACGCGTAAAAAACGAAAAAAAAATCGACTTTTCACCCGAGTTTCGAAAATTTTATTTGTTTCAAAGCATGTGAAACGCGTAAAAAACGAAAAAAAATCGACCTTTCACTCGATTTTTGAAAATTTCATTTGTGTTTGGAAGCATGCGAAACGAAAAAAAAATCGACTTTTCACCCAATTTTCGAAATTTTATTTGTTTCAAAGCATGCGAAACGCGTAAAAAACGAAAAAAAATCGACTTTTCACCCAATTTTCGAAAATTTTATTTGTTTCAAAGCATGTGAAACGCGGTAAAAAACGAAAAAAAATCGACTTTTCACCCAATTTTCGAAAATTTTATTTGTGTTTCAAAGCATGTGAAACGCATAAAAAACGAAAAAAAAATCGACTTTTCACCCGATTTTCGAAAATTTTATTTGTTTCAAAGCATGCGAAACGCGTAAAAAACGAAAAAAAATCGACTTTTCACCCAATTTTCGAAAATTTTATTTGTTTCAAAGCATGTGAAACGCGTAAAAAACGAAAAAAAATCGACTTTTCACCCAATTTTCGAAAATTTTATTTGTGTTTCAAAGCATGTGAAACGCATAAAAACGAAAAAAAAATCGACTTTTCACCCGATTTTCGAAAATTTCATTTGTGTCTGGAAGCATGCGAAACGAAAAAAAATCGACTTTTCACCCGAGTTTCGAAAATTTTATTTGTGTTTGGAAGCATGCGAAACGAAAAAAAATCGACTTTTCACCCGATTTTCGAAAATTTCATTTGTGTTTCAAAGCATGTGAAACGCGTAAAAAACGAAAAAAAAATCGACCTTTCACTCGATTTTCGAAAATTTCATTTGTGTTTGGAAGCATGCGAAACGAAAAAAAAATCGACTTTTCACCCGATTTTCGAAAAATTCATTTGTGTTTGAAAGCATGCGTAACGAAAAAAAATCGACTTTTCACCCGATTTTTGAAAATTTCATTTGTGTTCTGAAGCATGCGAAACGAAAAAAAAATCGACTTTTTACCCGATTTTCGAAAATTTCATTTGTGTTTGGAAGCATGCGAAACGAAAAAAAAAATCGACTTTTCACCCGATTTTCGAAAATTTCATTTGTGTTTGGAAACATGCGAAACGAAAAAAAAATCGACTTTTCAACCCGATTTTCAAAAATATCATTTGTGTTTGGAAGCATGCGAAACGAAAAAAAATCGACTTTTCACCCGATTTTCGAAAATTTCATTTGTATTTGCAAGCATGCGAACGAAAAAAAAAATCGACTTTTTACCCGATTTTCGAAAATTTCATTTGTGTTTGGAAGCATGCGAAACGAAAAAAAAATCGACTTTTCACCCGATTTTCAAAAATATCATTTGTGTTTGGAAGCATGCGAAACGAAAAAAAATCGACTTTTCACCCGATTTTCGAAAATTTCATTTGTATTTGCAAGCATGCGAAACAAAAAAAAATCGACTTTTCACCCGATTTTCGAAAATTTCATTTGTGTTTTAAAGCATGTGTAACGCGTAAAAAACAAAAAAAAATCGACTTTTTACCCGATTTTCGAAAATTTCATTTGTGTTTCAAAGCATGTGAAACGAAAAAAAAATCGACTTTTTACCCGATTTTCGAAAATTTCATTTGTGTTTGGAAGCATGCGAAACGAAAAAAAATCGAGTTTTCACCCGATTTTCGAAAATTTCATGTGTTTGGAAGCATGCGAAACGAAAAAAAAATCGACTTTTCACCCGATTTTCGAAAATTTCATTTGTGTTTGGAAGCATGCGAAACGAAAAAAAAATCGACTTTTCACCCGATTTTCGAAAATTTCATTTGTGTTTGGAAGCATGCGAAACGAAAAAAAAATCGACTTTTCACCCGATTTTCGAAAATTTCAT
This sequence comes from Tachinus rufipes, assembly GCA_963932245.1. Lineage (NCBI taxonomy): Eukaryota > Metazoa > Arthropoda > Insecta > Coleoptera > Staphylinidae > Tachinus > Tachinus rufipes. The sequence continues at coordinate 24,854,219 of OZ010741.1, forward strand.
TTGTGTTTGAAAGCATGCGAAACGAAAAAAAAATCGACTTTTCACCCGATTTTCGAAAATTTCATTTGTGTTTGGAAGCATGCGAAACGAAAAAAAAATCGACTTTTCACCCGATTTTCGAAAATTTCATTTGTGTTTGGAAGCATGTGTAACGCGTAAAAAACAAAAAAAAATCGACTTTTCACCCGATTTTCGAAAATTTCATTTGTGTTTTAAAGCATGTGAAACGAAAAAAAAATCGACTTTTCACCCGATTTTCGAACATTTCATTTGTGTTTGGAAGCATGCGAAACGAAAAAAAAATCGACTTTTCACCCGATTTTCGAAAATTTCATTTGTGTTTGGAAGCATGCGAAACAAAAAAAAAATCGACTTTTCACCCGATTTTCGAAAATTTCATTTGTGTTTGGAAGCATGCGAAACGAAAAAAAAATCGACTTTTCACCCGATTTTCGAAAATTTCATTTGTGTTTGGAAGCATGCGAAACGAAAAATAAATCGACTTTTCACCCCGATTTTCGAAAATTTCATTTGCATTTGTGTTTGGAAGCATGTGTAACGCGTAAAAAACAAAAAAAAAATCGACTTTTTACCCGATTTTCGAAAATTTCATTTGTGTTTCAAAGCAAGTGAAACGAAAAAAAAATCGACTTTTTACCCGATTTTCGAAAATTTCATTTGTGTTTGGAAGCATGCGAAACGAAAAAAAAATCGAGTTTTCACCCGATTTTCGAAAATTTCATGTGTTTGGAAGCATGCGAAACGAAAAAAAAATCGACTTTTCACCCGATTTTCGAAAATTTCATTTGTGTTTGGAAGCATGCGAAACGAAAAATAAATCGACTTTTCACCCGATTTTCGAAAATTTCATTTGTGTTTGGAAGCATGCGAAACGAAAAAAAAATCGACTTTTCACCCGATTTTCGAACATTTCATTTGTGTTTGGAAGCATGCGAAACGAAAAAAAAATCGACTTTTCACCCGATTTTCGAAAATTTCATTTGTGTTTCAAAGCATGTGAAACGAAAAAAAAATCGATTTTTTACCCGTTTTTCGAAAATTTCATTTGTGTTTGGAAGCATGCGAAACGAAAAAAAAATCGACTTTTCACCCGATTTTCGAAAATTTCATTTGTGTTTGGAAGCATGCGAAACGAAAAAAAAATCGACTTTTCACCCGATTTTCGAAAATTTCATTTGTATTTGGAAGAATGCGAACGAAAAAAAAAATCGACTTTTCACCCGATTTTCGAAAATTTCATTTGTGTTTGGAAGCATGCGAAACGAAAAAAAAATCGACTTTTTACCCGATTTTCAAAAATTTCATTTGTGTTTGGAAGCATGCGAAACGAAAAAAAAAATCGAGTTTTCACCCGATTTTCGAAAATTTCATTTGTGTTTTAAAGCATGTGTAACGCGTAAAAAACAAAAAAAAAATCGATTTTTCACCCGATTTTCGAAAATTTCATTTGTGTTTCAAAGCATGTGAAACGAAAAAAAAATCGACTTTTTACCCGATTTTCGAAAATTTCATTTGTGTTTGGAAGCATGCGAAACGAAAAAAAATCGACTTTTCACCCGATTTTCGAAAATTTCATTTGTGTTTGGAAGCATGCGAAACGAAAAAAAAATCGACTTTTCACCCGATTTTCGAAAATTTCATTTGTGTTTGGAAGCATGCGAAACGAAAAAAAAATCGAGTTTTCACCCGATTTTCGAAAATTTCATTTGTGTTTGGAAGCATGCGAAACGAAAAAAAAATCGAGTTTTCACCCGATTTACGAAAATTTCATTTGTGTTTGGAAGCATGCGAAACGAAAAAAAAATCGACTTTTCACCCGATTTTCGAAAATTTCATTTGTGTTTGGAAGCATGCGAAACGAAAAAAAAAATCGAGTTTTAACCCGATTTTCGAAAATTTCATTTGTGTTTGGAAGCATGCGAAACGAAAAAAAAATCGACTTTTCACCCGATTTTCGAAAATTTCATTTGTGTTTGGAAGCATGCGAAACGAAAAAAAAATCGAGTTTTCACCCGATTTTCGAAAATTTCATTTGTGTTTCAAAGCATGTGAAACGAAAAAAAAACCGACTTTTTACCCGATTTTCGAAAATTTCATTTGTGTTTGGAAGCATGCGAAACGAAAAATAAATCGACTTTTCACCCGATTTTCGAAAATTTCATTTGTGTTTGGAAGCATGCGAAACGAAAAAAAAATCGACTTTTCACCCGATTTTCGAAAATTTCATTTGTGTTTCAAAGCATGCGAAACGAAAAAAAAATCGACTTTTCACCCGATTTTCGAAAATTTCATTTGTGTTTGGAAGCATGCGAAACGAAAAAAAAATCGACTTTTCACCCGATTTTCGAAAATTTCATTTGTGTTTGGAAGCATGCGAAACGAAAAAAAAATCGAGTTTTCACCCGATTTTCGAAAATTTCATTTGTGTTTGGAAGCATGCGAAACGAAAAAAAAATCGAGTTTTCACCCGATTTTCGAAAATTTCATTTGTGTTTGGAAGCATGCGAAACGAAAAAAAAAATCGACTTTTCACCCGATTTTCGAAAATTTTATTTGTATTTGGAAGCATGCGAACGAAAAAAAAATCGACTTTTCACCCAATTTTCGAAAATTTCATTTGTGTTTGGAAGCATGCGAAACGAAAAAAAAATCGACTTTTCACCCGATTTTCGAAAATTTTATTTGTGTTTGGAAGCATGCGAAACGAAAAAAAAATCGAGTTTTAACCCGATTTTCGAAAATTTCATTTGTGTTTGGAAGCATGCGAAACGAAAAAAAAATCGACTTTTCACCCGATTTTCGAAAATTTCATTTGTGTTTGGAAGCATGCGAAACGAAAAAAAAATCGACTTTTCACCTGATTTTCGAAAATTTCATTTGTGTTTGGAAGCATGCGAAACAAAAAAAAAAATCGACTTTTCACCCGATTTTCGAAAATTTCATTTGTGTTTCAAAGCATGTGAAACGAAAAAAAAATCGACTTTTCACCCGATTTTCGAAAATTTCATTTGTGTTTGGAAGCAAGCGAAACGAAAAAAAAATCGAGTTTTCACCCGATTTTCGAAAATTTCATTTGCGTTTGGAAGCATGCGAAACGAAAAAAAAAAACGACTTTTCACCCGATTTTCGAAAATTTCATTTGTGTTTCAAAGCATGTGAAACGCGTAAAAAACGAAAAAAAAATCGACTTTTCACCCGATTTTCGAAAATTTCATTTGTGTTTGGAAGCATGCGAAACGAAAAAAAAATCGAGTTTTCACCCGATTTTCAAAAATTTCATGTGTTTGGAAGCATGCGAAACGAAAAAAAAATCGACTTTTCACCTGATTTTCGAAAATTTCATTTGTGTTTGGAAGCATGCGAAACGAAAAAAAAATCGAGTTTTCACCCGATTTTCGAAAATTTCATTTGTGTTTGGAAGCATGCGAAACGAAAAAAAAATCGAGTTTTCACCCGATTTTCGAAAATTTCATTTGTGTTTGGAAGCATGCGAAACGAAAAAAAAATCGACTTTTCACCCGATTTTCGAAAATTTCATTTGTGTTTGGAAGCATGCGAAACGAAAAAAAAATCGACTTTTCACCCGATTTTCGAAAATTTCATTTGTGTTTCAAAGCATGTGAAACGAAAAAAAAATCGACTTTTCACCCGATTTTCGAAAATTTCATTTGTGTTTGGAAGCATGCGAAACAAAAAAAAAATTGACTTTTCACCCGATTTTCGAAAATTTCATTTGTGTTTCAAAGCATGTGAAACGAAAAAAAAATCGACTTTTTACCCGATTTTCGAAAATTTCATTTGTGTTTGGAAGCAAGCGAAACGAAAAAAAAATCGAGTTTTCACCCGATTTTCGAAAATTTCATTTGCGTTTGGAAGCATGCGAAACGAAAAAAAAAAACGACTTTTCACCCGATTTTCGAAAATTTCATTTGTGTTTCAAAGCATGTGAAACGCGTAAAAAACGAAAAAAAAATCGACTTTTCACCCGATTTTCGAAAATTTCATTTGTGTTTGGAAGCATGCGAAACGAAAAAAAAATCGAGTTTTAACCCGATTTTCGAAAATTTCATTTGTGTTTGGAAGCATGCGAAACGAAAAAAAAATCGAGTTTTCACCCGATTTTCAAAAATTTCATGTGTTTGGAAGCATGCGAAACGAAAAAAAAAATCGACTTTTCACCTGATTTTCGAAAATTTCATTTGTGTTTGGAAGCATGCGAAACGAAAAAAAAAATCGAGTTTTCACCCGATTTTCGAAAATTTCATTTGTGTTTGGAAGCATGCGAAACGAAAAAAAAATCGAGTTTTCAAAGCATGTGAAACGAAAAAAAAATCGACTTTTTACCCGATTTTCGAACATTTCATTTGTGTTTGGAAGCATGCGAAACGAAAAAAAAATCGAGTTTTCAAAGCATGTGAAACGAAAAAAAAATCGACTTTTTACCCGATTTTCGAACATTTCATTTGTGTTTGGAAGCATGCGAAACGAAAAAAAAATCGACTTTTCACCCGATTTTCGAAAATTTCATTTGTGTTTGGAAGCATGCGAAACGAAAAAAAAATCGAGTTTTCACCCGATTTTCGAAAATTTCATTTGTGTTTGGAAGCATGCGAAACGAAAAAAAAAATCGACTTTTCACCCGATTTTCGAAAATTTCATTTGTGTTTGGAAGCATGTGTAACGCGTAAAAAACAAAAAAAAAATCGACTTTTCACCCGATTTTCGAAAATTTCATTTGTGTTTCAAAGCATGTGAAACGAAAAAAAAATCGACTTTTCACCCGATTTTCGAAAATTTCATTTGTGTTTGGAAGCATGCGAAACGAAAAAAAAATCGACTTTTCACCCGATTTTCGAAAATTTCATTTGTGTTTGGAAGCATGCGAAACGAAAAAAAATCGAGTTTTCACCCGATTTTCGAAAATTTCATTTGTGTTTGGAAGCATGCGAAACGAAAAAAAAATCGACTTTTCACCCGATTTTCGAAAATTTCATTTGTGTTTGGAAGCATGCAAAACGAAAAAAAAATCGAGTTTTAACCCGATTTTCGAAAATTTCATTTGTGTTTGGAAGCATGCGAAACGAAAAAAAAATCGAGTTTTCACCCGATTTTCAAAAATTTCATGTGTTTGGAAGCATGCGAAACGAAAAAAAAATCGACTTTTCACCTGATTTTCGAAAATTTCATTTGTGTTTGGAAGCATGCGAAACGAAAAAAAAATCGAGTTTTCACCCGATTTTCGAAAATTTCATTTGTGTTTGGAAGCATGCGAAACGAAAAAAAAATCGAGTTTTCACCCGATTTTCGAAAATTTCATTTGTGTTTGGAAGCATGCGAAACGAAAAAAAAATCGACTTTTCACCCGATTTTCGAAAATTTCATTTGTGTTTGGAAGCATGCGAAACGAAAAAAAAATCGACTTTTCACCCGATTTTCGAAAATTTCATTTGTGTTTCAAAGCATGTGAAACGAAAAAAAAATCGACTTTTCACCCGATTTTCGAAAATTTCATTTGTGTTTGGAAGCATGCGAAACAAAAAAAAAATTGACTTTTCACCCGATTTTCGAAAATTTCATTTGTGTTTCAAAGCATGTGAAACGAAAAAAAAATCGACTTTTTACCCGATTTTCGAAAATTTCATTTGTGTTTGGAAGCATGCGAAACGAAAAAAAAATCGAGTTTTCAAAGCATGTAAAACGAAAAAAAAATCGACTTTTTACCCGATTTTCGAACATTTCATTTGTGTTTGGAAGCATGCGAAACGAAAAAAAAATCGACTTTTCACCCGATTTTCGAAAATTTCATTTGTGTTTGGAAGCATGCGAAACGAAAAAAAAATCGACTTTTCACCCGATTTTCGAAAATTTCATTTGTGTTTGGAAGCATGCGAAACGAAAAAAAAAATCGACTTTTCACCCGATTTTCGAAAATTTCATTTGTGTTTGGAAGCATGTGTAACGCGTAAAAAACAAAAAAAAAATCGACTTTTCACCCGATTTTCGAAAATTTCATTTGTGTTTCAAAGCATGTGAAACGAAAAAAAAATCGACTTTTCACCCGATTTTCGAAAATTTCATTTGTGTTTGGAAGCATGCGAAACGAAAAAAAAATCGACTTTTCACCCGATTTTCGAAAATTTCATTTGTGTTTGGAAGCATGCGAAACGAAAAAAAATCGAGTTTTCACCCGATTTTCGAAAATTTCATTTGTGTTTGGAAGCATGCGAAACGAAAAAAAAATCGACTTTTCACCCGATTTTCGAAAATTTCATTTGTGTTTGGAAGCATGCGAAACGAAAAAAAAATCGACTTTTCACCCGATTTTCGAAAATTTCATTTGTGTTTGGAAGCATGTGTAACGCGTAAAAAACAAAAAAAAAATCGACTTTTCACCCGATTTTCGAAAATTTCATTTGTGTTTCAAAGCATGTGAAACGAAAAAAAAATCGACTTTTTACCCGATTTTCGAAAATTTCATTTGTGTTTGGAAGCATGCGAAACGAAAAAAAAATCGAGTTTTCAAAGCATGTGAAACGAAAAAAAAATCGACTTTTTACCCGATTTTCGAACATTTCATTTGTGTTTGGAAGCATGCGAAACGAAAAAAAAATCGACTTTTCACCCGATTTTCGAAAATTTCATTTGTGTTTGGAAGCATGCGAAACGAAAAAAAAATCGACTTTTCACCCGATTTTCGAAAATTTCATTTGTGTTTGGAAGCATGCGAAACGAAAAAAAAAATCGACTTTTCACCCGATTTTCGAAAATTTCATTTGTGTTTGGAAGCATGTGTAACGCGTAAAAAACAAAAAAAAAATCGACTTTTCACCCGATTTTCGAAAATTTCATTTGTGTTTCAAAGCATGTGAAACGAAAAAAAAATCGACTTTTCACCCGATTTTCGAAAATTTCATTTGTGTTTGGAAGCATGCGAAACGAAAAAAAATCGAGTTTTCACCCGATTTTCGAAAATTTCATTTGTGTTTGGAAGCATGCGAAACGAAAAAAAAATCGACTTTTCACCCGATTTTCGAAAATTTCAATTGTGTTTGGAAGCATGCGAAACGAAAAAAAATCGACTTTTTACCCGATTTTCGAAAATTTCATTTGTGTTTGGAAGCATGCGAAACGAAAAAAAAATCGAGTTTTCACCCGATTTTCGAAAATTTCATTTGTGTTTGGAAGCATGCGAAACGAAAAAAAAATCGAGTTTTCACCCGATTTTCGAAAATTTCATTTGTGTTTGGAAGCATGCGAAACGAAAAAAAAATCGAGTTTTCACCCGATTTTCGAAAATTTCATTTGTGTTTGGAAGCATGCGAAACGAAAAAAAAATCGAGTTTTCACCCGATTTTCGAAAATTTCATTTGTGTTTGGAAGCATGCGAAACGAAAAAAAAATCGACTTTTCACCCGATTTTCGAAAATTTCATTTGTATTTGGAAGCATGCGAACGAAAAAAAAAATCGATTTTTCACCCGATTTTCGAAAATTTCATTTGTGTTTGGAAGCATGCGAAACGAAAAAAAAAATCGACTTTTCACCCGATTTTCGAAAATTTCATTTGTGTTTGGAAGCATGCGAAACGAAAAAAAAAAATCGAGTTTTAACCCGATTTTCGAAAATTTCATTTGTGTTTGGAAGCATGCGAAACGAAAAAAAAATCGACTTTTCACCCGATTTTCGAAAATTTTATTTGTGTTTGGAAGCATGCGAAACGAAAAAAAAATCGACTTTTCACCCGATTTTCGAAAATTTCATTTGTGTTTGGAAGCATGCGAAACGAAAAAAAAATCGAGTTTTCACCCGATTTTCGAAAATTTCATTTGTGTTTCAAAGCATGTGAAACGAAAAAAAAATCGACTTTTTACCCGATTTTCGAAAATTTCATTTGTGTTTGGAAGCATGCGAAACGAAAAAAAAAACGACTTTTCACCCGATTTTCGAAAATTTCATTTGTGTTTCAAAGCATGTGAAACGAAAAAAAAATCGACTTTTTACCCGATTTTCGAAAATTTCATTTGTGTTTGGAAGCATGCGAAACGAAAAAAAAATCGACTTTTCACCCGATTTTCGAAAATTTCATTTGTGTTTGGAAGCATGCGAAACGAAAAAAAAATCGACTTTTCACCCGATTTTCGAAAATTTCATTTGTGATTGGAAGCATGCGAAACGAAAAAAAAATCGAGTTTTCACCCGATTTTCGAAAATTTCATTTGTGTTTGGAAGCATGCGAAACGAAAAAAAAATCGACTTTTCACCCGATTTTCGAAAATTTCATTTGTATTTGGAAGCATGCGAACGAAAAAAAAATCGACTTGTCACCCGATTTTCGAAAATTTCATTTGTGTTTGGAAGCATGCGAAACGAAAAAAAAATCGAGTTTTCACCCGATTTTCGAAAATTTCATTTGTGTTTGGAAGCATGCGAAACGAAAAAAAAATCGACTTTTCACCCGATTTTCGAAAATTTCATTTGTATTTGGAAGCATGCGAACGAAAAAAAAATCGACTTTTCACCCGATTTTCGAAAATTACATTTGTGTTTGGAAGCATGCGAAACGAAAAAAAAATCGACTTTTCACCCGATTTTCGAAAATTTCATTTGTGTTTGGAAGCATGCGAAACGAAAAAAAATCGACTTTTTACCCGATTTTCAAAAATTTCATTTGTGTTTGGAAGCATGCGAAACGAAAAAAAAATCGAGTTTTCACCCGATTTTCGAAAATTTCATTTGTGTTTTAAAGCATGTGTAACGCGTAAAAAACAAAAAAAAAATCGACTTTTCACCCGATTTTCGAAAATTTCATTTGTGTTTCAAAGCATGTGAAACGAAAAAAAAATCGATTTTTTACCCGTTTTTCGAAAATTTCATTTGTGTTTGGAAGCATGCGAAACGAAAAAAAAATCGACTTTTCACCCGATTTTCGAAAATTTCATTTGTGTTTGGAAGCATGCGAATCGAAAAAAAAATCGACTTTTCACCCGATTTTCGAAAATTTCATTTGTATTTGGAAGAATGCGAACGAAAAAAAAAATCGACTTTTCACCCGATTTTCGAAAATTTCATTTGTGTTTGGAAGCATGCGAAACGAAAAAAAAATCGACTTTTTACCCGATTTTCGAAAATTTCATTTGTGTTTGGAAGCATGCGAAACGAAAAAAAAATCGACTTTTTACCCGATTTTCAAAAATTTCATTTGTGTTTGGAAGCATGCGAAACGAAAAAAAAATCGAGTTTTCACCCGATTTTCGAAAATTTCATTTGTGTTTTAAAGCATGTGTAACGCGTAAAAAACAAAAAAAAAAATCGATTTTTCACCCGATTTTCGAAAATTTCATTTGTGTTTCAAAGCATGTGAAACGAAAAAAAAATCGACTTTTTACCCGATTTTCGAAAATTTCATTTGTGTTTGGAAGCATGCGAAACGAAAAAAAAATCGACTTTTCACCCGATTTTCGAAAATTTCATTTGTGTTTGGAAGCATGCGAAACGAAAAAAAATCGACTTTTCACCCGATTTTCGAAAATTTCATTTGTGTTTGGAAGCATGCGAAACGAAAAAAAAATCGAGTTTTCACCCGATTTTCGAAAATTTCATTTGTGTTTGGAAGCAAGCGAAACGAAAAAAAAATCGAGTTTTCACCCGATTTTCGAAAATTTCATTTGCGTTTGGAAGCATGCGAAACGAAAAAAAAAAACGACTTTTCACCCGATTTTCGAAAATTTCATTTGTGTTTCAAAGCATGTGAAACGCGTAAAAAACGAAAAAAAAATCGACTTTTCACCCGATTTTCGAAAATTTCATTTGTGTTTGGAAGCATGCAAAAGGAAAAAAAAATCGAGTTTTAACCCGATTTTCGAAAATTTCATTTGTGTTTGGAAGCATGCGAAACGAAAAAAAAATCGAGTTTTCACCCGATTTTCAAAAATTTCATGTGTTTGGAAGCATGCGAAACGAAAAAAAAATCGACTTTTCACCTGATTTTCGAAAATTTCATTTGTGTTTGGAAGCATGCGAAACGAAAAAAAAAATCGAGTTTTCACCCGATTTTCGAAAATTTCATTTGTGTTTGGAAGCATGCGAAACGAAAAAAAAATCGACTTTTCACCCGATTTTCGAAAATTTCATTTGTGTTTGGAAGCATGCGAAACGAAAAAAAAAATCGACTTTTCACCCGATTTTCGAAAATTTCATTTGTGTTTCAAAGCATGTGAAACGAAAAAAAAATCGACTTTTCACCCGATTTTCGAAAATTTCATTTGTGTTTGGAAGCATGCGAAACAAAAAAAAAATCGACTTTTCACCCGATTTTCGAAAATTTCATTTGTGTTTCAAAGCATGTGAAACGAAAAAAAAATCGACTTTTCACCCGATTTTCGAACATTTCATTTGTGTTTGGAAGCATGCGAAACGAAAAAAAAATCGACTTTTCACCCGATTTTCGAAAATTTCATTTGTGTTTGGAAGCATGCGAAACGAAAAAAAATCGAGTTTTCACCCGATTTTCGAAAATTTCATTTGTGTTTGGAAGCATGCGAAACGAAAAAAAAATCGACTTTTCACCCGATTTTCGAAAATTTCATTTGTGTTTGGAAGCATGCGAAACGAAAAAAAAATCGACTTTTCACCCGATTTTCGAAAATTTCATTTGTGTTTGGAAGCATGTGTAACGAAAAAAAAATCGAGTTTTAACCCGATTTTCGAAAATTTCATTTGTGTTTGGAAGCATGCGAAACGAAAAAAAAATCGAGTTTTCACCCGATTTTCAAAAATTTCATGTGTTTGGAAGCATGCGAAACGAAAAAAAAATCGACTTTTCACCTGATTTTCGAACATTTCATTTGTGTTTGGAAGCATGCGAAACGAAAAAAAAAATCGACTTTTCACCCGATTTTCGAAAATTTCATTTGTGTTTGGAAGCATGCGAAACGAAAAAAAATCGAGTTTTCACCCGATTTTCGAAAATTTCATTTGTGTTTGGAAGCATGCGAAACGAAAAAAAAATCGACTTTTCACCCGATTTTCGAAAATTTCATTTGTGTTTGGAAGCATGTGTAACGCGTAAAAAACAAAAAAAACCGACTTTTCACCCGATTTTCGAAAATTTCATTTGTGTTTCAAAGCATGTGAAACGAAAAAAAAATCGACTTTTTACCCGATTTTCGAAAATTTCATTTGTGTTTGGAAGCATGCGAAACGAAAAAAAAATCGAGTTTTCAAAGCATGTGAAACGAAAAAAAAATCGACTTTTTACCCGATTTTCGAACATTTCATTTGTGTTTGGAAGCATGCGAAACGAAAAAAAAATCGACTTTTCACCCGATTTTCGAAAATTTCATTTGTGTTTGGAAGCATGCGAAACGAAAAAAAAATCGACTTTTCACCCGATTTTCGAAAATTTCATTTGTGTTTGGAAGCATGCGAAACGAAAAAAAAAATCGACTTTTCACCCGATTTTCGAAAATTTCATTTGTGTTTGGAAGCATGTGTAACGCGTAAAAAACAAAAAAAAAATCGACTTTTCACCCGATTTTCGAAAATTTCATTTGTGTTTCAAAGCTGTGAAACGAAAAAAAAATCGACTTTTCACCCGATTTTCGAAAATTTCATTTGTGTTTGGAAGCATGCGAAACGAAAAAAAATCGAGTTTTCACCCGATTTTCGAAAATTTCATTTGTGTTTGGAAGCATGCGAAACGAAAAAAAAATCGACTTTTCACCCGATTTTCGAAAATTTCATTTGTGTTTGGAAGCATGCGAAACGAAAAAAAATCGAGTTTTCACCCGATTTTCGAAAATTTCATTTGTGTTTGGAAGCATGCGAAACGAAAAAAAATCGACTTTTCACCCGATTTTCGAAAATTTCATTTGTGTTTGGAAGCATGTGTAACGCGTAAAAAAACAAAAAAAACCGACTTTTCACCCGATTTTCGAAAATTTCATTTGTGTTTCAAAGCATGTGAAACGAAAAAAAAATCGACTTTTTACCCGATTTTCGAAAATTTCATTTGTGTTTGGAAGCATGCGAAACGAAAAAAAATCGAGTTTTCAAAGCATGTGAAACGAAAAAAAAATCGACTTTTTACCCGATTTTCGAACATTTCATTTGTGTTTGGAAGCATGCGAAACGAAAAAAAAATCGACTTTTCACCCGATTTTCGAAAATTTCATTTGTGTTTGGAAGCATGCGAAACGAAAAAAAAATCGACTTTTCACCCGATTTTCGAAAATTTCATTTGTGTTTGGAAGCATGCGAAACGAAAAAAAAAATCGACTTTTCACCCGATTTTCGAAAATTTCATTTGTGTTTGGAAGCATGTGTAACGCGTAAAAAACAAAAAAAAAATCGACTTTTCACCCGATTTTCGAAAATTTCATTTGTGTTTCAAAGCTGTGAAACGAAAAAAAAATCGACTTTTCACCCGATTTTCGAAAATTTCATTTGTGTTTGGAAGCATGCGAAACGAAAAAAAAATCGAGTTTTCACCCGATTTTCGAAAATTTCATTTGTGTTTGGAAGCATGCGAAACGAAAAAAAAATCGACTTTTCACCCGATTTTCGAAAATTTCAATTGTGTTTGGAAGCATGCGAAACGAAAAAAAATCGACTTTTTACCCGATTTTCGAAAATTTCATTTGTGTTTGGAAGCATGCGAAACGAAAAAAAAAATCGAGTTTTCACCCGATTTTCGAAAATTTCATTTGTATTTGGAAGCATGCGAACGAAAAAAAAAATCGACTTTTCACCCGATTTTCGAAAATTTCATTTGTGTTTGGAAGCATGCGAAACAAAAAAAAAATCGACTTTTCACCCGATTTTCGAAAATTTCATTTGTGTTTGGAAGCATGCGAAACGAAAAAAAAATCGACTTTTCACCCGATTTTCGAAAATTTCATTTGTGTTTGGAAGCATGCGAAACGAAAAAAAAAACGACTTTTTAACCGATTTTCGAAAATTTCAGTTGTGTTTCAAAGCATGTGAAACGAAAAAAAAATCGACTTTTCACCCGATTTTCGAAAATTTCATTTGTATTTAGAAGCATGCGAAACGAAAATAAATCGACTTTTCACCCGATTTTCGAAAATTTCATTTGTGTTTGGAAGCATGTGTAACGCGTAAAAAACAAAAAAAAAATCGACTTTTTACCCGATTTTCGAAAATTTCATTTGTGTTTCAAAGCATGTGAAACGAAAAAAAAATCGACTTTTTACCCGATTTTCGAAAATTTCATTTGTGTTTGGAAGCATGCGAAACGAAAAAAAAATCGAGTTTTCACCCGATTTTCGAAAATTTCATGTGTTTGGAAGCATGCGAAACGAAAAAAAAATCGACTTTTCACCCGATTTTCGAAAATTTCATTTGTGTTTGGAAGCATGCGAAACGAAAAAAAAAAATCGAGTTTTAACCCGATTTTCGAAAATTTCATTTGTGTTTGGAAGCATGCGAAACGAAAAAAAATCGACTTTTCACCCGATTTTCGAAAATTTTATTTGTGTTTGGAAGCATGCGAAACGAAAAAAAAATCGACTTTTCACCCGATTTTCGAAAATTTCATTTGTGTTTGGAAGCATGCGAAACGAAAAAAAAATCGAGTTTTCACCCGATTTTCGAAAATTTCATTTGTGTTTCAAAGCATGTGAAACGAAAAAAAAATCGACTTTTTATCCGATTTTCGAAAATTTCATTTGTGTTTGGAAGCATGCGAAACGAAAAAAAAACGACTTTTCACCCGATTTTCGAAAATTTCATTTGTGTTTCAAAGCATGTGAAACGAAAAAAAAAATCGACTTTTTACCCGATTTTCGAAAATTTCATTTGTGTTCGGAAGCATGCGAAACGAAAAAAAAATCGACTTTTCACCCAATTTTCGAAAATTTCATTTGTGTTTGGAAGCATGCGAAACGAAAAAAAAATCGACTTTTCACCCGATTTTCGAAAATTTCATTTGTGATTGGAAGCATGCGAAACGAAAAAAAAATCGAGTTTTCACCCGATTTTCGAAAATTTCATTTGTGTTTGGAAGCATGCGAAACGAAAAAAAAATCGACTTTTCACCCGATTTTCGAAAATTTCATTTGTATTTGGAAGCATGCGAACGAAAAAAAAATCGACTTGTCACCCGATTTTCGAAAATTTCATTTGTGTTTGGAAGCATGCGAAACGAAAAAAAAATCGAGTTTTCACCCGATTTTCGAAAATTTCATTTGTGTTTGGAAGCATGCGAAACGAAAAAAAAATCGACTTTTCACCCGATTTTCGAAAATTTCATTTGTATTTGGAAGCATGCGAACGAAAAAAAAATCGACTTTTCACCCGATTTTCGAAAATTACATTTGTGTTTGGAAGCATGCGAAACGAAAAAAAAATCGACTTTTCACCCGATTTTCGAAAATTTCATTTGTGTTTGGAAGCATGCGAAACGAAAAAAAAATCGAGTTTTAACCCGATTTTCGAAAATTTCATTTGTGTTTGGAAGCATGCGAAACGAAAAAAAAATCAACTTTTCACCCGATTTTCGAAAATTTCATTTGTGTTTGGAAGCATGCGAAACGAAAAAAAAATCGAGTTTTAACCCGATTTTCGAAAATTTCATTTGTGTTTGGAAGCATGCGAAACGAAAAAAAAATCGACTTTTCACCCGATTTTCGAAAATTTCATTTGTGTTTGGAAGCATGCGAAACGAAAAAAAAATCGACTTTTCACCTGATTTTCGAAAATTTCATTTGTGTTTGGAAGCATGCGAAACAAAAAAAAAAATCGACTTTTTACCCGATTTTCGAAAATTTCATTTGTGTTTCAAAGCATGTGAAACGAAAAAAAAATCGACTTTTCACCCGATTTTCGAAAATTTCATTTGTGTTTGGAAGCATGCGAAACGAAAAAAAAATCGAGTTTTCACCCGATTTTCGAAAATTTCATTTGTGTTTGGAAGCAAGCGAAACGAAAAAAAAATCGAGTTTTCACCCGATTTTCGAAAATTTCATTTGCGTTTGGAAGCATGCGAAACGAAAAAAAAAACGACTTTTCACCCGATTTTCGAAAATGTCATTTGTGTTTCAAAGCATGTGAAACGCGTAAAAAACGAAAAAAAAATCGACTTTTCACCCGATTTTCGAAAATTTCATTTGTGTTTGGAAGCATGCGAAACGAAAAAAAAATCGAGTTTTAACCCGATTTTCGAAAATTTCATTTGTGTTTGGAAGCATGCGAAACGAAAAAAAAAATCGAGTTTTCACCCGATTTTCGAAAATTTCATTTGTGTTTGGAAGCATGCGAAACGAAAAAAAAATCGAGTTTTCACCCGATTTTCGAAAATTTCATTTGTGTTTGGAAGCATGCGAAACGAAAAAAAAATCGACTTTTCACCCGATTTTCGAAAATTTCATTTGTGTTTGGAAGCATGCGAAACAAAAAAAAAATCGACTTTTCACCCGATTTTCGAAAATTTCATTTGTGTTTCAAAGCATGTGAAACGAAAAAAAAATCGACTTTTCACCCGATTTTCGAAAATTTCATTTGTGTTTCAAAGCATGTGAAACGCGTGAAAAACGAAAAAAAAAATCGACTTTTCACCCGATTTTCGAAAATTTCATTTGTGTTTGGAAGCATGCGAAACGAAAAAAAAAATCGACTTTTCACCCGATTTTCGAAAATTTCATTTGTGTTTGGAAGCATGCGAAACGAAAAAAAAATCGACTTTTTACCCGATTTTCAAAAATTTCATTTGTGTTTGGAAGCATGCGAAACGAAAAAAAAATCGAGTTTTCACCCGATTTTCGAAAATTTCATTTGTGTTTTTAATGTGTAACGCGTAAAAAACAAAAAAAAAATCGACTTTTCACCCGATTTTCGAATATTTCATTTGTGTTTCAAAGCATGTGAAACGAAAAAAAAATCGATTTTTTACCCGATTTTCGAAAATTTCATTTGTGTTTGGAAGCATGCGAAACGAAAAAAAAATCGACTTTTCACCCGATTTTCGAAAATTTCATTTGTGTTTCAAAGCATGTGAAACGAAAAAAAAATCGACTTTTTACCCGATTTTTGAAAATTTCATTTGTGTTTGGAAGCATGCGAAACGAAAAAAAAATCGACTTTTCACCCGATTTTCGAAAATTTCATTTGTGTTTGGAAGCATGCGAAACGAAAAAAAATCGACTTTTCACCCGATTTTCGAAAATTTCATTTGTGTTTGGAAGCATGCGAAACGAAAAAAAAATCGAGTTTTCACCCGATTTTCGAAAATTTCATTTGTGTTTGGAGGAAGCATGCGAAACGAAAAAAAAATCGAGTTTTCACCCGATTTTCGAAAATTTCATTTGTGTTTGGAAGCATGCGAAACGAAAAAAAAATCGACTTTTCACCCGATTTTCAAAAATTTCATTTGTATTTGGAAGCATGCGAACGAAAAAAAAATCGACTTTTCACCCGATTTTCGAAAATTTCATTTGTGTTTGGAAGCATGCGAAACGAAAAAAAAATCGACTTTTCACCCGATTTTCGAAAATTTCATTTGTGTTTGGAAGCATGCGAAACAAAAAAAATCGAGTTTTCACCCGATTTTCGAAAATTTCATTTGTGTTTGGAAGCAAGCGAAACGAAAAAAAAATCGAGTTTTCACCCGATTTTCGAAAATTTCATTTGCGTTTGGAAGCATGCGAAACGAAAAAAAAAACGACTTTTCACCCGATTTTCGAAAATGTCATTTGTGTTTCAAAGCATGTGAAACGCGTAAAAAACGAAAAAAAAATCGACTTTTCACCCGATTTTCGAAAATTTCATTTGTGTTTGGAAGCATGCGAAACGAAAAAAAAATCGAGTTTTAACCCGATTTTCGAAAATTTCATTTGTGTTTGGAAGCATGCGAAACGAAAAAAAAAATCGAGTTTTCACCCGATTTTCGAAAATTTCATTTGTGTTTGGAAGCATGCGAAACGAAAAAAAAATCGAGTTTTCACACGATTTTCGAAAATTTCATTTGTGTTTGGAAGCATGCGAAACGAAAAAAAAATCGACTTTTCACCCGATTTTCGAAAATTTCATTTGTGTTTGGAAGCATGCGAAACAAAAAAAAAATCGACTTTTCACCCGATTTTCGAAAATTTCATTTGTGTTTCAAAGCATGTGAAACGAAAAAAAAATCGACTTTTCACCCGATTTTCGAAAATTTCATTTGTGTTTCAAAGCATGTGAAACGCGTAAAAAACGAAAAAAAAATCGACTTTTCACCCGATTTTCGAAAATTTCATTTGTGTTTGGAAGCATGCGAAACGAAAAAAAAATCGACTTTTCACCCGATTTTCGAAAATTTCATTTGTGTTTGGAAGCATGCGAAACGAAAAAAAAATCGACTTTTTACCCGATTTTCAAAAATTTCATTTGTGTTTGGAAGCATGCGAAACGAAAAAAAAATCGAGTTTTCACCCGATTTTCGAAAATTTCATTTGTGTTTTAAAGCATGTGTAACGCGTAAAAAACAAAAAAAAAATCGACTTTTCACCCGATTTTCGAATATTTCATTTGTGTTTCAAAGCATGTGAAACGAAAAAAAAATCGATTTTTTACCCGATTTTCGAAAATTTCATTTGTGTTTGGAAGCATGCGAAACGAAAAAAAAATCGACTTTTCACCCGATTTTCGAAAATTTCATTTGTGTTTCAAAGCATGTGAAACGAAAAAAAAATCGACTTTTTACCCGATTTTCGAAAATTTCATTTGTGTTTGGAAGCATGCGAAACGAAAAAAAAAATCGACTTTTCACCCGATTTTCGAAAATTTCATTTGTGTTTGGAAGCATGCGAAACGAAAAAAAAATCGACTTTTCACCCGATTTTCGAAAATTTCATTTGTGTTTGGAAGCATGCGAAACGAAAAAAAAATCGAGTTTTCACCCGATTTTCGAAAATTTCATTTGTGTTTGGAGGAAGCATGCGAAACGAAAAAAAAATCGAGTTTTCACCCGATTTTCGAAAATTTCATTTGTGTTTGGAAGCATGCGAAACGAAAAAAAAATCGACTTTTCACCCGATTTTCGAAAATTTCATTTGTATTTGGAAGCATGCGAACGAAAAAAAAATCGACTTTTCACCCGATTTTCGAAAATTTCATTTGTGTTTGGAAGCATGCGAAACGAAAAAAAAAATCGACTTTTCACCCGATTTTCGAAAATTTCATTTGTGTTTGGAAGCATGCGAAACGAAAAAAAAATCGAGTTTTAACCCGATTTTCGAAAATTTCATTTGTGTTTGGAAGCATGCGAAACGAAAAAAAAAATCGACTTTTCACCCGATTTTCGAAAATTTCATTTGTGTTTGGAAGCATGCGAAACGAAAAAAAAATCGAGTTTTAACCCGATTTTCGAAAATTTCATTTGTGTTTGGAAGCATGCGTAACGAAAAAAAATCGAGTTTTCACCCGATTTTCGAAAATTTCATTTGTGTTTGGAAGCATGCGAAACGAAAAAAAAATCGACTTTTCACCCGATTTTCGAAAATTTCATTTGTGTTTGGAAGCATGCGAAACGAAAAAAAAAATCGACTTTTCACCCGATTTTCGAAAATTTCATTTGTGTTTGGAAGCATGTGTAACGCGTAAAAAACAAAAAAAAAATCGACTTTTCACCCGATTTTCGAAAATTTCATTTGTGTTTCAAAGCATGTGAAACGAAAAAAAAATCGACTTTTTACCCGATTTTCGAAAATTTCATTTGTGTTTGGAAGCATGCAAAACGAAAAAAAAATCGAGTTTTTACCCGATTTTCGAAAATTTCATTTGTGTTTGGAAGCATGCGAAACGAAAAAAAAATCGAGTTTTCACCCGATTTTCGAAAATTTCATTTGTGTTTGTAAGCAAGCGAAACAAAAAAAAAATCGAGTTTTCACCCGATTTTCGAAAATTTCATTTGTGTTTGGAAGCATGCGAAACAAAAATAAAATCGAGTTTTCACCCAATTTTCGAAAATTTCATTTGTGTTTGGAAGCATGCGAAACGAAAAAAAAAATCGAGTTTTCACCCGATTTTCGAAAATTTCATTTGTGTTTGGAAGCATGCGAAACGAAAAAAAAATCGATTTTTCACCCGATTTTCGAAAATTTCATTTGTGTTTGGAAGCATGCGAAACGAAAAAAAAATCGAGTTTTCACCCGATTTTCGAAAATTTCATTTGTGTTTGGAAGCATGCGAAACGAAAAAAAAATCGAGTTTTCACCCGATTTTCGAAAATTTCATTTGTGTTTGGAAGCATGCGAAACGAAAAAAAAATCGAGTTTTCACCCGATTTTCGAAAATTTCATTTGTGTTTGGAAGCATGCGAAACGAAAAAAAAATCGACTTTTCACCCGATTTTCGAAAATTTCATTTGTGTTTGGAAGCATGCGAAACGAAAAAAAAATCGAGTTTTAACCCGATTTTAAAAAATTTTATTTGTGTTTGGAAGCATGCGAAACGAAAAAAAAATCGAGTTTTCACCCGATTTTCGAAAATTTCATTTGTGTTTTAAAGCATGTGTAACGCGTAAAAAACAAAAAAAAAATCGACTTTTCACCCGATTTTCGAAAATTTCATTTGTTTTTCAAAGCATGTGAAACGAAAAAAAAATCGATTTTTTACCCGTTTTTCGAAAATTTCATTTGTGTTTGGAAGCATGCGAAACGAAAAAAAAATCGACTTTTCACCCGATTTTCGAAAATTTCATTTGTATTTGGAAGCATGCGAACGAAAAAAAAATCGACTTTTCACCCGATTTTCGAAAATTTCATTTGTGTTTCAAAGCATGTGAAACGAAAAAAAAAATCGACTTTTTACCCGATTTTCGAAAATTTCATTTGTATTTGGAAGCATGCGAAACGAAAAAAAAATCGAGTTTTCACCCGATTTTCGAAAATTTCATTTGTGTTTGGAAGCATGCGAAACGAAAAAAAAATCGACTTTTCACCCGATTTTCAAAAATTTCATTTGTATTTGGAAGCATGCGAACGAAATAAAAATCGACTTTTCACCCGATTTTCGAAAATTTCATTTGTGTTTGGAAGCATGCGAAACGAAAAAAAAATCGAGTTTTCACCCGATTTTCGAAAATTTCATTTGTGTTTGGAAGCATGCGAAACGAAAAAAAAATCGACTTTTCACCCGATTTTCGAAAATTTCATTTGTGTTTGGAAGCATGCGAAACCAAAAAAAAATCGAGTTTTCACCCGATTTTCGAAAATTTCATTTGTGTTTCAAAGCATGTGAAACGAAAAAAAAATCGACTTTTTACCCGATTTTCGAAAATTTTATTTGTGTTTGGAAGCATGCGAAACAAAAAAAAATCGACTTTTCACCCAATTTTCGAAAATTTCATTTGTGTTTGGAATCATGCGAAACGAAAAAAAAATCGACTTTTCACCCGATTTTCGAAAATTTCATTTGTGTTTGGAAGCATGTGAAACGAAAAAAAAATCGACTTTTTACCCGATTTTCGAAAATTTCATTTGTGTTTGGAAGCATGCGAAACGAAAAAAAAATCGACTTTTCACCCGATTTTCGAAAATTTCATTTGTGTTTGGAAGCATGCGAAACGAAAAAAAAATCGAGTTTTCACCCGATTTTCGAAAATTTCATTTGTGTTTGGAAGCATGCGAAACGAAAAAAAAATCGACTTTTCACCCGATTTTCGAAAATTTCATTTGTATTTGGAAGCATGCGAACGAAAAAAAAATCGACTTTTCACCCGATTTTCGAAAATTTCATTTGTGTTTGGAAGCATGCGAAACGAAAAAAAAATCGACTTTTCACCCGATTTTCAAAAATTTCATTTGTGTTTGGAAGCATGCGAAACGAAAAAAAAATCGAGATTTAACCCGATTTTCGAAAATTTCATTTGTGTTTGGAAGCATGCGAAACGAAAAAAAAATCGACTTTTCACCCGATTTTCGAAAATTTCATTTGTGTTTGGAAGCATGCGAAACGAAAAAAAAATCGACTTTTCACCCAATTTTCGAAAATTTCATTTGTGTTTGAAAGCATGCGAAACGAAAAAAAAATCGAGTTTTCACCCGATTTTCGAAAATTTCATTTGTGTTTGGAAGCATGCGAAACGAAAAAAAAATCGAGTTTTCACCCGATTTTCGAAAATTTCATTTGTGTTTGGAAGCATGCGAAACGAAAAAAAAATCGACTTTTCACCCGATTTTCGAAAATTTCATTTGCGTTTGGAAGCATGCGAAACGAAAAAAAAAAACGACTTTTCACCCGATTTTCGAAAATTTTATTTGTGTTTCAAAGCATGTGAAACGCGTAAAAAACGAAAAAAAAAATCGACTTTTCACCCGATTTTCGAAAATTTCATTTGTGTTTCAAAGCATGTAAAACGCGTAAAAAACGAAAAAAAAAATCGAGTTTTCACCCGATTTTCGAAAATTTCATTTGTGTTTGGAAGCATGCGAAACGAAAAAAAAATCGACTTTTCACCCGATTTTCAAAAATTTCATTTGTGTTTGGAAGCATGCGAAACGAAAAAAAAATCGAGATTTAACCCGATTTTCGAAAATTTCATTTGTGTTTGGAAGCATGCGAAACGAAAAAAAAATCGACTTTTCACCCGATTTTCGAAAATTTCATTTGTGTTTGGAAGCATGCGAAACGAAAAAAAAATCGACTTTTCACCCGATTTTCGAAAATTTCATTTGTGTTTGGAAGCATGCGAAACGAAAAAAAAAATCGAGTTTTAACCCGATTTTCGAAAATTTCATTTGTGTTTCAAAGCATGTGAAACGCGTAAAAACGAAAAAAAAATCGACTTTTTACCCGATTTTCGAAAATTTCATTTGTGTTTCAAAGCATGTGAAACGCGTAAAAAACGAAAAAAAAAATCGACTTTTCACCCGATTTTCGAAAATTTCATTTGTGTTTGGAAGCATGCGAAACGAAAAAAAAATCGACTTTTCACCCGATTTTCGAAAATTTCATTTGTGTTTCAAAGCATGTGAAACGAAAAGAAAATCGACTTTTTACCCGATTTTCGAAAATTTCATTTGTGTTTGGAAGCATGCGAAACGAAAAAAAAATCGACTTTTCACCCGATTTTCGAAAATTTCATTTGTGTTTGGAAGCATGCGAAACGAAAAAAAAATCGACTTTTCACCCGATTTTCGAAAATTTCATTTGTGTTTCAAAGCATGTGAAACGAAAAAAAAATCGACTTTTTACCCGATTTTCGAAAATTTCATTTGTGTTTGGAAGCATGCGAAACGAAAAAAAAATCGACTTTTCACCCGATTTTCGAAAATTTCATTTGTGTTTGGAAGCATGCGAAACGAAAAAAAAATCGACTTTTCACCCGATTTTCGAAAATTTCATTTGTGTTTCAAAGCATGTGAAACGAAAAAAAAATCGACTTTTTACCCGATTTTCGAAAATTTCATTTGTGTTTGGAAGCATGCGAAACGAAAAAAAAATCGACTTTTCACCCGATTTTCGAAAATTTCATTTGTGTTTGGAAGCATGCGAAACGAAAAAAAAAATCGACTTTTCACCCGATTTTCGAAAATTTCATTTGTGTTTGGAAGCATGCGAAACGAAAAAAAAATCGAGTTTTCACCCTATTTTCGAAAATTTCATTTGTGTTTGGAAGCATGCGAAACGAAAAAAAAATCGAGTTTTCACACCAATTTTCGAAAATTTCATTTGTGTTTGGAAGCATGCGAAACGAAAAAAAAATCGACTTTTCACCCGATTTTCGAAAATTTCATTTGTATTTGGAAGCATGCGAACGAAAAAAAAATCGACTTTTCACCCGATTTTCGAAAATTTCATTTGTGTTTGGAAGCATGCGAAACGAAAAAAAAATCGACTTTTCACCCGATTTTCGAAAATTTCATTTGTGTTTGGAAGCATGCGAAACGAAAAAAAAAATCGAGTTTTAACCCGATTTTCGAAAATTTCATTTGTGTTTGGAAGCATGCGAAACAAAAAAAAAATCGACTTTTCACCCGATTTTCGAAAATTTCATTTGTGTTTGGAAGCATGCGAAACGAAAAAAAAATCGAGTTTTAACCCGATTTTCGAAAATTTCATTTGTGTTTGGAAGCATGCGAAACGAAAAAAAAATCGACTTTTCACCCGATTTTCGAAAATTTCATTTGTGTTTGGAAGCATGCGAAACGAAAAAAAAATCGACTTTTCACCTGATTTTCGAAAATTTCATTTGTGTTTGGAAGCATGCAAAACAAAAAAAAAATCGACTTTTCACCCGATTTTCGAAAATTTCATTTGTGTTTCAAAGCATGTGAAACGAAAAAAAAATCGACTTTTCACCCGATTTTCGAAAATTTCATTTTTGTTTGGAAGCAAGCGAAACGAAAAAAAAATCGAGTTTTCACCCGATTTTCGAAAATTTAATTTGTGTTTGGAAGCATGCGAAACGAAAAAAAAATCGACTTTTCACCCGATTTTCGAAAATTTCATTTGTGTTTGGAAGCATGCGAAACGAAAAAAAAATCGACTTTTCACCTGATTTTCGAAAATTTCATTTGTGTTTGGAAGCATGCGAAACAAAAAAAAAATCGACTTTTTACCCGATTTTCGAAAATTTCATTTGTGTTTCAAAGCATGTAAAACGCGTAAAAAACGAAAAAAAAAATCGAGTTTTCACCCGATTTTCGAAAATTTCATTTGTGTTTGGAAGCATGCGAAACGAAAAAAAAATCGACTTTTCACCCGATTTTCAAAAATTTCATTTGTGTTTGGAAGCATGCGAAACGAAAAAAAAATCGAGATTTAACCCGATTTTCGAAAATTTCATTTGTGTTTGGAAGCATGCGAAACGAAAAAAAAATCGACTTTTCACCCGATTTTCGAAAATTTCATTTGTGTTTGGAAGCATGCGAAACGAAAAAAAAATCGACTTTTCACCCGATTTTCGAAAATTTCATTTGTGTTTGGAAGCATGCGAAACGAAAAAAAAAATCGAGTTTTAACCCGATTTTCGAAAATTTCATTTGTGTTTCAAAGCATGTGAAACGCGTAAAAACGAAAAAAAAATCGACTTTTTACCCGATTTTCGAAAATTTCATTTGTGTTTCAAAGCATGTGAAACGCGTAAAAAACGAAAAAAAAAATCGACTTTTCACCCGATTTTCGAAAATTTCATTTGTGTTTGGAAGCATGCGAAACGAAAAAAAAATCGACTTTTCACCCGATTTTCGAAAATTTCATTTGTGTTTCAAAGCATGTGAAACGAAAAGAAAATCGACTTTTTACCCGATTTTCGAAAATTTCATTTGTGTTTGGAAGCATGCGAAACGAAAAAAAAATCGACTTTTCACCCGATTTTCGAAAATTTCATTTGTGTTTGGAAGCATGCGAAACGAAAAAAAAATCGACTTTTCACCCGATTTTCGAAAATTTCATTTGTGTTTCAAAGCATGTGAAACGAAAAAAAAATCGACTTTTTACCCGATTTTCGAAAATTTCATTTGTGTTTGGAAGCATGCGAAACGAAAAAAAAATCGACTTTTCACCCGATTTTCGAAAATTTCATTTGTGTTTGGAAGCATGCGAAACGAAAAAAAAATCGACTTTTCACCCGATTTTCGAAAATTTCATTTGTGTTTGGAAGCATGCGAAACAAAGAAAAAATCGAGTTTTCACCCTATTTTCGAAAATTTCATTTGTGTTTGGAAGCATGCGAAACGAAAAAAAAATCGAGTTTTCACCCGATTTTCAAAAATTTCATTTGTGTTTCAAAGCATGTGAAACGCGTAAAAAACGAAAAAAAAAATCGACTTTTCACCCGATTTTCGAAAATTTCATTTGTGTTTGGAAGCATGCGAAACGAAAAAAAAATCGACTTTTCACCCAATTTTCGAAAATTTCATTTGTGTTTGAAAGCATGCGAAACGAAAAAAAAATCGAGTTTTCACCCGATTTTCGAAAATTTCATTTGTGTTTGGAAGCATGCGAAACGAAAAAAAAATCGAGTTTTCACCCGATTTTCGAAAATTTCATTTGTGTTTGGAAGCATGCGAAACGAAAAAAAAATCGACTTTTCACCCGATTTTCGAAAATTTCATTTGCGTTTGGAAGCATGCGAAACGAAAAAAAAAAACGACTTTTCACCCGATTTTCGAAAATTTTATTTGTGTTTCAAAGCATGTGAAACGCGTAAAAAACGAAAAAAAAAATCGACTTTTCACCCGATTTTCGAAAATTTCATTTGTGTTTCAAAGCATGTAAAACGCGTAAAAAACGAAAAAAAAAATCGACTTTTTACCCGATTTTCGAAAATTTCATTTGTGTTTAGAAGCATGCGAAACGAAAAAAAATCGACTTTTCACCCAATTTTCGAAAATTTTATTTGTATTTCAAAGCATGTGAAACGCGTAAAAAACGAAAAATAATCGACTTTTCACCCGATTTTCGAAAATTTCATTTGTGTTTGGAAGCATGCGAAACGAAAAAAAAAATCGACTTTTCACCCGATTTTCGAAAATTTCATTTGTGTTTCAAAGCATGTGAAACGAAAAAAAAATCGACTTTTCACCCGATTTTCGAAAATTTCATTTGTGTTTGGAAGCATGCGAAACGAAAAAAAAATCGACTTTTCACCCGATTTTCGAAAATTTCATTTGTGTTTGGAAGCATGCGAAACGAAAAAAAAATCGAGTTTTCTCCCGATTTTCGAAAATTTCATTTGTGTTTGGAAGCATGCGAAACGAAAAAATAATCGACTTTTCACCCGATTTTCGAAAATTTCATTTGTGTTTGGAAGCATGTGTAACGCGTAAAAAACAAAAAAAAAATCGACTTTTCACCCGATTTTCGAAAATTTCATTTGTGTTTTAAAGCATGTGTAACGCGTAAAAAACAAAAAAAAAATCGACTTTTCACCCGATTTTCGAAAATTTCATTTGTGTTTCAAAGCATGTGAAACGAAAAAAAAATCGACTTTTTACCCGATTTTCGAAAATTTCATTTGTGTTTGGAAGCATGCGAAACGAAAAAAAAATCGACTTTTCACCCGATTTTCGAAAATTTCATTTGTGTTTGGAAGCATGCGAAACGAAAAAAAAATCGATTTTTCACCCGATTTTCGAAAATTTCATTTGTGTTTGGAAGCATGCGAAACGAAAAAAAAAATCGAGTTTTTACCCGATTTTCGAAAATTTCATTTGTGTTTGGAAGCATGCGAAACGAAAAGAAAATCGAGTTTTCACCCGATTTTCGAAAATTTCATTTGTGTTTGGAAGCATGCGAACGAAAAAAAAATCGACTTTTCACCCGATTTTCGAAAATTTCATTTGTGTTTGGAAGCATGCGAAACGAAAAAAAAATCGACTTTTCACCCGATTTTCGAAAATTTCATTTGTGTTTGGAAGCATGCGAAACGAAAAAAAAATCGACTTTTCACCCGATTTTCGAAAATTTCATTTGTGTTTGGAAGCATGCGAAACGAAAAAAAAATCGACTTTTCACCCCGATTTTCGAAAATTTCATTTGTGTTTGGAAGCATGCGAAACGAAAAAAAAATCGAGTTTTCACCCGATTTTCGAAAATTTCATTTGTGTTTCAAAGCATGTGAAACGAAAAAAAAATCGACTTTTTACCCGATTTTCGAAAATTTCATTTGTGTTTGGAAGCATGCGAAACGAAAAAAAAATCGACTTTTCACCCGATTTTCGAAAATTTCATTTGTGTTTGGAAGCATGCGAAACGAAAAAAAAAATCGACTTTTCACCCGATTTTCGAAAATTTCATTTGTGTTTGGAAGCATGCGAAACGAAAAAAAAATCGAGTTTTCACCCTATTTTCGAAAATTTCATTTGTGTTTGGAAGCATGCGAAACGAAAAAAAAATCGAGTTTTCACACCAATTTTCGAAAATTTCATTTGTGTTTGGAAGCATGCGAAACGAAAAAAAAATCGACTTTTCACCCGATTTTCGAAAATTTCATTTGTATTTGGAAGCATGCGAACGAAAAAAAAATCGACTTTTCACCCGATTTTCGAAAATTTCATTTGTGTTTGGAAGCATGCGAAACGAAAAAAAAATCGACTTTTCACCCGATTTTCGAAAATTTCATTTGTGTTTGGAAGCATGCGAAACGAAAAAAAAAATCGAGTTTTAACCCGATTTTCGAAAATTTCATTTGTGTTTGGAAGCATGCGAAACAAAAAAAAAATCGACTTTTCACCCGATTTTCGAAAATTTCATTTGTGTTTGGAAGCATGCGAAACGAAAAAAAAATCGAGTTTTAACCCGATTTTCGAAAATTTCATTTGTGTTTGGAAGCATGCGAAACGAAAAAAAAATCGACTTTTCACCCGATTTTCGAAAATTTCATTTGTGTTTGGAAGCATGCGAAACGAAAAAAAAATCGACTTTTCACCTGATTTTCGAAAATTTCATTTGTGTTTGGAAGCATGCAAAACAAAAAAAAAATCGACTTTTCACCCGATTTTCGAAAATTTCATTTGTGTTTCAAAGCATGTGAAACGAAAAAAAAATCGACTTTTCACCCGATTTTCGAAAATTTCATTTTTGTTTGGAAGCAAGCGAAACGAAAAAAAAATCGAGTTTTCACCCGATTTTCGAAAATTTAATTTGTGTTTGGAAGCATGCGAAACGAAAAAAAAATCGACTTTTCACCCGATTTTCGAAAATTTCATTTGTGTTTGGAAGCATGCGAAACGAAAAAAAAATCGACTTTTCACCTGATTTTCGAAAATTTCATTTGTGTTTGGAAGCATGCGAAACAAAAAAAAAATCGACTTTTTACCCGATTTTCGAAAATTTCATTTGTGTTTCAAATCATGTGAAACGAAAAAAAAAATCGACTTTTCACCCGATTTTCGAAAATTTCATTTGTGTTTCAAAGCATGTGAAACGCGTAAAAAACGAAAAAAAAAATCGACTTTTCACCCGATTTTCGAAAATTTCATTTGTGTTTGGAAGCATGCGAAACAAAAAAAAATCGACTTTTTACCCGATTTTCGAAAATTTCATTTGTGTTTCAAATCATGTGAAACGAAAAAAAAATCGACTTTTCACCCGATTTTCGAAAATTTCATTTGTGTTTCAAAGCATGTGAAACGCGTAAAAAACGAAAAAAAAAATCGACTTTTCACCCGATTTTCGAAAATTTCATTTGTGTTTGGAAGCATGCGAAACGAAAAAAAAATCGACATTTCACCCAATTTTCGAAAATTTCATTTGTGTTTGGAAGCATGCGAAACGAAAAAAAAATCGAGTTTTCACCCGATTTTCGAAAATTTCATTTGTGTTTGGAAGCATGCGAAACGAAAAAAAAATCGAGTTTTCACCCGATTTTCGAAAATTTCATTTGTGTTTGGAAGCATGCGAAACGAAAAAAAAAATCGACTTTTCACCCGATTTTCGAAAATTTCATTTGCGTTTGGAAACATGCGAAACGAAAAAAAAAAACGACTTTTCACCCGATTTTCGAAAATTTTATTTGTGTTTCAAAGCATGTGAAACGCGTAAAAAACGAAAAAAAAATCGACTTTTCACCCGATTTTCGAAAATTTCATTTGTGTTTCAAAGCATGTGAAACGAAAAAAAAATCGACTTTTTACCCGATTTTCGAAAATTTCATTTGTGTTTGGAAGCATGCGAAACGAAAAAAAAATCGACTTTTCACCCGATTTTCGAAAATTTCATTTGTGTTTGGAAGCATGCGAAACGAAAAAAAAATCGACTTTTCACCCGATTTTCGAAAATTTCATTTGTGTTTGGAAGCATGCGAAACGAAAAAAAAATCGAGTTTTCACCCTATTTTCGAAAATTTCATTTGTGTTTGGAAGCATGCGAAACGAAAAAAAAAATCGAGTTTTCACCCGATTATCGAAAATTTCATTTGTGTTTGGAAGCATGCGAAACGAAAAAAAAATCGACTTTTCACCCGATTTTCGAAAATTTCATTTGTATTTGGAAGCATGCGAACGAAAAAAAAATCGACTTTTCACCCGATTTTCGAAAATTTCATTTGTGTTTGGAAGCATGCGAAACGAAAAAAAAATCGACTTTTCACCCGACTTTCGAAAATTTCATTTGTGTTTGGATGCATGCGAAACGAAAAAAAAATCGACTTTTCACCCGATTTTCGAAAATTTCATTTGTGTTTGGAAGCATGCGAAACAAAAAAAAAATCGACTTTTCACCCGATTTTCGAAAATTTCATTTGTGTTTGGAAGCATGCGAAACGAAAAAAAAATCGACTTTTCACCCGATTTTTGAAAATTTCATTTGTGTTTGGAAGCATGCGAAACGAAAAAAAAATCGACTTTTCACCTGATTTTCGAAAATTTCATTTGTGTTTGGAAGCATGCGAAACAAAAAAAAAATCGACTTTTCACCCGATTTTCGAAAATTTCATTTGTGTTTCAAAGCATGTGAAACGCGTAAAAAACGAAAAAAAAAATCGACTTTTCACCCGATTTTCGAAAATTTCATTTGTGTTTGGAAGCATGCGAAACGAAAAAAAATCGAGTTTTAACCCGATTTTCGAAAATTTCATTTGTGTTTGGAAGAATGCAAAACGAAAAAAAAATCGACTTTTCACCCGATTTTCGAAAATTTCATTTGTGTTTCAAAGCATGTGAAACGAAAAAAAAAATCGACTTTTCACCCGATTTTCGAAAATTTCATTTTTGTTTGGAAGCATGCGAAACGAAAAAAAAATCGAGTTTTCACCCGATTTTCGAAAATTTCATTTGTGTTTGGAAGCAAGCGAAACGAAAAATAAATCGAGTTTTCACCCGATTTTCGAAAATTTAATTTGTGTTTGGAAGCATGCGAAACGAAAAAAAAATCGACTTTTCACCCGATTTTCGAAAATTTCATTTGTGTTTGGAAGCATGCGAAACGAAAAAAAAATCGACTTTTCACCTGATTTTTGAAAATTTCATTTGTGTTTGGAAGCATGCGAAACAAAAAAAAAATCGACTTTTCACCCGATTTTCGAAAATTTCATTTGTGTTTGGAAGCATGCGAAACGAAAAAAAAATCGAGTTTTCACCCGATTTTCGAAAATTTCATTTGTGTTTGGAAGCATGCGAAACGAAAAAAAAATCGACTTTTCACCCGATTTTCGAAAATTTCATTTGCGTTTGGAAACATGCGAAACGAAAAAAAAAAACGACTTTTCACCCGATTTTCGAAAATTTTATTTGTGTTTCAAAGCATGTGAAACGCGTAAAAAACGAAAAAAAAATCGACTTTTCACCCGATTTTCGAAAATTTCATTTGTGTTTCAAAGCATGTAAAACGCGTAAAAAACGAAAAAAAAAATCGACTCTCATGTGGAAGCATGCGAAACGAAAAAAAAATCGACTTATCACCCGATTTTCGAAAATTTCATTTGTGTTTCAAAGCATGTGAAACGCGTAAAAAACGAAAAAAAATCGACTTTTCACCCGATTTTCGAAAAATTCATTTGTGTTTGAAAGCATGCGTAACGAAAAAAAATCGTCGACTTTTCACCCGATTTTCGAAAATTTCATTTGTGTTTGGAAGCATGCGAAACGAAAAAAAAAATCGACTTTTCACCCGATTTCGAAAATTTCATTTGTGTTTGGAAGCATGCGAAACGAAAAAAAAAATCGACTTTTCACCCGATTTTCGAAAATTTCATTTGTGTTTGGAAGCATGCGAAACGAAAAAAAAAAATCGACTTTTCACCCGATTTTCGAAAATTTCATTTGTGTTTGGAAGCATGCGAAACGAAAAAAAAATCGACTTTTCACCCGATTTTCGAAAATTTCATTTGTGTTTGGAAGCATGCGAAACGAAAAAAAAATCGACTTTTCACCCGATTTTCGAAAATTTCATTTGTGTTTGGAAGCATGCGAAACGAAAAAAAAATCGACTTTTCACCCGATTTTCGAAAATTTCATTTGTGTTTGGAAGCATGCAAAACGAAAAAAAAAATCGACTTTTTACCCGATTTTCGAAAATTTCATTTGTGTTTTTAAGCATGCGAAACGAAAAAAAAATCGGCTTTTCACCCGATTTTCGAAAATTTCATTTGTGTTTGGAAGCATGCGAAACGAAAAAAAAATCGACTTTTTACCCGATTTTCAAAATTTTTATTTGTGTTTGGAAGCATGCGAAACGAAAAAAAAAATCGACTTTTCACCCGATTTTCGAAAATTTCATTTGTGTTTGGAAGCATGCGAAACAAAAAAAAATCGACTTTTCACCCAATTTTCGAAAATTTTTTTTGTGTTTCAAAGCATGTGAAACGCGTAAAAAACGAAAAAAAAAATCGACTTTTCACCCGATTTTCGAAAATTGCATTTGTGTTTGGAAGCATGCGAAACGAAAAAAAAATCGACTTTTCACCCGATTTTCGAAAATTTCATTTGTGTTTGGAAGCATGCGAAACGAAAAAAAAACGACTTTTCATCCGATTTTCGAAAATTTCATTTGTGTTTGGAAGCATGCGAAACAAAAAAAAATCGAGTTTTCACCCGATTTTCGAAAATTTCATTTGTGTTTGGAAGCATGCGAAACGAAAAAAAATCGACTTTTCACCCGATTTTCGAAAATTTCATTTATGTTTGGAACCATGCGAAACGAAAAAAATAATCGACTTTTCACCCAATTTTCGAAATTTTATTTGTGTTTCAAAGCATGTGAAACGAAAAAAAAATCGACTTTTCACCCGATTTTCGAAAATTTCATTTGTGTTTGGAAGCATGCGAAACGAAAAAAAAATCGAGTTTTCACCCGATTTTCGAAAATTTCATTTGTGTTTGGAAGCAAGCGAAACGAAAAAAAAATCGAGTTTTCACCCGATTTTCGAAAATTTCATTTGCGTTGGAAGCATGCGAAACGAAAAAAAAAACGACTTTTCACCCAATTTTCGAAAATTTTATTTGTGTTTCAAAGCATGTGAAACGCGTAAAAAACGAAAAAAAAAATCGACTTTTCACCCGATTTTCGAAAATTTCATTTGTGTTTGGAAGAATGCGAAACGAAAAAAAAATCGACTTTTCACCCGATTTTCGAAAATTGCATTTGTGTTTCAAAGCATGTGAAACGCGTAAAAAACGAAAAAAAAATCGACTTTTCACACGATTTTCGAAAATTTCATTTGTGTTAAACAAAGCATGTGAAACGCGTAAAAAACGAAAAAAAAAATCGATTTTCACCCGATTTTCGAAAATTTCATTTGTGTTTGGAAGCATGCAAAACGAAAAAAAAATCGAGTTTTCACCCGATTTTCGAAAATTTCATTTGTGTTTGGGAAGCATGCGAAACGAAAAAAAAATCGACTTTTCACCCGATTTTCGAAAATTTTATTTGTGTTTCAAAGCATGTGAAACGCGTAAAAAACGAAAAAAAAAATCGACTTTTCACACGATTTTCGAAAATTTCATTTGTGTTAAACAAAGCATGTGAAACGCGTAAAAAACGAAAAAAAAAATCGACTTTTCACCCGATTTTCGAAAAGTTCATTTGTGTTTGGAAGCATGCAAAACGAAAAAAAAATCGAGTTTTCACCCGATTTTCGAAAATTTCATTTGTGTTTGGAAGCATGCGAAACGAAAAAAAAATCGAGTTTTCACCCGATTTTCGAAAATTTCATTTGTGTTTGGAAGAATGCGAAACGAAAAAAAAATCGACTTTTCACCCGATTTTCGAAAATTTCATTTGTGTTTCAAAGCATGTGAAACGCGTAAAAAACGAAAAAAAAATCGACTTTTTACCCGATTTTCGAAAATTTCATTTGTGTTTGGAAGCATGCGAAACGAAAAAAAAATCGAGTTTTCACCCGATTTTCGAAAATTTCATTTGTGTTTCAAAGCATGTGTAACGCGTAAAAAACAAAAAAAAAAATCGACTTTTCACCCGATTTTCGAAAATTTCATTTGTGTTTCAAAGCATGTGAAACGAAAAAAAAAATCGACTTTTTACCCGATTTTCGAAAATTTCATTTGTGTTTGGAAGCATGCGAAACGAAAAAAAAAATCGAGTTTTTCACCCGATTTTCGAA